>OX463840.1:50080776-50545423 GCA_949825065.1 Odontocerum albicorne | reverse complement strand
ACAAACTTCATAGAGGAGTATAAGGAATCGCAACTATATGTTGTACCGAAAATAGAAAATAATCGGTAAGGAGCTTTCTTTAAATTGGGATATTTGATTTCTGGCACAAGTTTTCAAAATCGCGAAAATACAAGTATAATGGGGAAAGAAAGTATCTATATTTTTATAAGAGACATTGGGAGCCGCACTTAACCCAACAAAGGGTCGCATGCGGCCTCTCGGGCCGCATTTGCCCACGTCTGGTATATATCATACTCGTATGTATTAGAAAGTTCTTCAAAATTTCAATACGAATTTTAAGTTTGTTTCACGGCACTTTCTTTTAAATGAATTGAATATTTAATAAATTAAACTGAGGAATCAAAATGGCATGTTTATCACGATTGCTACTCTTAAATAAACACATTTTTTGTATCGAAATATAATAATACTTATAATAGTGCGTAAAAATATTTTTCTCAACTGTAAATGTTGAAATAATGTTTATCTTGTGACTCCACGCTTATTGCGTACATTCTTAAAAAAATCTATTGTATTCAAGGCGTTACCGTTTTTATTCCAGTTAATAATACAGTTTATATTATAACTGGGTGTTGTATATGATTGTCAAAAACTGTAACATTATATAATCAAAAGCATTTATTGTAATTAAATAACACTAAGTGATTTTTTAATAAATTGCTTAAAAATTGAAAAACGTACTTTTTCTGAGCATTGAAACTAAATTGAGAAAGCTTCAAATTGTACACAATAAAGGGATGAAAACTATTTTAAATTTAGATAAATAAATTAAATATATGCGCCGTAAAATAATATTTGATTTATTACATAAATACATACGTCCACGCCATTTCTCTGTTGGGGGTAGAGAAAGAGGACAGAACACCATATTTTCCTATCTCGACAAACATCCTTAGTCTCTTCTACATCCACAGGCCTTCTCGTACAACTTCTACCATTTCTCTGACTTTCTACGTTTCATTTTTCAGAATATCATTCACTTGATCCAACCATACTTTCTTTGACCTTACTATCACATCCTTTCCACTCAAATTTAAAATATATATCGGTTTCGTTATTTTTTCTTCATTCATTCGTTCCACATGCCTAAACTATCTTAATGTATTTTTCGTCATCTTACTTAACACATCAGCTTTAAGGTTATATTAGGTCCTTACATATGAAATTGGCGTTTTGCCGTACTGGCAACTTTGATCTCAAATATCTTCTCTTTGGTTAGGAATTCCAAATTCAAATTTATACAGCTATTTACTCAAGTATTTGTGTTTTGAAAAGTTTACAAAACAGTTTACAAATCAGTTTACAAATCAGTTTAAAAAAATCAGTTTACAAAATGGAAAACTTGAAATATCGCGTTATTTACGAGTACGAGTTCCACCGTGGCACCAGTGCTGCAGAAACGGCTCGAAGGATTAATGATGTGTATGGCGACGGTGCCGCAAAAGAAAACACAGTGCGTTTTTGGTTCCAACGTTTTCGTTCTGGAAATTTCGACCTGCAGAACAAGCCCCGTAGACGGCCGGAGACCAAAGTTGATAATGAAGAATTGAAGGCTATTGTGGAAACGGATCCATCGCAAACCACGTCCGAGTTAGCTGCAGGCTGCGGTGTTAGTGATAAAACTGTTTTTATCCACTTGAAGCAAATTGGGAAGGTGAAAAAGCTTAAAAGGTGGGTACCTCACGAATTGAGTGAAGCAAATCAACAAACGCGCGTTGACTGCTGCGTTGCATTACTCAACCGGCACAATAATGAAGGGATTTTGAATTGAATCATTACCTGTGATGAAAAGTGGATCCTGTATGATAATCGGAAGCGCTCATCGCAATGGCTGAACCCTGCCGAACCAGCCAAACCATGCCCCAAGCGAAAATTGACTCCAAAAAAGTGACTTGTGAGCGTTTGGTGGACTAGTGCTGGTGTCGTTCACTACAGCTTTCTTAAATCTGGCCAGACGATTACGGCAGATGTCTATTGTCAGCAACTGCAAACCATGATGGAAAAGCTAGCTGCTAAACAACCGAGGCTGGTTAATCGCTCTAGGCCACTGCTGCTTCATGATAACGCTAGACCACAAACTGCACAACAGACGGCTACCAAATTAGAAGAGCTTCAATTGGAATGTCTAGGACATCCACCGTACTCTCCGGACCTTGCCCCAACAGATTACTATTTTTTTCGAAATTTGGATAACTTCTTGCAAGGGAAAAAATTCAACTCCGATGGGGCAGTCCAAACCGACTTCAAAGATTTTATTGATTACCGTCCGAATGGTTTTTTTAGTAAAGGGATCGATGAACTACCTATGAGATGGCAAAAGTGCATAGATAGCAATGGTACATACTTTGATTAAATAAATATATTATATTAAAAAAAAATCAACTATATGTTCCTCCCAAACAAAACGCCAATATCATATGTAAGGACCTAATATTAATCCCTAATCACTTCATTCCGTATTTAATATCTCACTATATATTTTAAGTAAGATCATAATTTGTTGACAAAATATACTAGGAAAGTTGTAATACACAAAAAGGAGGTCCATATTTACCCAGCTCAGATACATAAATCGGGATGACTTTCAGTTTCTAAAAATCAAAATGCGAAATACCAAAAATGGGTTAAAAAAGTCGACCATCATAACTTTTCGTTATCTGTGGTATTCATGACTGTGTCTTTAACAAAGCGTATGTAAAAATATATGAGAAAAACTGACAAAAAAAATTGCAGATAAATATCAAGGAAAATAGGAATAAGGATGGGAATTGAATTGAGTTAAGGAAAACGAATATTTTGAGATAAATACTATTTATTTAACACTTTAATTGCAAATAAAATCTGGCGGGTTTATTTCCAGGCAGCAATCTCTTCCAACCAATCAGACAAAAGTAAATGAAGGAAGTTACGTGGTCGCATAAATCATTTAAATGACTACCCATCCCCACGAAATCTATAAACACATACGTGAGCATATGCTCACGAACCCCACAAAGACGGACAATCACTCGAACATTCTTTGTCATATAAAGTGAGATATTATTTTACAAAAGGAAAGGATGGTGGAGAGGAAAGGAAAAGAAAAATCAGGAATAAAACAAGTTATTTTACTGACTAGAAATTAAGAGTCTTTTCAGTCGCTTTTTAAAGCATCCCAATGACGGAGCGAGTCTTATATTGGTTTGTAACTGATTCCAGAGTCTCACTGCATGGACAGTAAAGGACGACTTAAAAAAATAGGAGCGCTGAACTGGAAAGGCCAATAGACAATCTCTGTTTGAGCGTAGTGCTAATCCTATTATTAAAGGGAATAAAAATGTTTATGTAAGTTATCGAATGTAAAATTATATTATATATGCAAGTTAAACATGTTAAAATTACTTTCTTGTTATTTTAAATCTCTTCTTCTCTTCTCCCTGGCTCCATCCCAACTCACTGTCTGCAAATACTGTTGGGGTCAGCTTTCCTCGTCCTCAGGTTGTATGCTCTTCTGTCCCGGACTTCGTCCCCCAGGCCATGCCTCTGCATCAGGTTATCTTTTTGCACCACCCATGAATTATTTGGTCTTCCTCTGGTTGTTATTCGAGGAAGATCCATAGAGATTGCCTGGTTCACAATGTGATAGGGTGCTCTGCGTCCAACGTGCCCACACCATCTCAATCCATCCGCCTCAACTCCATCTTACTGTTGATGTCTGTAACACCTAGGCTTCCTGTCTCTTAGGGACACACCAGCTGACCATCTTAGCATGCGAATTTCAGCAGTTTCTAGTTGCCTGGAGTAAGAGTTATACATCGTCCAGCATTCAGAGCCATAGAGAAGTGCGTGTCTAACAATCGTTTGGTATACTTTTCTTTTTAACTTTACTGGCATTTTCGGATCACATAGAACTCCCTTCATTGATCTAAACTTCATCCATCCCACACTAATTCTATGTGTTACATCTGCTGCACATCCTCCATCGCTATGGATCATGTCCCTCATGCATAGCGATGGAGGAGTGACATTTAAACGTTAAAGATATAAATAAACAATCTTGTCAAAACAGCGATAATATAATATTATATTTATTTAGGCTTCCGTCATAATAATTGAAATCTTAACAACTTGAAATCAAATGATAATGTATAGTATCAGTAAATATTATTTGACTACCTCAAAACGGACTTCATGCCTAAAAAGTAGCCATTAATATCAAATGCAATAATTGAAGTATTCCAAAGAGTTTGTAAAGTTTTATTAACGGCGCAATAAATGAATTATAACTGGTGTAAAAGGAAAAATAAATAAATAAATACTTTCATAATTTTTTTCTAAAATATGAAACGAATATGGTTTTTTTTAATATTTAAGGTAAATCGATATAAATGGAATATTCAATAAATAAAAAATCTGAATCAGAATATTATTTATAATAATATTAATCCCTCAATTTGAAATATAAGTATTTTCCATCGCTCAATTAAAGCCGTTGTCTTTCCACTACATTATGAAAGCTTTTCCTCGACGTCCTCACTTCTTCATTCTTGGCCATCATGCGTCAACGATTATCAGACACCAGAAAATATTCTGGCGTCAGCATAGGTTTAACAATGAAAGTGGAACAAACTTGCCAAATGCTATTCTTTAATTTTGCGAGCTTTTCATTTTGAATGAGGCCTCGGATACTTCGACATTTCAGTTTTTTTTAATGAACGCATATTGAGCTTTCTTAGTCTGAATATGTAAGCTTTATAAAATAAAATAATAATAATACGATACAATATTTGCATACAATTCAATATTTTATATAACATGCTAATATCAGATTTTTTTTAATGCAATCAGTTCTAATACCACTGCCAAGTCAATCGAATACATGTCACGTGCATTCTGCAATCTATATCCAATCAATGAAACTCATTTATACTTCCATTCCTTTTTTCCGTTCTCTCTCTCTCTCTATCGTAGTTTTTGAGATATTCGTTTAAGAAATAGTTATTTTTTTGCTGATCTCTGAAACTATTTTAATAGCGATTTTGTTTTGGCTACGTAGAAATAATTGATGACCCAAAGTTTAGAGGAAATAAACATTCAAGTAGTATAAACTACGAGAAGCTGAGGAAAGTCAAGAAAATGTGCAACTGACATATGAATCAAATTCTAAAAGAAGGATGACTGAAAAGACTAAAAAATAAGAAAGTATTATATTTTGTATAACACTTTCTTTGAAACACAGAACAACCTGGTGAGTTTATCGCACCGTAGATTTTTTGCAACCAACTTAAAAGTTGTTCAAGAGATCTCTAGATAAAATCAAACAAGAACTCTTTTAATTTTTTTGTTTGCCAGCGGAAATCAAACAGAAGTTAGAAGACAGTTGTTTTACCAACTGGGTCAAGGATGTTGTCAAAGTAAACATAAAAAGGTTAACGTGGTAGAAGCGAAATGCGTTTGTCGGGATATAATGAATTAGAAATCTGTTTTTTCTGCCTATTTCAAGAGATCTATGCGTGATAGTAATGATCGTAATGATAAAATCCTGAAAGTAGATTGATAACAAGCAGATTGTTGGCTTTATAAATTTGCAAGTCAACACGTGTATTTTCATTATTAATTTTTTTTTATTCATTATTTTTCGTTACTACATTATTTAAATACGAAAGAACAATACTTCTGTCGTTACTCGATCATGTCATTAAATACGAATAGTGAGAGAGAAATGTTTTTCTTTAGTTCAGATTTTAATTTTAGGAGCTTTAAAGCAAATAAATATATTTTACAGAGGATTATAAAAAGCTTTTTAAATATCAGTTAATTGCGACTTATAGTAAGTGTTTTGTTAATCAATAAAATTTTATGTTTAAAAACAAAACTAAACATATTGTAACATTTGTTTTTGAGAAAGTATGAGATTTTATAAATTCAAATTAAAATGAAAAAAATTCACACAAAGGTAAAACAATAACGTTTCTGTGAAAATATTTACAATTTTGTGACCTAGTTACCAAGACGTCTATTTTTAAACCCGAGGGCTGTGGGTTTGGTTCTCGGTGGTACTATTTTTTGTAAATAGGAATCCAGTCTAGTTTTAATTTAAATTATCTTAACCATTCATATGTTTGGTTGGATACATTTTCACATGGACGTTAAGTTGTCCTATATACAACGAATATGTAATTAAAATATATCCTTTGATGAGTTGGACCGACTAAGTAAAGTGCGCAACAAGACAATAATTATTTGATGCTCTCTAAATTGTGGAGTGCAGAGATGAATGGAGAAGAATCGATGATGGTTGTAAAGGGAGTCACAATACTCATTACCGTCGTAAAGAAGAAAATCTTTGTATCATTGTATTATATTTAGAAGAGTTTTCACTCTAAACGGTGCTATATCAATTGAGCTTTTATTATATTATTTTAACACTTTCGTTGTATATTGTACAACCTGGCGGGCTTATACTATGTGTCAATATTATAATTTTCCATTCATTAGCTTTTTAGTGGATAAATCTTTGAAAGCTTAGATATAATAAAATATAGGTAAAACTGAACGAACAAAGTATTTGTTCTAAAGGTTCACGAGAATATTAATTCTAGAGGATATTTAAAGAACTCATGAGAGTTTTAAGGGAGTCCGGTAACCTTATATCTAAAGCTAACTAGCGTCTAGGGTTCAATTCCTGTAGATTTCGGTTTGTTTTTTCTATTTCCTCAATCTTGGTCCCTCTCCCTTTATTTGTATACATTTTCTTTATCTTAACTTAACACGTGATACTCAGTTGGGCTTTATACGTTATTGTTATTTTAATTTGATACATTCGAACTATAAAAAAGGATTTTATGCTAGTAAAATTATAAAGTCAGTCTCCTATTGAATTTTCAGAGCAATGATTATTGAGTAAAATTTTAGCAATTTTATGATTAATTTCTTTGTTATTCCCTTAATAAGTTAAAATAATATTAAATTATTTTGTTATTCTACTAATAACTTATCATAATAAAAATGAATTACTTTCATTTCACTTATTAGTTGAGTAAAAATATAATTGATTATTAAATACTAGACGATGAACCCGTATCATGCATGGCTTAAGAGTTCTATTATAACTTTTTAAAATTATTTATTACATATGTTATAAAATGGTGCCTGAAGACAAAAAAGAAAAATGTTAGTATATTTTCGCCAAAAAAAAACCAAAAATACTGCCCCGATACATCAACTGACAGTTGCATGTCAAAATCTTTCATAGCGACTATTATTTATTCAACACTAGATTAGGACGGATATAAAAATAAATTATTTTTATTTTATGATCGAATTATTACATTATATTTACAAAGGTGAAAAAGTGCGATATATGTTATTACAAATCAAAACTATCTAAATTATATTTGACAATCATGTGCTATTTGGGCAACAATTATTTTTAGATTTTACATTTTTTACCACTTTGTACGAACTTGCAACGGTTGAGATTGATCTGGATAAATATTATTATAATTTTTATATAGAGTTCCACAAGGCTAAAACCGAAACCTTGCGATACACTTTTGGTTATTCTCGAAAATAAGTATGTTGGTTTTTAATGTCTTGATTGATTCTTATTTTACTGATAAGTCGAAGTAATTACATGTTTTTTTTTATGAAATCCAAGAAAATAATTCTTTCACAAAGAGTAAGAAGGTATTAATTCTTGTCTCTTTTATGGATAAATCATAAAGTTCTGTTTTATCGTCATACCATTATATTGGGTAAGTGTTTTACCATCAAATATATAACGGAAAATAATGTAAAGAGCAGGGAAACGACCAAACGAAAAATAATTCGTTTTATTTTCAGAGGATGAAAAATATTTTTTGTAGGATTTTTAAGTGCGCTGACACAATGTTTCATCATAATAAATATATAATAAAATTGAGATACATATTTTGATAACCCTTTTACCTGTGTTATTAAAAAAAACTGAGATTCAGTTTAGGTTTTAGTTATCTTTCTGGTCAGTTTGAAGAAATTAATACATGTCAATAAACTCGTCAGGCTATACTGTGTACAGTATAACAGAAGTGTAATAAAAAAACGATGCAATACAACCTATCACCAGTCTCTTCAATGTATCATATTTTATTCCTACTTGATGAGAAGACTTGTTTTGTGGATTCTTTATGTATTGTATAACAAAAGTGTAATATAAAACGATGCAATACAACCTATCACCAGTCTCTTCAACTTACCATATATTATTCCTACTTGATGTGAGGACTTGTTTTGTGGATTCTTTAAGTAATGTATAACATAGGTGTAATATAAAACGATGCAATACAACCTATCACCAGTCTCTTCAACTAATCATATTTTATTCCTACTTGATTAGAAGATTTGTTTTGTGGATTCTTTAACTATTGTATAACAGAAGTGTAATATAAAACGATGCAATACAACCTATCACCAGTCTCTTTAACTAATCATATTTTATTCCTACTTGATTAGAAGATTTGTTTGGTGGATTCTTTAACTATTGTATAACAGAAGTATAATATAAAACGATGCAATACGACCTATCACCAGTCTCTTTAACTAATCATATTTTATTCCTACTTGATTAGAAGATTTGTTTTGTGGATTCTTTAACTATTGTATAACAGAAGTGTAATATAAAACGATGCAATACAACCTATCACCAGTCTCTTTAACTAATCATATTTTATTCCTACTTGATTAGAAGATTTGTTTTGTGGATTCTTTAAGTATTGTATAACAGAAGTGTAATATAAAACGATGCAATACAACCTATCACCAGTCTCTTCAACTAATCATATTTTATTCCTACTTGATTAGAAGATTTGTTTTGTGGATTCTTTAAGTAATGTATAACAGAAGTGTAATATAAAACGATGCAATACAACCTATCACCAGTCTCTTCAACTACTCATATTTTATTCCTACTTGATTAGAAGATTTGTTTCGTGGATGCTTTAACTATTGTATAACAGAAGTGTAATATAAAACGATGCAATACAACCTATCACCAGTCTCTTCAATTTATCATATTTTATTCCTACTTCATGAGAGGACTTGTTTTGTGGATTATTTAAGTATTGTATAACAGAAGTGTAATATAAAACGATGCAATACAACCTATCACCAGTCTCTTCAATTTATCATATTTTATTCCTACTCCATGAGAGGACTTGTTTTGTGGATTATTTAAGTATTGTATAACAGAAGTGTATTATAAAACGATGCAATTCAACCTATCACCAGTCTCTTCAATTTATCATATTTTATTCCTACTTGATGAGAATATTTGTTTTGTGGATTCTTTAAGAGCATATATACCATTACGCAATTTTCCTAGGGTAGACAGATAGGTCATATTATCAAAATTTCCTATCTCGACATATTTTTCTTCTCCTCGATAACCTTACAGCTTATTCGGTTCCTCCTACTCCTTATCTTTCCTTATTTAAAACAATCAATTTTATTTCTCAACCATACTTTTCTCGGTTATTTACGACTTTTCTCATTGTAGGATTTTCTCATATGGTCGTCCATTAGTTAAACATGTCCACGTGCATTTCTCACCCCAATCAATTGCATCGGTGTTAAGATACTTGTATTTAACCTTAATAACTAATATTCTTATTTAATTTTAAAGTGACATATCACACATTTCTTTCAACGTGCTCAAATTTTCACTTTTTTTTAAATAATATCCGAGATTTTTTTCGAATTTAACTTTGTGAAACTCCACTTATTATATTAATCCCTGCGACACGTATTTGTCCCTCTTTTTTCAAGGGTGTCTTCAGTCGAAATGCCATCTACAGAAGCCTCGAAATAGAAGGGAGAATTATATAATTATATTAATCACCGCAAGTGTTGCTGGGATTAATATAATTATATAATTAGCGGAATAAAAAAAGCAATTTATTATTATTTTTTTGTCAAACCAGACAATAATATAGACAACCAGTGACATACTATATATGCTGGTAAATTACTACGATATACCTGTAAATTTGGTAATCAAAAGGTAAATTACTACGATATAATTGCAAATTTGGTAAAAAAAATAACTGCAAATTTGGTAATCTAAAGTCATCATAGTGACCTTACCGGTCCAGATAACTCCCAAGAGGGAGAAGATGCACGACTTGGGATGTTCCAGATGTCTTTCACCCTAAATTTGGTTTCTTTCACATATTTTCTAGACTTATTATCACGCCATACCCCCTGTTAAGATAGGCAAAGAGAATGTTTGTTTTGTAAATTTATTTAGACCATTTTTCCCCGTCCATTCGTTTATTGTATCCAAACTCTCTCAACGTGGTCTTTTAACTCTTACTTGAAACATGAGTATAAATCTTACATCAATTCTAATTAAATGTCTTATTTTGTCATACATGTTATGGCCTTTTGCAACGAAAACACTTTTAGAATTTCAACGTGTAGTTTTATTTGTATAAAAGTAGAATTACATTTGAAGTATAATATTAACAGTATTATATAATAAGGATGATATTAATATCTTGGCGGCTTTAAGAATAATGATGCTGCCTCAGATATGACGTCTTATTTAAAGCAAAGATAACTATTCCACGACCCTTCAATAGATTAGAGAGGAAAGCGTAGGGTATGTTATCCTGTCAAATCAATATCAGTGATTTATATCTCGTCGCAGCTTCTCCCATTTAGTGATATTAAATCTTTATTGAATTTGGGGAGATAACCGCCAGCGAGATAGTAAACTAAAAAATAAAACATCGAGTAGGTCGACACTAAAATAATAACGCTAAATCTAGTACATGATAAGCTTGACAAGGGTATAATATAACTTATAATATTTATTTGAATGTGGATAAGATAACATCGGTTTTGGTGATTATACCGTGTTACAGATAATTCCAAATAGGTTCTTAGATAAGTGGTACATGCATAATATATTGAGGGTGAATGAGATAAGAATATAAGATTAACATGTGCTGGCAGTAGAGAGATACATGACATACATATGCACTTTTATCTATCACATTTATTCGGTTCCTTTAATCCGTTTTCACGTCTATATTTCATTCCCCTTATAACATAACATATATAACTGTCGGCACATATTGGCTTTATGTTTGAGAATACACTTTTTGAGTTCATGTATTACGAAATAAAATAAAAGCACGCACGTGAGCTTTATAAGAATACAAAATGAGTCAAGGTATGCTTTAAAATTACATTTTCTCTTTTACTCTACATTTATTCCCGATATTGGTTTTGGAAACAACGGATCGCATTTGACTTGACAACACTTGATATTTTTTTATGAAAAAAATATCGGATGCTTTCATTTATTTGGAAGCAACTGTTACATAATTTATTTAAACCTGATATTAATTCAAATGGTTATATTTATTTAATAACAAATTTAATCTTAAGGTTTATTATTTTTAAGCAGACCATTTATCATTGTTTATATTTGAAATACAATAATCACAAGGTTTGAAATACAATAACCACAAGGCACATGAATTTACCCATGAGAAACAAAAATGTTTTTTTTTTTTAATTTTACCTTGTAAGTGGGTCTGATTATTTTTCATGCATATGGCAGAGTTCTTCTCGTAGTGCTAGGCAGTGCCGAGAATATAGCCACTGTGTCACTCACTGAATTGGTTCATACATCTAAACCGCGCGTTACTGTACGAATATATTTAACCAACACATTGGTTCTATGGAATAGAGTCTAGAGCAGACACTAGTACAACAAAAACAAAAAGTATACTTGAAACTGAAGAAATGAAAACCTTTAAATGCTGTCCTATTATTCGCCCTAAGTGTCGCTTTATAATCAATCATTCATTTGTTTACTATTTTTTTCAAATCCTTATTGGTGATGTACTCGTAGATAAGTTGAATTGCATTGCCAGGAGACAAAATTGTTCTCGTTCTTATAAATATGTATATACATATTTTTTTTATCTACTTTACGCACAGATTTCTCCTGTTATACAAATTGAGCCATTCGGGCTAGAGTAATTTAAGTGTGCACGTCACTCGCGGTTCAACACATGTGTTGATAGTCATATAAGGAGAAGCTACATTAGGTTCGATGAAATCTTTAACAAGACTGCCCCTTTTTTGGATACCATCGGATATTTACCGTGAAATGTGACGAATGTCTTAGTTATTTATATACGTACTTTCTTTATAACTATATTTATTTACTATATTTGTATACTTTAATACAACGTCCTATGGCCTAGTTTTACCCACTAGGCCACATCAAGTTGTATTAAATAACTTTTATAATATAGTGTTTTTTTAATACGTTGTTTTTTTAATAAATTAATCTTAAAATACAAACAAATGGCCATTATTTAACGTTGAAATGAAAATACACAAATCTTTTCCGAAGCATGAAAGCTTCCTCATGCCCCGTTTTGATATATTAAATATGTTTTACGGCGTGATAAAGTTTTTATAGATGCGACACATAATTAAGCACTGATATAAGAGCCAAGGGTTTTTATTTATTTATTTAGCAAAGCATCCATCTCACTTCCTTGATCTTGGGCGGCCATTACGGACCATGTGCTATCCACAACAATGCCGACAAAATATGTCTGTCACCAAATCAAAAGGGATTTGTTGTCTTTAATCTTATTACGTCATTTTAATTTGTATATAACTCGTGAATAGTTCAAATTATGGGACGGATTATACGAATATGAAGTAAGTTATTTTGTCTATTTTAAACTTTTGCCTGTTTTGTATTTTTGGAAAGATCTTGTGGAAGGTAAGTTCAGCGACTTCTAGCGACTAGCGACTTCCATAGACTAGTTGGTAAGACACTTGATTCGCACTTGGGGGTTTTGATTTTGATTCCCGGTGGTACTTAACACAATCAATTTAAAAAAGGATCTCAATCTGTAAGAGTTTGTCTGGTAGAAAGTACATGTGCGAGTGTTGTTTCTTCTTCAAATGCGGAAGTGTTGCCAACACGTTTAATGATAAACCAAGAGTACTGTGCCTACTGTAGTTATTCTTAACTTGAAAGTTCGACTATTTGGGCTGCACACAATATTGTTTATCTACTGGCCATTTTTCAAAATTTGTTCGAGTGACTATTTCGGATATGTAAAAAAAGAAGGACAAAGTTAAATTTATATTTTTTTACATATTGTTTTGATATAGCCGTGCAAGGAATCACCCTCTATTCTATATACAAACTTACAGGATGAATATCATTGCTAAACACTCAATCACGCGTGGTACAGATATATTGAACCAACTGAATGACACTGTTGATATATTCTCGGTACCGTCTAGCAGTATGAGAAGAATCCTGGCTGATATTCTTCCTAACGAATAAGCTAACGCTAGAAGCAGACCCTCTTTATGTAACAGGAGAAATCCGTGCAAAGTGGATAAAAAAATAGAGTATATTGACTAGACATATTAAAGTTATTACACGGTAAGTTTCTTATCTGTTCTGTAATCAATCACATATTCTACAATAACTTGGGTAAGAAATTTCAATTGGGGTCTCAGGAAGTAAAAATCAAATCCTTTGAAGGCGAGATCCGTTCTTCGTGCGTTTGGCGATTTGCTTCAAATAACGAAAAAATTGCTTAAACACGTTTTGTAAACCAAACCACTAGGAGTAGAATCTGAAATCTCTGGGTTTAAATTCAAGCTTTCTACTACCTGGATTGTGTAGTTATACTTAAGGTATATAATCATAGAAATATTTCATATACAGTTGGTGGAAGACGTATAGTTTTTTAATTATATTTTATTTTTGTAGAATACTTGTTTCTTTTTGTAACTTATAATAACGACTTTCGACTTTATGTATTGAACTTTCCAACGAAGAAGAGATTATGTTTTTTTGGGAGCTTATGGTTTTTCAATGTTCTATTTTGTTAAGGAACAATTCTAGAATTAATCTCCATACATTTTTTTTTCAAATAATAAAATTTCAATGCTATATCAATGCCATTTTATATTTTTTTAATATCATCTCCAATTTTTTAGATGTATTAAGTATTATTAAACTTGTTTAATTCATTTTAGTTATTTTTCAAAAATATAATCGATATATTAAAATATACAGATTTGATACATGAGCTTTATCGTAATTTTTGGATGTTTGGGAAATTCTTAATAAAACTAAAAAAAATTGACAGCACTGAGTCTAAAAGCTTATATACTCGTACTTAAAATAATTCAGACTTCACCTGAAAAAAAAACAACAACTTGTTTTTACTCACTGTTTCATGACACTTAGTAATCGATAAATGTCAACTGACAATTAGCGTACGAGAGTTAGTTTTTTCAGGTTCATTTCGTTAGAATTTTCACCAAAAAGAACGTTCAGTAAAAAAGAACTATAATATATAATTCTAGAACAACAATTCGTTGTTGTTTTAACAATATCTCTAAATAAGTTTCAGTAAATTTTGAAAAAAGTGTAGTTTAAACTGCCTTGAATCTCAATACGACGTTGAATATATTCTCAATCACAGACTCAACAAGATTAAATCTAATGATAACAGATATATAAGTTTTGTTTCTTTAAATTGTGTTTTAGTGATCGATAAATGTCAACTGACAATTAACGTACGAGAGCTAGTTTTTTCAAATTAATTTCGTTAGAATTTTCACCATAAAGAACATTCAGTAAACAAGAACTATAATGTATAATTCTAGAACAATTCGTTATTGTTTTAACAATATCTCTAAATAAGTTTCAGTAAATTTTGAAAAAAGTGTAGTTTAAACTGCTTTGAATCTCGATACGACGTTGAATACATTCTCAATCACAGACTCAACAAGATTAAATCTAATGATATCAGATATACATAAGTTTTGTTTCTTTAAATTGTGTTTTATCTATCGGATTAAAATTAAGCAAAACAGATAGAGAAGATTTGTAATAACATTGATTTGTAATAACATTATTTATTTGATTTCTTAAGAAAATGCTGAAAGAACGATATGACAGAAATGTCCTTACTGAAATGACACGTATCAAATAGTCCTTGACAATATTTCCAAACTTTTACTATCCTCATGGTTTGATATATTGAACATGAGATAGCTGTCAGAAATCGAAAATGTTAGAGAGGTGCGTTTAAATGTTTTATTGATGATAATATTTTAAAGTGGATTTCATAATCCATTGTTGCTAATGCCTTTTTGACTCAAAATAAAAATAAATGAAAAAAATAAGTGCTATATAAATTGTCATTTTATTATTATTATGCTTATCTCTTACAATCTATAAAAATTACTTTAAAGAAGTCTGAAGTGAATATCAGACTGACATGCTTTTAAAATAGATTGAGTATAAACGGGAACTAAATTCGTAACCTCATGACCGTGAGAAAGGTGCCTTACCATATGGGTTAAGGATGTCGTTTTTATCAACTTAAATATTATTTTTAGATTGTAAAAGAGTAAATCGCTCATAAATTTGGAACATAATCGCATAAATAGTATATGGAATCTCGTTTTCTATATAAATCCGACGTTTCCAAGGTCGTAGATATGCCGAGAGTTCCGAGTGTATAGTGAAGAATTGCGTATTAAGTCTGCAAACGGCGAACAGGTGACCGTGAAAAGTTCCGAGGGGAGCCGCCACAGAAATAGCCCCACTGTCCTCGCTCCTAGCTCCCACCATGGGGGGACACAGTTCAACTTTGTCTTAGCAGACTGATTGGGGGGAAGGGTAGTGTGCTTAATCCAAAGGCTTCGTCTTAGCAGACTGATTGGAAGGAAGGGTAGTGTGCTTAATTCAAAGGCTTTGTTCTAATCACGTGATCCATATTATTATCGTACACTGCAGGCAAAGGGGAGAATTTAAATACATGTGAAGAGATTAGTGAAGTATTTTTTATAGTTGATTTATTTATTCATAAATTGAGTATAATCTACATATATATTTTTTGTTACAATATTAAATACATATCTCGAGTTCTGGGTTATGATTTTTTATTTATTTATTAAGGAATATACAGGTACACAGATAAAAAAAAACGTTCGGGTTATTCTAAAGTTATATAAATTTAATATATAAATAAAATAAATAATAAGGCTGATTACATTTTAAACATATACAGAAAACTGTACTGGAACCTGTTTATATAAAAGTTACATATTAATTCTATTGTACGCACCTTAGGGAAGCCTTAAAACTGGGTGTGGAATAGTGAATTATTAAATAGTTGAAAAATTCATCCAAGAATGTGCGAAAACCATTAATAAACATTTGTTAATTGTTACATCTACTTATATGCTATCCCATCGTACCATGTTCCTTAAGGGGTAGGCAGAGAAGATCGAACGCCACACATTCCTATTGTTACAGATATCCATTGCCATTACCACGATCAAAATTTGACCATGAAAAATTGGAAGCAGTATAAGCCATATCCTGTGGTTATTTTATAAGTACCCATGGAGGCAAATGCCACAGAACTATTAATGGATCGAATATTGTAATTTTTTTAATGCTCGTGTTTGTCATAAGTTTCTAGAGTATGGGTGATATTAGAATGGGTTCTAAAATATTAGAATGGG
This sequence comes from Odontocerum albicorne, assembly GCA_949825065.1. Lineage (NCBI taxonomy): Eukaryota > Metazoa > Arthropoda > Insecta > Trichoptera > Odontoceridae > Odontocerum > Odontocerum albicorne. The sequence goes on along the minus strand of OX463840.1, from coordinate 50,528,842 downwards.
TTTGTCATAAGTTTCTAGAGTATGGGCGATATTAGAATGGGTTCTAAAAAACCCTTTCATTTTTCACAACAGTGAGTAAACAGTTTGTCCTGTGTGCTCACGTGATAAGTATTTTGAGTTGCATGAATTGCAAAACATACACACACATTCATATCCCACACGTAAATTATGTGAAAATTTTGAAGAATTTTCCATTCTAACTGTACTCTTGTATTTCAAAATCAAAAACTTCAAAATTTTCCATTCTAACTGTACTGCTGTTATTATCAATTATATTGGGTGTTAACATAAGTTGTGTCCGTTTTTTTTCAAATTTAAAAATGAACACCAAAAGTAAAACAAAATGGTTATACGTCATTCGAAAGAAAATTTTCTGCTCTATAAGATATTGTGTTTGCTTTTACGTTACATTTATTATTTTATTTGATTACAAGCCTTCAAAATTGAATGTCAAGTAGACGAAAGTGAGCATTTTCGATACCTCCTTCTGTTCGCATTCAATCGAGGAAATAAAGCTGCCAAAGCTGCTCGCAATATTTGCGAAGTGTACTATGAAGATGCTATGAATAAAAGGAAAGCTCGTCGATGGTTTTTGCGTTTCAAATACGGTAATTTCGACCTGAAAGACATAAAGCGTTCCGGACGACCAGTGAACTTTGATGAGGATCGCTTAAACCATATTATTCATGAAGATCCCCTTCAAACCACCGTAGAATTAGCTGAGCAGATAAATTGTAGTCACATGACTGTATACCGCCATCTTAAATCAATGGGAAAAGTCCAGAAGTTCGGCGCTTGTGTTCCATATGTTTTGAGTGAAAACAACAAAAATCAATGTTCGACAATTGTGCTCATTTTTAAATTTGGAAAAGAACGGACACAACTTATGTTAACACCTTATATTATTTTCCCTACTTTGCCGGTGTCTCTTATTTTGGTTTGGCTGATCTTCGTTGGAGATCGTAGATCTTTAATCCTCAATAAGGGATTGTCTTTGTTCAGTGTTTATAGTTTGTCGTCGTAGCCGTTGTTGTTCTGATTTTTTTTCGCTTTTCAGCAACACGCTCTTCTTCAGTTAATCTGGATCTTTCAGACAATTTGATTTTTTTTTAATAAAGTTTATTCTAACTTACTTTATGCATTCAATATGCCTAAAAATTCTAGTTTTTATGCATTTTATCACTTTAAAACATCATCAAAATGCATGATATTTTTTAGAGAAGAGCGACAGCTGAGATGGTACGGGCACATGAGACAGAGACCACCAGACCATACTGTAAATCAGGCAATGTCTGTGGATCTTCCTCGGCAGCCATCCAGGGGAAAACCAAAGAACACCTGGATGACTCAATGCTCCAAAATACTGCAGAGAAACGGTCTAGATGAAAGCGACACCCAGAATTGAAGAATATACAGCCTGAGAACGAGAAGAGCCGACCCCAACAGCCTTCCTAGGCAATGAGTTGGGACAGTGCCAGGAAAAAGAAGACGATCAAAATGCATGATATTTCTCTTTATAATTACAATATTTTTCACAACACGTGTACTCGAAATGTGAATGACAATAAATAAGTATACATTTGTTTCGTAAAAAGAGTACAAAACGAATATTTTGTTTAAAAATACATAACCTAATTTAATATTATACGTACCTTCCAATTGTGGTCCTTTTTAACTTTGATAACATGTGTTTCAAAATTGGAATACTTAACGTTACGCCGTAGCTTCCGCATATGTTTTGTCTCATTAACACTTCACGGCCACAGTATATTTTGTTTCATTTTCGGGATCACTGCATTAGGCAAATTATAAAATACATATCAACCCTAGTGTTATGCGTCTGATAAGAATATACATTCTTAAGATAACCGAATTTCAATAGGCATTCGTCCTTTATCTTGGAACAGCATGATAATGAGAATAATTCATATCTTTAGATTGTGCACCTAATGTTGCTTGAAACGCCTAAGAAAAGAGAACTCTCTTAGCGGACCTTTGTTGATAGACAATACCTGTTAACTTTATTTAATGTGGCATTTTATTATACAAAGGTATAATCGGCGAGTTTATTGCCCAACGATAACTCTTCCAAACAACCAGACAGGAGTTAACGCAGATTATGCCAGTTACTGGTTGAGAGGTTAAAACAAATATATAATACAATAAAAACAGTAAAAAGGTTAAAATTACACATTAAAATAAACAATTAAAAAATTAAGTACAATATTATTTAATATTGCCATTGATTTGGAGAGGTGCGGTAGCGAAAGTTAATAATAATAATGAACAATAAGAAAAAATTGACAAGAGAAACCTCATGATTTTTTAATCGTTTTTGAAGAAAGCTAATTAATGTGAATATCTCATAGCAGCTGATAGCTGGTTCCAGAGTCTAATTACATCGATATTCAAGGACGATGAGAAAAAGGAAGAACTGAAAATGCCGAGAGGTATTTCTGATGAAATTTCGGTCGTTTTTAAGAAAAAAAAAAGCTAATAAACGGCCGCCCAATCTGTTATATAAAGTGAAATAAACAATATTTTACTAAACAAATAACTATATTTTTAAACCTCTACAGTGTTAAAGCCTTACCTATTAATAATATATGAAATCAAACTACTAAATTAGTTTTGAGGAAATATTAAAAAACTAGTTTTATAGAGATATGTATCATCCTACCCCTTTATAGAGATGTGTATCTTCCTACCCCTTTATAGAGATATGTATCTTCCTACCCTTTTATAGAGATATGTATCTTCCTACCCCTTTAATTAAAAAATCCGAAGGTTCAATAAATCGAAGTTTTCCTGTACAGGAGCATGACAACGGGACGGCAAGACAAGCCGAGGTGTCCACGTAGCGGCGGTATTCGCTAGCGATTTATAATTTAAAGTCAATGTCAGACGGCGAGGGGTGTATTTATAGAAAAAAGCTCGAGCTCTCTGCGGGAAATCTGCCATCGGAGGGAAACGGGACCGAAACGAGGAAAATCGAAGATTTGTAAAAGCTCAAAAGATATACGTGCAATAAAATAAACGAGAAAAAAAACCAAAAAATGATAAATGTGTACAAAAAAAAATTAACGTACCCAAAAAATAAACGTAAAGAACTAAGATAAATGTGCATGAAAAATATAAACATAAAAAAACAAAGGGTTTCTGACTTATAGTGTTGAAACAAGAACAAAGAGGTTCTTTCGATTATCCATTGTGAGAATATTACAAACCATCGCAGAAAAATTTCTCAGATATAGGGTTAGACACTCATATCCTACAGACCCGCTGCTACACACAATATTGTCAGATGGAGCAGTAGAATTTGGTACTGGTGTGAAAATGTAGATTCGATAAGCAAATACAGAATCCCATACATAGTGACACACGAAATCCCCGCAGGACATTCATTGCATACCAGGAAGACCGCTTAAAATATAAAGAGGCGTCTGGTGTTTTTTTTCTTAGGTCACACCATAGCAGGTCCAAAATTTGACCTTCTTCTCCCTGGATCCATCACAACTTACTGTCTGCGAATACTGTTGGGGTCAGCTCTCCTCGTCTTCAGGTTGTATGCTCTTCTGTCCCGGATTACGTCCCCCAAGCCGTGCCTCTGCCTCAGGTTATATTTTTGCACCACCCATGAATTCTTTGGTCTTCCTCTGGTTGTTATCCAAGGAAGATCCATGGAGATTGCCTGGTTCACAATGTGATCGGGTGCTCTGCGTCCAACGTGCCCATACCATCTCAATCGCCTCTCCTCCATCTTACTGTTGATGTCTGTAACACCTAGGCTAGCTTTTTATTTTGTGTTATTTGTAGGGACACACCAGCTGACCATCTTAGCATGCGCATTTCAGCAGTTTTCAGCAGCAGGTCCAAAATTTGACCGTTGAAATCAAGAATAAATTTTTGTTATTTTTTCAATAAACGCGATTTTGTGATCAAACGTTACATCTAGAGCACCTGTTCAGCATTAAGATATCTTACAAATATTACTTTCTTTAGAGCAGCCTTAAAAGTTTTCGAATTTAAAATATCTTTTCACCGAATGCTCGAAATTAATAAAACATATTTTGTGTTTAATTTGAGTGTTCAAAATATTATACAATTGCTTGAATTTTATGAATCATGCTACGAGTATCCTTGACATACAAATATTTTCGTCGTTGTGTTTTAATATTAGTTTTTACATTAAAAAATAAAATTTTGATGTAGTATATTCAAACATTTTTTTACATTAAAATATATAAAAATGATAAAATATAAAAAGGTATTTTCAAATATTTTTTACATTAAAGTTTGATGTAGTATATTCAAATATTTTTTATATTAAAATTTGATGAAGTATATTCAAATATTTTTTATATTAAAATTTGATGAAGTATATTCAAATATTTTTTAAATCAAAATGTAAAAAAATTATGTAGTATCATAATATATATTCAAACATTTTTTACATTAAAATTAGATGTAGTATATTCAAATATTTTTTATATTAAAATTGATGTAGTATATTCAAATATTTTTTACATTAAAATTTGATGAAATATATTCAAATATTTTTTTATATTAAAATTTGATGTAGTATATTCAAATATTTTTAAAATCAAAATGTAAAAAAATTATGTAGTATCATATATTCAAACATTTTTTACATTAAAATATAAAAAAATGATGTAGAATATTCAAATATTTTCATTTTAAAATATAAAAAATTGATGTAGTACATTTAAATATTTTTGAAATCAAAATATAAAAATTTGATGAAGTATATTCAAACATTTTACATATTAAAATACCCTTTTAAATATCTTACCTAGTAGGCCACGGAGGATGATTATATTTATTTAACAATTTTATTGCAATACAATCCGGCGGGATTATTGCCAGGCGGCAATATCTTCCAACCAACCAGACAAAAGTAAATGAAGCAAGTTACATGGTCGCATAAATCATTCAAATGACTATCTATCCCCACGAAATCCATGAACACATCTGTACGTGAGCGTATGCCTACGAACCCCACAAAGACGGACAATCACCCGAACATTCTTTTTCATACAAAGTGTGATGTCATCAATCAAAATAAAAAAGGAAGGGATGGTGGAGAGGAAAGGAAAAGAAACATCAGGAATAAAACACGTTATTTTATTGACTAGAAATTAAGAGTTTTTTCAGTCGCTTCTTAAAGCATGCCAAGGATGGAGCGAGTCTTGTATTGGTTTATAACTCATTTTTAATGAAATATCTTTAGTTAAATGGAATTGAATAAATAATAAATTAAATACATATTTGATTCAAGATCCTAAAAAAAGCTTACCATTTAAACACACATTACTGAGAACTCTTTTCAATTTTAATGTATGGAATACTGCTTTATATTTTGTAAAATGTCATGACGTGATATATGAACTTTTAATTATTTTCCCTATCTAAAACGTCCCTGGAAAAATAAGTTTGAGAAAAACCGGTGACTTGAGTCGATGACCAGCTAATGTTAGCTTACGGAAATACTCGATTATCCGTGGTGCGGTAAACGGCGATGTGCGGCGACCCGCGTGGGAACGGAATTATCCGTACCCGTCCTTATGGTAATTTCTTGGTGAAGCTCATAGCCTCGCCAACACTATTGTCTATCGCTGTCTGGCTTCGGTCTTTTCAAACTCGAATTCCAAAGGTCAGTGGTGGGTAATCAATTTTATAAAGTTTTTGATAATTTTTCAAAACAGAAATCGACTGTTATACAGAATATCTTATGTAGTAACTTATTTCAATAATATATTGGACTTTCCTCTTGTTTTTATTTTTTTTTAATTTTTTTTTACCTGGCGAGTTTATTCAGACAAGTGTCTTACCACCAGGCCACGGAGGTCGCCATATAGTTTCTCTATAGTAATCTTTTATCAAGTACATTAATGGGATGTCTCCATTGTGTCTTTCGAATCTGCGTCTGAGAGATGTTTCTTCGGAGAGGAATATAACTTCGAGGTCGATTTCGTCTTCATATAATACCATATATTGAGTGTTCCGAATCGATCCAATAGAGTGGGGAATCCGAACATAAGGTTTGTCCTTGTTATTTTGTCCTATGGCGTTAAATGTTCTGACTAAATTTTATAGATATGGGTGAAGTGTGAAACTTTAAATAAATTAATTTAAGTTAGTCAAATAATGAAACTCAAAGAGTTTTTTTTATTATTATAATTTATTGTACATTGCTACACATGGTACATCTGGCGGGCTTATTTCTATAGAGCAATTTATTCCAACCAATCAGAGAATCTTGGATACATTAAACTGTTTAAATTCATGACAGATTTTTGAACAAAAAATAAGGAAGGGAAACAAAGGAAAATAAGGATGAAAGGATATTCTCAGTAAAAAAAATCATTTCTTTCTTAAACGTAAATAAGGATAGTGCACATCTGATAAATCTTGAAAAATTGTTCCACAGTCGCACTGAATGAACCGGAAATGAAGATGTTTAAAATGTGATGTAATGTGTTGGTATGCAAATGAGTTTATCATAGCCTGATCGAAAATGACAGTCTGTTTAAATGAAATAGTAAAAATAATATCATTCAAGTCTTTGTGTTCTTTCCCATAGTACCAATGAAGTTTTCTAGAACAACAACGAAGTTACCTCTAATATGAATTAGGTTATCCATGTTATAAATGAGGTTGTTCCTAATATGAATTAGGTTTACCGTAATATCCATAAATGAGGTTGTTCCTAATATGAATGAGGTTTACCGTAATATCCATAAAGTGTTCTGTAATGTTTAAAATGCGATGTGATGTGTTGGTATGCAAAAGAGTCTATCACAGCCTGATCGAAAATGACAGTCCGTTTAAATGAAATAGTAAAAATAATATCAGTCAAGTCTTTGTGTTCTTTCCCATAGTACCAATGAAGTTTTCTATAAAAACAACGTAGTTATCTCTGAGGTTTTTCGTAATATGAATGAGATTTTTCGTAATACCCATAAAGTTGTTTACAATACCAGAGAAATTTTCCATAAAACTTTCTATATTACCAGAGACAAGTTCACCATGATACCACTTTATTTTTTTCTAACAATAAAGGTTTCTATAATATGAATAAAGTTTTTATACAACAAATGACATTTTCATAATATGAATGAGGTTTCTCATACTCGTAATAGAAATTATGTTTTGCATAATACCAATGAAGTTGTCCATAATATGAAGAAAATGTTCTATAATAACAATAAAGTTTTCCATACTAAATATGTTAACAAGATACACACAAATGATTATTAATGTAGTTAGTGCGTATATTGAACAGATAATATTATGATAAAACCTATAATTTTAAATTCTAAAGTGAAAATTGACAAGGAAAAATAAATTCATCGTACTCAAATAAACCCTCTATCCACAAATATCATTTTTCAATAATTTTGCTTACAAATCAACATAACTAGTTATTTTTCAATGGTTTTTACTTTTCTTTTGTTAAAATTACATTTATTATTTTAAACAAATGTGATCGAAGTTATATATTATCATAATTAGGAAACTTGGCGGAAGAAATGCCCGTGGCATTTATTCAAGAGAGTTATCTTGGCACCTATTTAGTACAAGTGTTCTGCTCGTGAGTCGAGCGCGTTAACTTAACAGCCAAGCTCCTCAAGTACAATATAATATATTTTTAAGTTAAATGATCATAGGAACTTTAAGCATTAAATTAACTAGTAAACATATTTTTCTTTTATTATAAATTAAGTAGGTAGTCTTTCATTGCTGTGGTACTCGTCAATATATATTGCTGTGGTACCCGTCAATATTCATTGCTGTGGTACCCGTCAATATTCATTACTGTGGTACCCGTCAATATTCATTACTATGGTACCCGTCAATATGCGAATGGGTGATTTATTAATTATCCACAACACAAAATATAATATTAATTAACTGTTAAAAGGAAACGTGATTTAAAAAAATATTTATACCTTTTAGCTTTTACAATGAAATATACTAAACATTCACTTGCCTTACTAGGTGTAAAATATGCTGGTTCTAAGGCAGGACAGAAAAAAAAGTAATGAAATACGAGTACATGCACTCTTAGAGTGGTCATAATTATAAAAAATCCCACCATTATCACATAACACCAAAAAGAGCCCTTTAATTAAAAATATTAATTTTACAACGGATCATTCACTGATTTGTAGACACCAAATAAATCATAAATAATAAATTATAAATAAATCATAAATCCATCATAAATCCACAAAAATCAAGGAAAGGGGAATAATGAAATAGTTCTACATTGCGTGATTTTGATCCAATTTGAGTTTTCATCTTGTGTTGACATAATCTCTTAGGTTAAGGCCACTCCAAAGTGCTTCGCTAGGTGCTACGTGACTAATAGACTATATGACTTCATACTTGGCCACACCAAAGTGCTTCGTGCAAATTCATTTGACATTTGGGAGCGGTTGAGTCAACACACGATGCCACTCTCAAAACCAACAAATTTCATTACAACCTACCATCTTTATTTACTTCCTGTGCAACTTGATTCCAATGTGATTTTATTACAGGTACATTTTTGTATAATTTGCTCAATGGGTTCCACAAAGGCTACCTTTTACACACAGCTGTTATTAAAACTTCCGCCATATTGTAAAACCACTTGGTGACACAATAAAATTAACCATCACGCCAGTTCGCTAGGAGACTCGTTAGGTGACTAATCGTCACGTAGCGTGGCGCGAAACGTGCAGTGTAGCCATTGCGATAGTATGTGGTGCGTTGGTTCGCTAGAATATGTCGCCTAGCTCGCAGCGTAGCTCTAAGCACCAAGCGAGGCTCCTTCCTGTGTGGCCGAGGCTTTACTAAATCTGGTCTGATATCTATATCAGCAAATTTTTAATATCAGTTATGTATTCACCGTATATTTTTACATCTTTTATGGATTAAGGTAATGCATTAAATAACTTAGTAGTCAAGTACAAGAAACTTTTCTGTCCAAAGGGCTCGAACGCTCGACCAAAGAGCTCGGGTGGGATCGAACTGCACTATCCAAAGGGCGTTCACATACGTGTACATACATGGTATTTTTCTTAATCTTAAAAAATCTTTCTCTTGTTTCATAATGCTTGTTTTGATGGTACAATATTTTCTAAAGAAGTTTTAGGGATAAATTGGTGGCGCACGTCTAGTGCACATACGCTCTAGACCTGTTCCAATATTATTGCCACTTCACGTGCAAGGTAGAATTTTAAACACGTGCGATGACAGACTGCGAGTTCCGTGTCTAATTCTATGGTTCTAATACCCCAAGGCTCGATTAGTGTGGTCAAAAATAATATTGTCATTCGGAAACACGCTTCAATATGTCCGAATCACGAGTTTGGAATTCCTATAAACAAACTACCCGATCTGAAAAATATATTTTTTAACTTGGAGATCGGAGAACTGTTTTACTTTGCAAACTATTGCGGATATACAGTACAAATCAGAAAGTTTATTGCCGTGTGTTAATTTGTTACGACCAACAAGGTAGATGTTTAAGAAGTCGTGTGAAAAACCGGAAATATTTTTTTAAATAGCGTATTAAAAGGAATTAAACCCGTAACCTGCGCATCGGAAGACGGGCATTTTCATTTTATCAATAAAACCACGGATGTCGTTATTATAAAAAGGTGACTGAAATAAATAACGAATTATTGAATTTAAATTAAATAAAAAATATTAACGTACGGTTTAGTTCGAGGGTTAATAATCATAAATATAAAATTTGACCGTTGAAATAAAGCATCTGTTTGAAAGACTTGAAGTACCACCACAGCATGGCGTGTGTTATGATCCATTGTCGACCTCGGCAGTGAGATAATAATCGAGAAGCTTCATGAGATATAGCCGTTAGCAGATTTGTAAATAAAATCATCCCGTTTAAGCGAATTCATCGTTAAACGCTGGCGATAAAAATGTTTATGAAATTGTAGCAAAGTATCTTGTTATAACTCTCTTTTATGTGGAAGTCCGTTTATTGATTTCATTATTCACCTTAGTTGACGACGCCCGTTTATTGATTTCATTATTCACCTTAGTTGACGACGTCCGTTTATTGATTTCATTATTAATCTTAGTTGACGACGTCCGTTTATTGATTTCATTATTCACCTTAGTTGACGACGTCCGTTTATTGATTTCATTATTAATCTTAGTTGATGACCTCTGTTTACTGATTCCATTATTCACCTTAGTTGACGACGTCCGTTTATTGATTTCATTATTCACCTTAGTTGACGACGTCCGTTTATTGATTTCATTATTAATCTTAGTTGATGACCTCTGTTTACTGATTCCATTATTCACCTTAGTTGACGACGTCCGTTTATTGATTTCATTATTAATCTTATTTGATGACCTCTGTTTACTGATTCCATTATTCACCTTAGTTGACGACGTCCGTTTATTGATTTCATTATTCACCTTAGTTGACGACGTCCGTTTATTTATTTCATTATTAATCTTAGTTGATGCCCTCTGTTTACTGATTCCATTATTCATCTTAGTTGACGACGTCCGCTTCTTGATTCCATTATTAACCTTAGTTGACGACCTCAGTTAACAGATTCCATTATTAACCTTAGTAAACGACCTCTATTTATTGATTTCATTACTAACCTTAGTTGATGACCTCCGTTTATTGATTCCAATACGGATTTCATTCTAAACCTTAGATGATGACCCGCGTTTATTGATTCCATTATTAATCTTAGTTGACGACCTCCGCTTATTCATTCTATCATAGATGTCAGTTGACGACCTCCGTTTACTGATTTCAATGCTGATTTCATTATTAACCTTTTATGATGACTTACGTTTGTTCATTCTATCATTAACTTAGTTGATGACCTCCGTTTATTGATTTAATTATCAACCTTAGTTGATGGTCTACTTTTATCCGTTCCATTAATAACCTTAGCAGATGACCTCCTTTTATGGACTCCATTACGGACTCTTATTGACCTTAGTTAATAACTTCTATTCTTTTTGGTAATACACAGAAATTCCACTCGAAGGTTTCAGGTTCGATTTCCGATGGTACCCAAAATATTATTGAAAAAAGGTCCTAGTATAATTCGCAATAAACAGTTCATCGACGAGGATATTGTTACCTTTTGGTGTACAATAGTATTGTACGGCACCGGTACAAAGACAGTAAAATAGGTGGATGGCGGCCGCTCAATACTCGGAGATTCCGTTTTACTTCTTGCTTTTCCGGTGAAACGTAGCAGGGTGAAGAGATTCCTCTTTAGCAGGTAGGAGCTGGTCGTAAATAAAACACAGTAGACGTTCCAGAAACTGATACTATATTTTTGACAATATCCGTTCCTTATGTGCAGCCCATCGCTCATCGTAAGTCCCTTTATTCGCCCGTGTGGCTTACTAGATACTATGTATGCCGCGCGTTCCTGGCTTGCATGGACCGTTCGACTTTTTATAGTGAATTTTGCGAAGGCCACGCATAGGGACATTTCATTACAATATGTACACATCAATTACAAATAAATAATATATTTCATGTGACGCATATGTCCGATACAAGTATAATCAACACATACGAAGGCAGACAGTGGGTTATGTGCATACTCCTGTAGTTCTAAATTTACAAGGTCTAATGACGAAGATAATACAATTTTAGTCGGTGGCCGAAGTCTAACGATTAGCATTCACGCTAAGCAAGCGAGCGTCCCAAGTTCGATACCAGGTGGATTTCCATTTTACACCTGAATTTATGTTTTACAGTAGCTTATATGCTATTCATCCTAATGTCTTCTTGTGCTATGAACAACAAAATAAAGTGTTACATTAAATTCTGTCTAACGAATGGTTGTAGCAGATTAAAACCTGCCGACCGTCTTAAAAGTTCAATCAACTTACCATCGGAATTATAGGTTTGATCTGAAGACTGTGCCAAGTGCGACAGCTTGCACACAATTAATCCATCCATATGATGACTAACAATCATACACGATTACGAGGAATATCCTACGAGTAATTATTATACAATTTTCATCTAATCGTCATACATGATGCAATATTTCATATAATTTATATATAAGAAACATGATTTAAAAAAGTTGTATGATATTGTATTGAGCTCAGCATGGACCGTGGATGAAATAAATAAATATCGACGTGTGCTTTTAACACTTTAAGACCCGATCAACATCAAGACAACCTTTTTTCATTTTGACAAATTCTAATTTTTGTGAAGGGTTTACTAAAATTGCAATATCTATTTAAACATCAAAAATGTTATAATGAAACTTTTCACATTTGTTTAAAATACTTAAATAATTTAGTTCAGTTTGGTAATTCTTAAATAATTTAGTTTAGTTTGGTAATTCTGCCGAGATAAATAATTTAGTTTAGTTTGGTAATTCTTCTCTTTTGTGGAGAGCTTCTTCACACTTTTTATATATGTAAATTTACACATATCTTCTATTCTCAAGAAAATGTAGCATGGCCCCTGTGACGTTTGAAATGTCATGTCTCAAAGGGATGGGGTAAAATCGTTTTTTTTACAAACCGAATATTTTTTTTTATAAATCGAAAAATTGTTTTTCTCTTAACTAACGTTTTATTTTTTAATTTTCATTATACTGACTTTCTAATGTATTGTATGATTTGTATCTATCTTTAAATATGCCAAGATCCACTATGAATTAATACTAATTACGAACATTTAATTTTAGGTATAAAAAAATCGAAAATCCAATTATCGTATACCCCATCCCTAGCCAATGCAGAGGAACGTAGTGACTTGACAGACGTCAACAAATATTATTTGATTTTAACAAACTGCCACATTTTTGCAAGATGTATTAATCTGTCATTATTGTTAGTTTTATGTAATGTATTTACCTAAATAACTTGCTATTTATTAGAATCGAGGCTTATATTAAAGTTGATAAAATAACTAAAATTACTCAACGTCGTTACAAGGTTATATGTTATTGGGGCTAATTTGTGAACTTTTACAGGGATTATGCTACATTTTGTTTAGTATAGTGTTTAGTCGTTTAGTGCATACCTTGCAGGTTCTGCAGGGTTCTTTCTATTTTGTCAGCTGATAGAATACGTATCAATACATGTTTACATATGTTTTTTGACAACCTGTTTGGATGATCCTAAAAATTATATTTGGACTCGGAAACTAGTTCTGATTCATATGTCAAAATCTTGAAGATTTGAAACTTCACTGCATAATGATAACGTGACGTTAGAATCTCCATCATAAATCAATTCACGCATATTTTCATTATCTAGGGCAGCAGTTGGCAACCCATATGCACTGAAGTGCCACTTTTTATTTTTTTAGTATTGGACACTCCGCGTGCCACTGACTGATCCAATACAAATTCATGGGGAAGGGAGGGAGATTTTTTTCAGAAAAATCTGTTTTTAAAAAATTGAATATTTATTTAATTACTATTACATAATTTCATTATAATTCTAATAACTTATATGACCCCATGTGCAATATAAATTAAAGTCCCTGTTTAAGATTAAAGCGAGATTCTGCGCAGTAAAAATTGCTGGATTTTTTCACTCAAAAACCGATAACTTCGTTTAGGCCGAGGCCACACCAAAGTGCTTCGTTAGGTGCTAAGCTAGGTTTTACCTGACTCATATACTAGGTGATTTCATGCCTGGCCACACAAAGTGCTACGCACAAATTCATTTGACAGTTGGGAGCGATTGAGTCAACACACGATGTCACTCTCAAAACTAACCAATTTCATTACAACTTACCATCTTTATTTACTTTCTGTGCAACTTCACTCCAAAGTGATTTTATTACAGGTACATTTTTCTATAATTTGCTCGATGGGTTCCACTAAGGTTCCCTTTTATACACAGCTGTCATTAAAACTTCCGACATCTTGTAAATTAACCAACACGTCTGTTCACTAGGAGATTCACTCGATGACTAATCGTCATACAACGTGGCGAGAAGCGTGCAGTGTGGCCACTGCGATAGTATGCGGTACGTTGATTCTCTAGGATATGTCGCCTAGCTCGCAACATAGCTCTGAGCATCAAGCGAGGATCCTATCTGTGTGGCCGAGGCCTTAGGAAAATGTCTCACGTAGCGAGTTTTTTTTTACGTTTCCCCAAAAACGAATAATTTCATGTAAGAAAACGAGCCGTTTTGTTAAAGAAATTATGCGTGTTATTTGGAAATTCTGTATTGAAATAAAACTAGTGTTACTACAATACGGAAGAATATTAGTATTATAGAAACACTAGTTTGATTCCAATTATACTGAAGAATTTCATTATTTATCACCAAAAAACCTTCCACGTGCCATTTAGTGGCACGCGTGCCATAGGTTGCCAACAGCTGATCTAGGATATTGTTCGTGCTAGAAATCAGGAGGCTATAGTTCAAGGGTTGAATTTTTCCTTTTTTGGAAGAGATATCGATCACGTGAAAACACGAGACCGGAACTGAACGCATGTCTAGTTTATCACGTTAAACACGGGACTGGGACTGAACGCATATCTAGTTTATCACATTAAACACGGGACTGGGACTGAACGCATATCTAGTTTATCACGTTAAACACGGGACTGGGACTGAACGCATATCTAGTTTATCACACTAAACACGGGACCGGGACTGAACGCATATCTAGTTTATCACGTTAAACACGGGACTGGGACTGAACGCATATCTAGTTTATCACGTTAAACACGGGACCGGGACTGAACGCATATCTAGTTTATCACGTTAAACACGGGACCGGGACTGAACGCATATCTAGTTTATCACGTGAAACACGGGACCAGGACTGAACGTATATCTAGTTTATCACATTAAATACGGGACCGAGACTGAACGCATAACTAGTTTTAACGTTCAACACGGGACCGGGACTGAACGCATATCTAGTTTATCACGTTAAACAGGGGACCGGACTGAACGCATATCTAGTGAATCACGTTAAAACACGGGATTGGGATACAAAGTGTTCAACAAGTCTCTAATTGCATAAACGTTTTGGATCAGAAACAGAAATGGTTTTTTTTAACAATATCTTATAAAAATGGAATATAAAAATAATAGCAAAGTTATTATTTAAAAAAAATCTTTATAGTTTGTTGATAAATGCTGTATATAAATGTTTGAAAGCAGCTGAATAAACTTTGTAAGAACAAAAAATAAAAAAATATATTCCCGCTGTTTCTTTGATTATAACTTAACGCGTATCGCTTAGCGATTTATTCGCAGATCGCTAATTTATTATTTCCTTCCAAAAAATAATGATTTATGCCTCAGTGCTGCTTTGAGAAATGTGAAGGTTTTAAACAATAAATTTCTTAAATTAAAACAAAATTGTATATTAGATCGTGATCTTAATAAATTTAAAAAATATATTTTATTAAAGAGAAATTCGTCTTAAGACGTAATTCAACACTTCAATGGGTATTTTATAAATATTCTTTTGAAAGAAGTTTCGAATTATTTTAAAAGATTTGCCCTTAATATTTGAAGAACATTGTTTATTTAAATCAAGAGTTCCTAAAGTGGTCGATATCCCCCTTTAGAAAAATCAAATCGACCCCCTGGGGTCGTACTGATTTTTCTAGGGGATGATAGTTTCAATAAAAAAATTTGGGGGTCCACGACAGCCAAAATAGACCCCCTTATTAGTGCTATTTGTTTGTTACTTCAAAATATCTATGATTCCAATATGTACCTAATTAAGAAGTGAAATAATAATTAAAAAAAACAGTTTTTGATAAAAACACATTACATACCAAAGTTGTGAAATTACTAGGGAGTCGACGGTTTTGAAAGTTTTTGGTAACGGGGTCTGCGGCCGAAAAAGTTTGGGAACTCTTGATTTAAATGTTTCCATAATTAAAAATTAAAAAAATAATGGTATATACTATATTAACCATTTCATTAGGCATATTGCATGTTCTGAGACAGCTGACTTAGACCCGTGAAGTAGATACATAAATACACAAATAATTAATTAAACAAGTTTGAGTTGCAGCCGCTCGCGAGATTTGACAATTCTCAACAAAAAATATGTAATGGAACCATTTCATTGAAACAGGAGGCATATTTACACCTAACCCAATCTGTCAAAATGTTATTAAAAAATATCAATGCGATTGTCTCTGCGCCGTTGTCCAGCAAATAAAAAATTCACCTGTCATATATATACTCGTATTTTAAGTTATTACTTCACAATCGCATATATTTATATATTTTACAGTTGTTAACTAAAAAAAATACACAAAACACAAGATCTATAAGACGATGGTGACTATTTCAAACACTTGATGAATACAACCTTAAGTGATCGCCGCACCTCATTTAAGAATTGTGTATAAAGCCTTAAATGGTCTTGCGTCGCACTACATACAAGTACTGTGTAATACCTATTGGTCCGACGCCACACCCTATCCAAGAACTGTGTATAAAGTTTTAAATGGCAAGAACTGTGTATAAATACCCATTGGCCTGACTCCACATCTTATGCAAGAACTGTGTATAAAGCCCTAAATGGTCTTGCGTCGCATTACGTGCAAGAACTGCCTATTGGCTTGGTGCCGCACCACATGCAAGAACTGTGTAGAAAGCCTTAAATATCTGACGTAGCAGTATATGCATGAACTGTGTAATATCTATTGGTCCGACGCCCCATCCTATCCTAGAACTGTATATAAAGCCCTAAATGGTATTGCGTCGCACTACATGCAATAACTGCGTAATACCTATTGGTCTGACGCCACACCCTATCCAAGAACGGTGTATAAAGTTCAAATGGTCTGGCGTCGCACTACATGCAAGAACTGTGTAATACCTATTGAAGTGTAGCCCATCGCATGAAATATAATTCAGGCTCCCAAAACTCATCTTGTACGGGGAAATAATGGGTAAGCGAAGGGTTGGTGGTCAGAGAAAGCGCTATAAGGACAGTCTGCGAGAGTTGCTGACTTTGTACGGGTCGCATGAAAACTGGGAGCAAGTGGTTTAGGTATATACGTGCTGTTCTCGAGTTGGTGGCGTCTCAACGGTAAGACGTGTGATAAACAGTAAGCGCGTTGCGAACATATGTACATCTACATTGCCATATGACTCAGCAGGATGCACATATCTGTGACATTTGCGGGAGGGAGTACACATGTAGCATCGGGCTATTTATTCACAGAAGATCGACGACGACGTTGGAGTGACGAGGGGATCTTCGACTACGAGGCACAGCAACGACGATACCTTTTCAGGAGTGCTGGAAGACTGATTTTTTAAAGTTGACACTTTTCAGATATCGTATAATGCAATTAAAATAACCTTGATGAGTTAATTAAAATAACCTTGATCACTCAATAACTATACTGAAATAATATACACGTGTATGTTATATACACGTTCCTTGTAGGCTCATCAGGCAAAATATTGTATTCCACAGTAACGTAGTTACACATTATTTATAAACAATAACTACTTCATAACAAGACTACAGAGATGGGACAACCAGTATGGGCATTGCATGGACTCTTATGACTTTACTAATTACAAGAGTAAAGTGTATAAGTTGTTGAATTGAGTACATTATATGGGTTTTTATACTCTACTTAGATCAAGAGTTCCCAAAGTAGTCGATATCGACCCCCTGGGGTCGATTTTATTTTTCTAGAGGTCGATAGTTTCAATAAAAAAATTTGGGGGTCAACAACAGCAGAAATAGACCCCCTTACTACTGCTAATTGTTTGTTACTTCAAAATATCTATGATTCCAATAGGTACCTAATTAAGAAGTAAAATAATTAAAAAAAAAACACTTTTTTTGATAAAAACACATTACATCGCAAACTTGTGAACGAAAAGGTAAAATGTGTCATTAAAAGAGTCACACGTAAGAATGCATGAAAATACATGTAGCTCAAACATGTCTGTGCATTCTCTTATCGAACGTATCAAAGCAAGTGCGGACATGAGCAACGTTTGCATGTTATCTAGTGAAATATTGAATATCGAGTACTGTACAAACTTATTAATTTGAGTAAGTCAAGTAAATGATTAGGGGGTCGACGGTTTTTTAAAGGGGTCTGCGGCCGAAAAAAGTTTGGGAACTCGACGTTGAATTCAATGTTGAATTTTAGTTAATCTTATGTATCAAAATGGTCAACTGACTGTTGAAATAAAATAAAACAGTATTTATTACCATCTTATTATAGTTATATTACATATTTCAATGTGCAACAAGATTCAGTTCTCGTATCACATTCGAAGCTCCATTTGTTTGAATGCATTTGCCTCTTGATGCGGAAGCCTTTTGATGCATCTGCATTGTATGAGTATGCCATAAAATTGTGGATATGATTATTTATCCACGCCATTAATATCTTCCGCTGCATATTATTGCTGGCACCTTTGCTGTGATGTTTGGCTGGGATGCGGGGCAAGCTGTGGTCAAGGGGGGAGGAGCTGGTGGGTGGAAGAGTAGTGGAGGATCGCGGCAGATGGTGCGGTTGGTTGATAATTGACAAAGGACTGTAAACGCTTTGAAACTAAATGTAATTGGCGTCATTAACACCGTTTTATGTCGAGCGATTACTTGTGCATGGAAAATCTAGAGGCGTTGACCGAATTTTTCGAGTATGCGATTTTTTTTATGAGCGGACATTAATAAGTATATTGAAAACGGAAAACACCTAAAATTTTAAATCGATTATTTATTAAGAAGTATAATTATTTATTCTTGTCGTAGTAAATCTATACGTACGTGTTTCTCGCCGATTATTTTATATTGAAAACGTTGTGTTTCAAGTTTAAATAGTTAACAAAACGACGACCTATGTGATTTAATTGGTAAAACGCTTGACTTCCTCTCGAGAATTTCGAGTTTTACTCAAGACAGTCTGAAGTTTACATTAATCCCTCATAACTTCATTCCGCATTCTGGTTAGTAGGTCTCTTATTTGCTTTTTTTTTCTTTTTTTCTGGTGGTGAATCGGGGATTGTGCGTTATCTTCTCATTCATTCTTTTAAAACTGCTTAACTATTTCAATGTTTTACTGCCTAACTATTTCAATGTTGTTTCAACTATTTCATTTCCCATTTGTCATTTTGTAAAATTTGGACTCTTTTGAGGCTTTTCTTTTTTTCATTCTTGCTGACAGTTAACCTGAGGTGGTATATGTGGGTTTACTTTTTATTTTGTTTTCTGTCATACGTTTTGGTTTTTTTATTTATTCTTTAATCTAGATATGCGGGGGTGTGGGATGGAAGCCCCCCCCGATGCCCTTGCGGTCGGGCTTGCCCTACATTGGTGGGGTGTATCTCGGCCGGGGGAATGTTTGTGGGATGAGCCCGGACCTTTTAATGTCTTCTCTCCTGAATGTATATTTTTTTTGTCATCTATTTATTTTCTGTGTTTTTTTTTATCTTCTTGTTCTACGTGTTCAAGGGTGTGGGCTGAAAAACATCTGGTGTCCCCGTGGCTGGGCTCGTCCTATATTGGTGGGGTGTATCTTGGCCGGGGGGATGTTATTAGATGAGCCCAAACCTTTTGATAGCTTCTGTTTTTTAATGTGTTCTTGAAATGTGTCTAAATGTATTATGTACATACTATGTTGCTATCAATAAACCTGTATTTATTTATTTATTTATACACCCCATGTATTCTTCTAAGTGCATAATTCTACATAATTTATTCGGCTTTTTTAGTATTTTTCCACGTTCACGTTGCACTCATATATATCAAAGTTACTAAAACACTGTTGTGGATTCTTATCCTAACTGATTTTGATATTATCTAGATCGAGTATATATGGTATGTTTTAGTGATCCACTGACTTTATTTTCTATCGCTACATGCCGTTCGATATACATCGTAATTATTTCATCATCTGAGAGAATACTACCTATGAGGATATAATAGAATTTTTCCACTTGCTCTAATCCTTCATTACTCACCCATATATCGCATTTAATTTTCCTTCCATACTTTTCTATCACCATAACTTTGGATTTGATAACATTCATTCTCAGATCTTTCTCTTTAAATCTTTCATACAATTTACTCCGTGACCTAGATGGTAAGACGTCCGTCTCCCAACCGGAGGTTGCGGGTTCAAATCTCGCTAAAACCTAGATTAAAAAAAATTATGGCTGGTTTTCACTTAAGGGAGTATTCTAGTCTAGAAATTTGAAATTTTTTTTTTTGTATATTTTTTAAGTTTATACCTTTAAAAATATGTTCTCAAAAGAAAATTTTTAAATTCTCAATATTTACGAAGTTATAGCTATAAATGAGGCAGGAATTACGCCGCGCCGTGCCGGTATGACTCAGACAATAATCTCAAAATTTTAAACGCGTTTTACTCGAAACTACTTTTTTCAACCTGGTCGACATAAAATCTCAAGTTTTATCCAATCGATTGCCTTCAAATTTGGTATGAAACTTTGATTAATATTTTTATATCGTCTCTACCTTGAAAAATTCAAAACTATTTTTTTTTACTATTTTAAAAAAATTAAAATATTTGAAAAAAAGGGTAAAAAAATTGAATTTTCTTTTTGCCACCATTTTACGATTTTTTTTCTCTCTTTGGTACCAACTATAACGACATTATTTCTTATTAAAAGACTATGATTTTTGTTTCAAATTTACAAAAGAGCTTCAATCATGTCGACCATATTACCCCCCTTTTTTACGACAATGTATAACAGCTGATAACATCTTGAATTTTAAATATTTTTTTTCAAAAATTTTTTTGTACATTCTCAAATCAATAAACAAACTGTAAAAAATGCATACTAAAAATGTTTTTAGTTTATTTTTATCAAGTCTTAAAAAACGCCCGAAATTCACGCCTCTAGAGTAGAATACCCCCTTAAGGCCTCTTAAACACCTTTCTGGTTAGTTGGAAAAGATTGTCGCATGACAATAAACCCGCCAGGGTACCATATACTGTATACAACGAAAGCGCAATACAGTTTATTATTTCTACTTGGAACAATTGGGAATTTGCGATTAATTTCACGCTTCAAAGTTGATTTGCTACGAATATTTGAGACGATAATGGCAATCGAGTTAGAGCCGAACCTTTCAAAATGATTTTATGGATATATAGTATTGGCAAGCTGCTATACAGGGAACACGTGTTGGCTAGAAGAGGTAACGGGAGGAATATCCAAGTTGATTGATTCTGGACTGCGGTAGAGTTACACGAGCATTTCCTGCACAATATGAATGTGCCAGGGCTGGCCCAGTTGTAATAGCACTAATCGAGCTTTGAAGTATACATTTATCTCGACAATATTTTAGTATGCAACTAAAACTCACTAATCTCGCTGATAATTGTCAACGTCTTTTAGACCATGCAATAAAGCAACGCTCAAACAGATATTGTTTATTGCCCTTATCACTTCACCGCTCTTCTTTTTTCCCGTCGTTCTTTACTGTCCATGCAGTGAGATTCTGGAACCAGTTACAAACAAATGTTAGACTCGCTTCGACCTTGGCATGCTTTAAGAAGCAACTGAAAATACTCTTTTTCTAGTCAGTAATATAACGTGTTTCATTCCTGATTTTCTTTAAGACAATTTTCTTCGTTTTATAACAAGGACTCATGTTATATTCGAGAATAACAACTAGGATCTCGTAGAAACGTTAACGCGATGCTCATACTTGATGCATTTCGGGAGCACCCTGTGCCATCCTTTCTATTGGACAAATAGGAGAATGGTTAAGATGCCCTTGGACTAATAGGGCAATGGTTAAGGTGGCCTTCGACTAAAAGGGAAATGGTTAAGGTGGTCTTGGACTAATAGGGTAATGGTTAAGGTAACCTTGGACTAGTAGGGTAATGCCAATGGTTAAGGTGTCTTTGGACTGATAGGGTAATGGTTAAGGTGGCCTTGGACTAATAGGGCAAAAGTTAAGGTGGCCTTGGACTAATAGGGCAATGGTTAAGGTGGCCTTGGACTAAAAGGGCAATGGTTAAGGTGGATAAGATGCCAATGACATGAGGGCGTCGGTCACCGCTTCATTACAACATTTTCATCAAGGCCGATAAAAAATAGTAATCTGATATAAAAATTTAAATGTTTGTTTTTAAATGATAAAAAAGGGCGCCTGATAATTTAGCCCAGACACAATATATTGGGGCGTCCCTGGGAGCATATCGCACCAGATGTCAAGAAAAAAATAATGAGATTGAATACTGATTTTGTAACAATATCATGTTGAATGAGATCACAGTTGCAGATATAAAATGCTGTTACCAAACTATTCAAGGAGAACTTAAGAAAATAATACAAAAAATTACCATCAGGAAATATAAAGAAATCTTAAGTTTTTTCTTTTAGGTGAGTAGATTACTTGAAACTAAGATACAATTGAACCCGAATCAATCATAAATGGCTTAAAAACGTAGCGTTTCCAACAATTTTATAAGTCGGAGAACGATACCTTATGGGAACCAAACAAAGCCCTTAAAAATCAGGATACGTAATAAAGCAGTGGAGGGCCATCAATTCCAAATAAAGGGTGTAAAAATTACAGAAAATAATATTTATTATTAATGTAGATTTTGAAAATATACTTGTTTATTATTAATTATGCTCACTTTTTTTCCAAATTCCATAAAGAAAAATAAATGGGCTGCGTTATAATCGAGGTAATATTTGTACTTTTCAATTTTTACCTCAAGCTATCCTTGTTTCCTTTAATAACCTCTATTGTATCCCACTTTTCTTACACACTGTACAACCTGGCAGGTTAATTCCCATGTGAAAATCTCATCCAATCAAACATAAAAGTGTCAAGTGAGTCTTAAATTTAAAAAAAATCTGGGTTCTAATGGTAATAGAACCCAAAACCCCTGGGTTCGAAGGCAGGCAAGACATACAGGTGAGACCAACTAGGTTAAGGAGGTTGCTTTTCTTATGATCATAATATACTCGTATATGCAGATTACGCATATATTTGTATCTTCTTCTTAAACTTTCTGTAGACTCAAGAGTCTGTTACTGCTGGATTGTCCTCCTGTGATGCTGAGCTCCAGCTATCTCTCCATCGTTTCGGGGGTCTCTCTGGCGGATGCCGTCCATCCGGCAC
This sequence comes from Odontocerum albicorne, assembly GCA_949825065.1. Lineage (NCBI taxonomy): Eukaryota > Metazoa > Arthropoda > Insecta > Trichoptera > Odontoceridae > Odontocerum > Odontocerum albicorne. The sequence continues at coordinate 50,505,710 of OX463840.1, read as the reverse complement.
CCCATGCAGAGCTATGTATGGCATTCTTGTGGAATTCATTCTCTGTACATGTTGGTACCAGTATCGTCGACGCTGTCATCCCCATCTGACCACATCTTGGACCTCACAGACCTCTCGGATTGTGGTGTTCCTTACACGATCACGCAAAGTCTTCCCAGCAATATATTTGTATGTAAATATTTTTTGGGCCAGCAAAACATACACCCAACCAATCTTGCAAAAGAGGTAAAAAGACCTTCAGTGAAAACCAGAGCACCATTTTGATTCGAAGCTTTTGGGTACATATAGTGAGAATTCTTCGGGTTAACCAAAATTTGTGTTCCCCAGTACATAAAAAACAAGTGTTCCCAGGTATATCTTTTGCTTAAGTCCATGTAAATAATTTGGTTACAGTCAGCAGTGTTTTCATGTACACATATTTTTCTTAATAGTTCGTGTGATTAGTTTGGTTGCGGTCAGCAGTGTTCCCAGGTACTACATCTTTTGTTTTTAAGTTCATGTGAATGATTCAATTGCAGTCAGAAGTGTTCCCAAGAACCACATATTTTGTTTACAAGTTCATGTGAATGGTTTGATTGTAGTCAGCAGTGTTCCTAGGTTCCAAATCTTTTGATTTTAAGTTCATGTGAATGGTTCGGTTGCAGTCAGCAGTGTTCCCAAGTACCACATCTTTTTACTCAAAAGTCCTCGTGAATGGTTTGTTGCAGTGATCGGAATATTCTGGTGTACTACATCGTAATGGTTTCGTTGCAGACTGTTCCATGGTATCACATATGTTTGAAGATTAGTTATTTTTAAATGTGTATAGATTTTCAAGACTTAAGTTCATTCATAATAATAATTGACTGAAACCCTGTGAATTCTAGCCTCCTCCGAGAATTTTCTCTACTGCCATCTGACCTGTACCAGTTTGGCCACTATGGTTGTAATAGGATTTCTCAACCTTACCTTGCTACATGGAAAATAAAAATGTACCTTCAAGAGGTACAGAGTTCAATTAAAGTTATTATTTGAAAATTAACTTCAGAAGTTTTTTTACAAACATTTATGACCATTCACAAGTGTCTTAAAGTCATTCAAGTTTTATTAAAGTGTTAATGAAACATATTGAAATGATTACTTTAACATATTTAAACTTGTTGTTTTGTTGTGGCAATGACGCCTGCACCTTTCTACAATCATATTGAAACTTGTTTTGTTGTGGCAATGACGTCTTTACCTTTCTACAATCATATTGAAACTCGTTTTATTGTGGCAATGACGCCTACACCTTTCTACAATCATATTGAAACTCTTTTTGTTGTGGCGATGACACCTACACCTTTCTACAATCATATTGAAACTCATTTTGTTGTGGCGATGACGCCTACACTAGAGTGTCCCTTATTTTGTCAAAAAAACATTTTTTTCCCCCCCCCTAAATATTTTCCATTTGGTTTGATTTACCCAAAAACAAAATTTGATTACAATAGGATGACGTTAACCCGTGCCGACTTGAGCGCCAAATTTGAATGTTTGGAATTATAGGTTTATTAGTTCTTAGTCAGTAATTGAATACATTTTTACTCTTTAGAGTGCACTATGGTTTAAAGGATTCTAAATTTAAATTAAAAAAAAAAATTAGATATTATGCATTCATCAATAAGACTTAGAACTAACAACCCTATAACTACAAACATTCAAATTTGGCGCTCAATTTAGCACGGTTTAACGTCATCCTATTGAGATAAAAATTTGTTTTTGAGTAAATCTAACCAAATAAGAAATATTTAGGGGGTGAGAGCAAAAAATAACGATTATTTTAGTTTTTGACAAAATAAGGGACACTCTAGCCCAGTGTTCCCCAACCAGTGGTCCGCGGCCCGGTGCCGGGCCGCAGAGACTTTCCGCCGGGCCCCAAACAGTATGCCAAATTTCAAGAAATTCGCCATGCAAAAATATTAAATATAGGATTTTCATCCATGTCCTCAATAAAATCAAAACAAAGGAATAGAGTGGACGTGAATGCAGCACTTCGTCTGTCAGAGACAGCACTGCAGTCAAGAATATCCAATATATTAGCAAAGATGCAACAGCAGGTTTCGCATTAGTTTGTTGAAAAAACCCCATTGTTTTTGTTAAATTTTAATTGTATCAGACAATGTTACAGTTAAAATTGTTTAACTGTTATATGTATATTTGTTAATTATAGTTACATACGAGCATGTCCATCTGTCACAATATAAGATTAAAAAAGATAAAAATTTTATTTCAGTATTAGTGGTCCGCGAAAAATTTTTCCTTTTTTTACCGGTCCACAGGTCTAAAAAGGTTGGGGAACACTGCTCTAGCCTACACCTTTCTACAATCTTTTTGAAACTCGTTTTGTTGAGGCGATGATGCTCACATTCTTCTACTATAAAATATTGAAACATGTTTTATGACTTAATGATGTCCATACTCTTCTATGAAACTTTTTGTTTTGTGACTCTATGACGCTTACACCCTTCTAGTATAACATACTGAAACTTGTTTTGTGGCTTAATGATACTCACACCCTTCTATTATTACATGTTGAAGATTGTTGTTTATACTTAAGAAAATAAGCATGGTCCCTGTGATGTTTGAAATGTCATGTCTCAAAGGGATGGGGTAAAATCGTTTTTTTTACAAATCAAGTTGTTTTTTTATAAATGGAAAAATTGTTTTTCTCTAAACTGACGTTTTAATTCCTTATTTTCATTATACTGACTTTCTAATGTATTGTATGATTTGTATCTATCTTTAAATACGCCAAGATCCACTATGAATTAATACTAATTATGAACATTTTATTTTATGTATAAAAAAATCGAAAATCCAATTATCGTATACCCCATCCCTAGCCAATGCAGACTAACATAGTGACTTTTGACGAACGTCGCCAAATATAATATGATTTTAACAAACTGACATATTTTTGTTAATTTGTAACAAGATGTATTCATTTGTCATTATTGTTAGTTTTATGTAATGTATTTACCTAAATAACTTGCTATTTATTAGAATCGAGGCTTATATTCAAGTTGATAAAATAATTAAAATTACTGAACGTCGTTACAAGGTTGTATAGGGGCCAATTTGTGAAACATCACAGGGACCATGATACATTTTCTTAAGTATACTGACTTAATGATACTCACACCCTTCTACTATAAAATATTGAAACTAGTTGTTTTGTGACGCATTCACGTTAACACCCTTCTACTATAACACATTGAAGCTAGTTGTTTTGTGACGCAATCACGCTAACACCCTTCTACTATAACACATTGAAACTAGTTGTTTTGTGACGCAATCACGCTAACACCCTTCTACTATAACACATTGAAACTAGTTGTTTTGTGACGCAATCACGCTAACACCCTTCTACTATAACACATTGAAACTAGTTGTTTTGTGACGCAATCACGCTAACACCCTTCTACTATAACACATTGAAACTAGTTGTTTTGTGACGCAATCACGCTAACACCCTTCTACTATAACACATTGAAACTAGTTGTTTTGTGACGCAATCACGCTAACACCCTTCTACTATAACACATTGAAACTAGTTGTTTTGTGACGCAATCACGCTAACACCCTTCTACTATAACACATTGAAACTAGTTGTTTTGTGACGCAATCACGCTAACACCCTTCTACTATAACACATTGAAACTAGTTGTTTTGTGACGCAATCACGCTAACACCCTTCTACTATAACACATTGAAACTAGTTGTTTTGTGACGCAATCACGCTAACACCCTTCTACTATAACACATTGAAACTAGTTGTTTTGTGACGCAATCACGCTAACACCCTTCTACTATAACACATTGAAACTAGTTGTTTTGTGACGCAATCACGCTAACACCCTTCTACTATAACACATTGAAACTAGTTGTTTTGTGACGCAATCACGCTAACACCCTTCTACTATAACACATTGAAACTAGTTGTTTTGTGACGCAATCACGCTAACACCCTTCTACTATAACACATTGAAACTAGTTGTTTTGTGACGCAATCACGCTAACACCCTTCTACTATAACACATTGAAACTAGTTGTTTTGTGACGCAATCACGCTAACACCCTTCTACTATAACACATTGAAACTAGTTGTTTTGTGACGCAATCACGCTAACACCCTTCTACTATAACACATTGAAACTAGTTGTTTTGTGACGCAATCACGCTAACACCCTTCTACTATATATAACACATTGAAACTAGTTGTTTTGTGACGCAATCATGCTAACACCCTTCTACTATAACACATTGAAATTTATTTTGTGAGGTGATGACAATTAATAAGTTTACTAATCCTTAGACAATTTATTGGCTTCGGTAATGCTTCAAGTAATCTGATTGTTGGGAAGAAATTCAAATTACTTGAAGTAATTATAACATAGATTTGATAAGAAAAATCCTGTAGCCAGTTTCAAAGAATGTTGCCTCTTGTTAGCAGCCAGGAATATGCATTCAACAATTTAAATAAATTAAAGGTAACATTCATAAAAAAGTCAGTTTTTTTTTATAAAAGAAGTTTATTTTGTCAATGAAATAATATCACATTTAAATTCCTATTAACAATCACTACTTCAGCAGAATAAATATTTTATTTTATGTATTTCAAACCTCCCTTAACAATTGCATTATAAATTCTGTGGTTCATTTAATTAAAAAGGTGTATTTTTATAGGAAGCGATTTGTAAATAAACAGAGAAATGGTAAATAGTTAAAAAATAAAAATACAGTCGAGTTCCCACTATCCGACCTTTGATTTTTTGACATTCTGGATTACACGACTATAGTCAAAATGTAAAATTTCATAGCTATGATCTACTTTAACCTTTCCTTCCCTATGTTGGGTATCTTCTACACGTTGCTTCTAATAATCATCAATATCTCTATAAATATAATAAATACAAGGTTAAGATTTTAGGTATTCCTCCATAATATATTTACGCATTGATTTAAAAAATAATATTAATAATAATCAGAATTTATCGACTACATCGAGGTGTTTTATAAAGATCGAAAACAAATTCGCATTTAAACGCTGCGAGTGCCTCGTCTTGACGATAGGTGAATATTATGCGGGAAGCGCGACACTATATTCGCATCTCACTCTTGCATACTAGACTGAATTGCGAGGAGCTGAATTGTCTCAACGTCGCAAGCATAAGCGTAAGCGCCAGGGTATGCGACTGACGTTCCGCGCCACTAGTAGCTTCTAAGCTTGCAAATAGGTTAGACGTACGCCCGTTCCGTGAGCGTTGCCAGATGGTGTTTTTAATGTTTTCAGCAAATAAATCTCAATTATTATAATTTTTAACTTCAATTATAATTAATTAAGGGGATTATCTATGAATTTTCTTATTTTTCCGATTTAAAATCGCAAATTTTTGATTGCGTACTCACTACCCAACACCGGAGCACGCGTATTATTTTTATCACCGTAAGGGAAGGGTTAAAATACTTTTTTCTTTTTTACATATATAGTACTGTTTTGTATCTATTTTTGTATATGAATAAATAATTTTTAGGTAAACATTGTTCATTAAACTTTTTTTATGATTTTTGATGTAAGGTATACATACTGCGTAAAAAAAAATTTTTTTTTTGGTAGACACATGTTTTAAAATAATAAAGCAGCATGTCTTCAGTTTGATAACTTCTTTCCGGCAGTTCCCGATTATACCTCATTCTTTATTATTCAACCTTCCCGCAATGTCGTTAAGGTCTGATAATCAGAACTCTTCTGTATTAATTAATGAATAAAGTGAAGGCTATAAACTTGACAAAATTAATATAAAAGATATTTACTAAAATAATAAATAATATATAGTTAACAAGATAAAGATATACAAAAAATTATAAACAAAAAAATATACTTGATTCCATAAAAAAAATATACAGAGAAAATTGGTTTTGGATTGAGTAATAACGATTAAAATGTCTCTTTTAAAGTATAAAATCAGAATAAGAACATTATTCAGAGAAAGTCAAAAACCAGTACAAACTATTGATTGTATTATTATGTTATATATTGTAGAGATTTCAAAATCTTAGTGTTTTTATCTCTGCTTATGTTGAATATAGGAAAAGTAAAATAGAGGCGCCCAAGAAACATAACTGAGGTTTAGAAAAAATCCAAGAATTTATAAAGTGCTGTTTTGTAAAACTAGCTATCCCAAGAACACTCAAATAAGTTAAGTTAGGTAGCCATTAAGCTCCAGGACAACAATAACAATACGTTGTCAAACTCGTTCGAGGAGTTGTGAGCTGTCCAGCATTACTACGAAGATTAGCGTTAAATGTTCCTAACAATTACACTTGACTGCGCAAGAACTGTTCTCAATAAAATACGCAAGAACGGGTCTTTCAGCCGTTATGCCTGTTAAAAAGGCCTTAACTCTTTTGAACGGGACTGCTTCGGATATTGACGTATCACATTACTGAAAGCAAAAGTAAATTTTCTTCTAAGATCGAGGGAGTGACAAAGCACTCATCAACGTACGAGGCATATCCAGAAAGTAAGTGTACTGAATTTTTGTAGGTTACAATTTTTTTTATTTAAACAAAAAAATTACGTGGTTACCGTAGTACATATGTAAGCTATTTTTCGACATAGTCGCCATTCCTCTCAATGCAGGTGGTGAAGCGGGGTATCAACTTTTTGATGCCTTCCTCGAAGTAGTTTCCCGCCAACCCCTCCGTCCACTTCTCCACCTCCTCTTTTAGCTCCTCATCGGTTGAAAACCTTTTTCCACCCATGTACAGCTTCAAGGAGGTAAAGATATAGTAATCTGAAGGTGCTAGGTCAGGGGAATGCGGGGGATGGTTCAGGACATCCCATTTAAACGAGGCGAGCAGTTCCTTCGTGGCGTTGGCCGTGTGTGGTCTTGCATTGTCGTGCAGCAGGCAGACTCCCTTTGTCAGCATGCCTCTCCTCTGGTTCTGAATCGCCCTCCGCAATTTTTTTAGGGTCTCACAGTATCTTGCAGAGTTGATGGTCTCCCCTTGAGGCATATATTCAATTAAAATTATGCCTTGACAGTCCCAAAACACGGATGCCATGATTTTCTTGGAGTTTTTTTTTAATTCATCTCCATGGAGTTTGCAGCGCCTCAAAAACTCTTGCCTTTTTACAAAATTTCGCACTTGGCGGGAGATTGGGTTGACATTTTTCACAAAACGTGTTGTCGCGTCGACACTTCTCAACGTACTGACCTCGAACTGGTCTCGTTGTGGAGGGGAAGGGTTAGGCTACACGGAAGTGTAGCCAACATGTCGAAAATAAAATCCATCCGGTCGTGAGAGCCTCAGTACACTTTCTTTCTGGATACGCCTCGTATTTAAGTGACTTTGAATATATGTGTATGTTTATGTGTATATACGTATGCATATACATATTTTTTTATAATTTAAAATGTTTTGTTTAATGTTAACATTTTTTTCGTATTTTTCAATGTAATTGGGCTAAGCCTGTTTTGAGAAAATAAATAAAATTATAAAGGCCAGTCTGGAAATTAATCAACTGAGGATACAGTAGGAGGAATAATATATGGGTATCCTTGTATACCATGGCAGTGAGAGGAAGGTGATAAGAATAAATGAAAAGCAAACCCTGGGATAGTTGATACAATGATATGTGATCATGAAGAAATTAGACTAGTAAAAAATATGACAAAATAGGAAAAGGTATTTTGAGATGGTTTACACATACTAGGCGTATCCAGAAAGTAAGTGTACTGAGGCTCTCACGACCGGATGGATTTTATATTCGACATGTTGGCTACACTTCTGTGTAGTCTGACCCTTCCCCTCCACAATGAGACCGGTTCGAGGTCAGTACGTTGAGAAGTGCCGACTCGACAACACGTTTCGTGAAAAATGTCAATCCAATCTCCCGCCAAGTGCAAAATAAATAATGCCGGGCAAGAGTTTTTGAGGCGCTGCAAACTCCATGGAGATGAATTTCTTCGCTCCATCGTTACTGGAGATGAAACTTGGGTTGCACACTACACGCCTGAAACCAAAAGGCAGTCTCAACAGTGGCGTCACACCTCTTCACCCTCCGCCAAAAAGTTCAAAACCACAATTTCAGCCAAGAAAATCATGGCATCCGTGTTTTGGGACTGTCAAAGCATAATTTTAATTGAATATATGCCTCAAGGGGAGACCATCAACTCTGCAAGATACTGTGAGACCCTAAAAAAATTGCGGAGGGCGATTCAGAACAAGAGGAGAGGCATGCTGACAAAGGGAGTCTGCCTGCTGCACGACAATGCCAGACCACACACGGCCAACGCCACGAAGGAACTGCTCGCTTCGTTTAAATGGGATGTCCTGAACCATCCCGCGCATTCCCCTGACCTAGCACCTTCAGATTACTATCTCTTTACCTCCCTGAAGCTGCACATGGGTGGAAAAAGGTTTTCAACCGACGAGGAGGTAAAGGAGGAGGTGGAGAAGTGGACGGAAGGGTTGGCGGGAAACTACTTCGAGGAAGGCATCAAAAAGTTGATACCCCGCTTCACCACCTGCATTGAGAGGAATGGCGACCTCCTTTCATATCAAGCATTGTTATGTTGGCAGGCATGGAAGAGCGTTGCATTACCAGTTATTCGTGTCCTCTTGTCAATATGTAAAGTGAATACTGCATCTCTTGTAGATAAAAATCTTCAATAATAAGTTTCTAAAAATTGAATCACCTCCTTTCTTCATAAGTAGTATTCAAAGTTTAAATGTATTTAAAAGAAAATGGAATTTGGAGATGTTTGTAATTTCCTGTGATAATTAATAGTGACAAAATCTCAAAGTGATAATTAATAGTGAAAGTCTCGGAATCCAGCTCCAAGGACAAGTATTGCTATAATTTTTTTTAAAACAATTTATGGCATAGAATTACGATCCTTATTGCCCGGTTTGTACTTATCACCCAAAACAAAAATCAACTACTCGACACGAAAAAACAAAATGTTCAAAGCTCCAATTAAAACGGTCATCCACCGATAAACACCCTGCCACTTAAAACATGTCCTTGATGTAAGTGATATCATATACATCAAGGTTTCCATATAATTAAATGTTACAATGTACACAAAGGTTTCCATATAATTTAATGATACCATGTGCATAAAGGTTTCCATAAGATGAAATAGTCTTGGAGCCCATTTCCAAGGACAGGTACTCTTTGACATAAGTGATACCATGTACATAAGATTGCCATATAATAAAATGTTTGATTTATTGATTATTGAGACTGCACTATACAACTCCATTTTGAACCATAAAATGATATAAAAACAACAATTGTGTTCTATTTACTATTTTTAAATTACAGAATAAAAAAAATGAAATACACAATTAGTTTTACATTTTGATGACTTATTTTTTCATCCTCAGGCAAAAATAAAACTAAAAAAAAAGAAGAAAATATCTTGTTTTAGTTATAACTTATGCTTCCAACATAATGATGTGCAAATGGGTTGAAATATTCATTCATACAAATAAATCAAAAGACATTTTGTTTGATTAGCGATCCATGGACAGAAAAGGATCACGCATTGAGAAAAATAAACTACACACTTGACAACGGAATTCACACTAACATTTCGCGTTAACACATTTACAATAGCTGTAATAGCGAGTAAACTGGGCTAAAATCTACCTTTCTGTCAATGTAAGCCATTGTAAACAAGGGAAGTCATGTCAATGAAGTCATACATTTATAATTATTTACAACTTAAAATAGATTTCTAACTGAAATATCTAATATACTATATCATTGTTCTACTTTAGAATGTTACCCCATTTTTTTTTAGATAGTAAGTTCCTCTAAAAATAAATCAAAATTATAAAGGATAACAAATGGCATGCTATCTAAAATTCTATTTAACTTAATATAACTAAATTACGATACAATATTCAATAAAAAAACTATTTTCAAATCTAAGATGAGATGTTCTTAGTCAAACTGTTCAAATCTTTTTTCCATATAGGTACATACTATATATCCAAGAATTTCAAGGCTATATTGATATTGAAAAATATCTTTATTATAAAAGCCTTTTAATATAACTAAATTATGATACAATATTCAATAAAAAAACTATTTTCAAATCTAAGATGAGATGTTCTTAGTCAAACTGTTCAAATCTTTTTTCAATATAGGTACATACCATATATCCAAGAATTTCAAGGCTATATTGATATTGAAAAATATCTTTATTATAAAAACCTTTTTATGTTTGAAAATTACAACAAATATACCGTTAAGACAACATTCAACTATACAGGCTGTTTTGTTTGTTTACAATGATGCCTCAAAAGCATTTTTTTAAAACCACATATAAACTTCAAAATATTAACCCACATTGATAATTGATGATTGACAAGCCATTTAAAAATAACATTACGATACAATGTTCAACAATAATCCCAATGTTCAACAATAACCCTTTTCCAATTTAAATGATTTATCCTTAGTCAAATTATTCAAATATTTTTCCTATACATATAATAAAGTGTTTCAAAGCTACATTCAGAATAGGAATCACATAGATAATGAAATACATCTTTATTATAAAAACATATGCGTATATAGCATTAAGACAATCTTTAACAATTCCGTCTGTTTTCTTTGTTAAGCATCATGTTTGTTTATAAATACCATAAACGCATCCAATATATAGCTCAGTATTATTTTGAGTGAACTCTACGACATTATTTTATGCAGAATCAATGCAAAAAGACTGCCACTTGACACAAGCACTCCACTCCTGAAATAATAATAATACATTAATTCAAAATTTTAAGATAAAAAGAGTGCAGATATATAAAATCCATATATACGAGGGTTGCTACTTAAGTTTTGAGACAGACAAGTAAAAAAAAATATTTATCATCGAAAATGGCCTTATTTGTTTTTCAAAATATTCTCTACATGAAGATCAATACACTTTTGCATGCGTTTGAACCAATTTTCGAAGCACTTTTTCCACTCCGAATGAAGTAACTTCAAAACATGCGTTTTGAATGTATCAACCGCTTCTTCAGGCGTCGAAAAACGTTGACCTCGCAATCTATTTTTGATGTTCGGGAATAAAAAGAAGTCATTGGGTGCCAAATCAGGGCTGTACGGCGGATGACCCATCAATTCGATGTTTTGAGTGCTCAAAAAGTCACTTGTTTGAGCCGATGTGTGAGAGTTCGCATTGTCGTGGTGGAGAATGATCCGTCTTCGGCGGTTGGTTTTCCTCATTTCTCCGTATAGTTCTGGCAAACAAATGGTGGTGTACCATTCAGAATTGATCGTACGATGTTCCACTATAGACACTGTTGCGACATGACCATTTATACAGAAGAAACAAGACACCATTTGCTTCAAAGTGCTTCGTGCGCGAACAACTTTTGTTGGATTTGGCTCATCTTGAAAGACCCATACAGTCGACTGCTCTTTAGTTTCTGGCTCATATGCATAGATCCATGATTCGTCGCCTGTCACGACCTTATAGACGTCTTTTGAAGCACTGCGATCGAATTTTTTCAACATTTCTTTGGACCAATCAACACGAGCCTTTTTTTGAGCGATTGTCAATTATGCGATATCCAACGCGAACAAAATCTTTTTGACGGCCAAATGTTCATGCAATATTGAATGTATGCGAGTGGAACTAATGCCCAAACATGCCTCAATCTCACGATAAGTCACATGACAATCTTGCAATATCAGTTCACGCACAGCATCTATGTTTTCTGGCACAACAACCGATTTTGAATGACCTTCACGAAATTCGTCCTGGAGCGAACTACGACCACGATTGAATTCGGAAAACCAGTGAAACATAGTGGCCCGGGATGGTGCTTCATCACCAAAAGTCGAAGCGAGTTGATCGGCACACTGTTGTTGAGTTCGTCCACGTCGAAAATCATCGCATGAAAATGTTCATGATTTATTTCCATTTTTGGCCGAGATGAATTTTTCAAGTCACTGTAAACAACACAAATAGCACTCGTATGACAAAACTTTCTGAGCACGTATACCATTAAAAACGTCAAACTTTACAATGCTGATGTCAGATTTGACGTATCTACACTGGTATTGCCATATCTCAAAACGTAAGTAGCAGCCCTCGTATACAAAATAGAAATTATAGTATATACATCATCATTGCCGGGCCTCGCAGTCGAGGATCCCCTCGCCACTCCAACGTCAGTCCTGAACCGTTCTCTAACGTCGATCGTGTGATCTTCTGTGAGAGAATAGCCCGATCCTGGATGCGCCACTCCCTCCCGCAAATGCCACAGACATATGGACCCTGCTGAGACGCCTGTCCATGTTGATGCATGTTCGCAGTGCGCAGACTATTTCTCATACATCTAGCCGCTGAGACGCCACCAGCTCGAGAACATTTGGCTCTCCACCCCTCACGGTCCCGAGCCACCTGCTCCCAGTTCTCAGGCGCCCCGCACAAAGTAAGCGACTCTCGCAGACTGTCCTTATAGCGTTTCCTCTGCCCACCAACTCTTCGCTTGCCCACCACTTTCCCATACAAGACGCGTTTTGGGAGTCTGTGATCGCCCATGCGTATCACATGCCCGGTCCACCGCAATTTCGCCTTTACAACCATATCCTCTATAGGTTTACAGTTGGAGCGTTGCAGGACCGAAACATTTGTGACACGATCACTCCAAATATAATATACGAGTACATAAACGTAGTACAGTGACACTTGAATAAATTGACAAATATAATATATTTGAAAAATAAAATGAAAATAGAAACTGATCCAACGTTAAAAAAAAGACAAACTAATACATAATAAATCAAGAAACATTCAATACATATCACCTAGCTGGAGAAAGAGTCTGGAGAATTGAAAATCTTTCGGAAGGTACTCCGGATCACCAGGGATTAACAACCTTTTACGATCGCCTAACTCAAACATTGTTGATGTAGCCATGGGCACGGGAATTTTTAATACAAAATATTTGAATTGATCATCTGTTTTATAAATTTGAAGGTATCAAAATAGAAAAGTTCTGATGTGCTTAGTTTGCTTTTAAAGAGCAAAACTGTAAGATCTACCTTTCAATCTAAAGTAGCCTGCTACTCAGCAGCCAAGGTACTTTACGATGAAGTGTGCTATTTAATAATAATAAAAGGACAATTTATGTGGCGCCATTTAGAGAACAGATTCTCCTTAAGAGCATTCTAATTTGGGATTCGAACCATTGACAGATTAAAAATATTATAAAATAAATAATATAATTTGAGTACATATATTTATTTTGTAAATTTTTACAAAATAAATATACATAATTTTAGTATATATATTTATTTTGTAATAATAATGAGGATAGGAAGGTGATAGCAGTACTACCTAATCTAATGCAGTCATTAGACTAGACTAGGTAGTACTTCGAATCTGCATATGTTTATAAAAAAACATATTTGGTAAGAAAACCGTAGAAAACTTAGCAAAGGGAAGATGAACTATAAAGAAACTGTAGATTTTCCAATATGTGATAGTAACACATTCGGCTTTTCGTAGCATAATGTTCATATATAATCATACATTTTGATAAGACCTCCCAAAAAGAGTTGTCTTCAAGTGCTTTCTAAAGTTACAGATGTCACCTATATGTTCAACATTTAGACGACCAGCAACGGCAAAAGCCCTATTATAACACTTGGCCCTATTGTCTTCTCCCTGGCTCCATCCCAACTCACTGTCTGCGAAGACTGTTGGGGTCAGCTCTCCTCGTCCTCAGGTTGTATGCTCTTCTGTCCCGGACTACGTCTCCCAGGCCGTGCCTCTGCATCAGGTTATCTTTTTGCACCACCCATGAATTCTTTGGTCTTCCTCTGGTTGTTATTCGAGGAAAAGATCCATGGAGATTGCCTGGTTCACCATGTGATCGAGTGCTCAGTGTCCAACGTGCCCATATCATATTAATCGCCTCTCCTCCATCTTGCTGTTGATGTCTGTAACACCTAAGCTTCCACGAATGCGTAAGTTTTTTATTTTGTCTCTTAGGGACACACCAGCTGACCATCTTAGCATGCGCATTTCAGCAGTTTCTAGTTGCCTAGAGTAACACTTGGCCCTATTGTATCAACCTCAAAGATCTACATGTATCAGCTACAGATTTGAAAGATAAAACGAAGACGTCACATTAAGGGACTTGAATATAAAGAGGAAAAATTGTAATAATATTGGAAATATCTTACCAAAGTGCCATCCGAGCTATGTGTGAATGCTTCAAAGTGTTATATTTGGCTATTCTCCAGTCGTTTTGTTTGAATTCGTACAAGATCTTCCTGGCACTGGAAACATACATGACCATATCGAGATAGAGCAAATATAATCTTCAGATAGAATTATATGCAATAGGAATCATTTTTATTGATATTTGGAGAAAGGTGAAACACTTTTAAAAGATTTACAATATTATAAATTATTTGAAATCATAAAAAGATAATCAGGAAGTTTCATGTTTAATTTTTATTTGTAATTAGCACATTAGAAGTTTGCAATGACTTTCCACTAATTATATAAATGGATCAAACCTTAATTTATATAACACATTTGAATAAAACAAAAATACCGCTAACAATTTCTCTTCAAGTCTGAACCGACTTAAAAATATAATTCGCAAGAAATCTAATCTGGAAGATTGATTGATTTGGCCTCTCGGTTATATTCATTCAACATGACCTGTTTGATCAATCAACTTCAACAAAACTCATTCAATCAAGTCATAAAAAATATTTTTGGCCATTGGTGAAAAAAAGGAAAATACATTATTAACTAATGTGAAATAGATAATTTTACAAAATTATGTACGATAAGATAAATTATCCATCATGATCAAGTATGATAAGATAGATTATCCATCATGATCAAGTATGATAAGATAGATTATCCATCATGATCAAGTATGATAAGATAGATTATTCAACATGATCAAGTATGATTATCAGTCATCTTGTGGATGGAAGATTCACATATTGATTTATTGTATGCAAGCTGTTGCACTTCTGCAAGAACAGTCTTGACAGATTAAAGGCATATGGCAAAGATATTAAACTTCCAAGACCATCGGTCTAATTTGCTACATCCTTTTGTTTGGCAGAATTTTTATATAGTGTTAATTAATTATGTATGTAAGCAATAATTTTTTGAAACTTAAAATTAAAATGCATACCAAATTTTACTGGGTACTGCGACTAAAGCACACTTTTTTCCATATTGCTTTACATCAACGGAGCCAAATTGTGAGAAAGTATTCATAACCTGGAAAAAATAAGTACAAAATCATTACTTAACTCTTAGAGATAAGAAGAAGGTCCTTTTTTCTCATGCTATCCCGTTTTAGAAAGTGCTTTGATTTGCTGAAACATTATCAAGTCTCCTATACCATAATTCAGTCTACTACCTTGATCAAAAAGTTTTAGGACCGCCCCCCGTGTGACGCTGCCAGTCACCCGATTGGAATTATTTTTTTTCCGTTAGGTTACCACATCTATCATTGACACTTCCCTCCAAATTTCAGCGTCATAGCTTGACATTTGTAAAAATTACGCTGTACTGAGTACATCTACCTTTGTGCGTGTTTTCGATTTTTTACAAGTTTGAAAATGGCATCAACTGTGCATCAACGAGTTTGCATTAAATTTTGTGTGAAAAATGGATTTAACCGTCTGCAGACCTTGGAAATGTTGGAGAAGTGTTTTTTGGTGGCACGAACGCTTTAGAAGTGGTCGTGAGTCTGTCGAGGATGACGAACACAGTGGCAGTCGAAAACCGATGAAAACATCGATAAAATCAAAGAAATGTTGGCCGAAAACAGCAAATTGGCCATCAGAGAGCTGGCAGAGGACTTGAACATCGCTTATGGATCCGCTCAAGACATTTTGGTTAGTGATTTGGGCCTCAGACGTGTCGCTGCAAAACTGGTGCCCAAAGACCTCAATTGCATGCAAAAAAAAGGACCGCGTTGAAATCGCGAAACACATAATTTCCATGAGTTTTTGACCAAAAACAACACGACTACTATCCAGCAGCCTTTGAATTCACCTGATCTGGCTCCCTGCGACTTTTTCCTGTTCAACCGACTTAAAAACCGTTTCGCGGAACGTGTTACAGCACCCGAGAGGATGTCATGAAAAAATCGAAGACGGCTGTGATGGACATACCGAAAATTGAGTACCAACGGTGTTTCGAGGATTGGATCAAGCGCTGGCATAAGTGCGTTGCAGTCGATGGGGAGTACTAAATCATTCTTATATCTTTCCGTGGATTCAAGACAAAATGATAGGCCAGATTTCGAAAAAATTTCCATTATTTTATTTCACTTTTGTTACACACAGTACAACCTGGCAGGCTTATTGTTATGTTATGACAATCTCTTTAATTCATTCAGAAAGATGTTAAAAAGTCCTAAGTGAAAACTAGACTCGAAGTTTTTTTTAAAAAGTCTTAGTTCCAATGGAAATCAAACCCGCAACCACCCGGGTTAGAAGACAGGCATCTTATCAACCAGGCCATGGGGTCGTTCTGAAGTTAACCTAGGCTGAGAGCAAAAGAACGTCGGGAGAAACCAGGATTTAGGAAAGTGTGGAAAGTGGCTTATAATATACTCTTCTTTTCTTCTTCCTGGCACTGTCCCAACT
Organism: Odontocerum albicorne; assembly: GCA_949825065.1. Lineage (NCBI taxonomy): Eukaryota > Metazoa > Arthropoda > Insecta > Trichoptera > Odontoceridae > Odontocerum > Odontocerum albicorne. The sequence goes on along the minus strand of OX463840.1, from coordinate 50,489,014 downwards.
CATTGCCTAGGTAGGCTGTTGGGGTCGGCTCTTCTCGTTCTCAGGCTGTATATTCTTTGGTTCTGCGTGTCGCTTTCTTCCAGGCCGTTTCTCTGCAGGATTTTGGAGCATTGAGTCATCCAGGAGTTCTTTGGTCTTCCTCTGGACGGCTGTCGAGGAAGATCCACAGACATTGCTTGATTCACAGTATGATCTGGTGGTCTCCGTCTTATGTGTCGCTCTTCCCGCTTACCATTTATGTCAGCGACTCCCAGGCTACTACGAATGCGTGAGCTCTTAATTTTATCTTTTAGTGATACTCCTGCCGACCACCTAAGCATTTGCATTTCTGCTGTTTCAAGTTGCCTAGAGTAGGAGCTGTACATAGTCCAGCATTCTGAGCTATACATAATTGCGGGTCTAACGATAGTCTGGTATACCTTTCCTTTCAGTTTTATAGGCATTTTTGGGTCACACAAGACTCCTGTTACCAATCTGAATTTCATCCATCCCACACTTATTCTATGGTCAACATCCGCTGCGCACCCCCCGTCTTTGTGATGAGTGTGCCCAGATACTTAAATGAGTCACAGCCGGCTAATATTTCCCCATCCAGTTGCATTGAAGGAATTGTGGCATTTGGGTCTTTAAATGGCAGGTACAGATATTCTGTCCTTTTCCTACTAATTTTACAATAATATATATATTTTTTTAAATTTAAATTGAAAATATATATTTTTTTCTGCCAGATGTACTTTGTTTAACTATGTACACAAAATAATGAAAATAAAATAATAAATATAAACTAAGATGAAGATTTAATTCTTGATGTCATAATAAATAATAAGACGACCTCCGTGGCCTGGTGGTAAGACACTTGTCTGCCGATCCGGAGGTTGCGGGTTCGATCCCCGCTGGAACCCAGATTTTTTTAAATAGGATTCCAGTCTGGTTAACACTTAGGGCCTATTAAAAAACATCTTTCTGGTTGGTTGGAAGAGATTGACACATGCCAATAAACTCACCAGGTTAAAAAAAAATAAAATAAAAAATATTGTGAATTTTACTGGGTGTTAATCTGCGCTACTTTTATATTATGTTAACTGATTAAACCTCCGCAGAGTGCCTGTTAGTTTCTCAGACAGTCAAAAGTCACATGTTTGGTTAAGTATATTTTATTCGGTAAACCTAAGTCGTCAGGTTTGTAATACATCACATATCTAAGTCATATTTGTAAAGGTCAAATTCATATCATGGTTTGCATAAGTCCCAACCAGGTTATGGTTTAAAATAGACAAAATATCGCTACAGGCATGCTGGCCAAAATTTTTGGGAGAAAAGCACTTAGTAAAATTAAAAATAGCATTATAATTTTAGAAAAGCTGCCGTAGAGATTTTCATCTTAAAGTCATACACACAATTAGTGGCTCTTTCATCTGACTCGTACGAGTATTTTGGAAAAGTGCCAAAGTTTCCAAACAATGAATTATATCGTCCACATGTGGAGTCGTTGGCATAATTTATGTCAATTCAAAGCGTAACACAATTGTTATTGTGTAATTGAAAACTTTTTGTTTGACAAATAAAGGTCAAACAAAAGAGTTTTATTAATTAAGAGAATCGATCATTTTGAACGGGTTACAAATAAATATATTTATTATCGATCTAATTAATTAAGAGAATTGATAATTTTGAACGGGTTACAAATAAACATATTTATTATCGATCTAATTAATTAAGAGAATTGATAATTTTGAACGGGTTACAAATAAATATATTTATTATCGATCTAATTAATTAAGAGAATTGATCATTTTGAACGGGTAAAAATAAATATATTTACTATCGATCTAATTATCTTTAGAACATAATAGGGGTCTCCAAACTTTTTAGCCTAGGACTGACTCGTCCACTAAGTCCCAAGGGCCAAGACAAAAAGATGTTTTGTTTCAATCTCAATTGAACAAAAAATGTTTCACACATTTAATACATGTCAAACATTCAGTCAGCCAACTGAGACTCCAGTTCCGATAGATTTCGCTATTGAAGCTTTGGGTGCTTTAAAAATAAATTTTTAGTCTTGTTTTCCAGATTTTTAAGCAATTGCAAACGATATCAAGATTTCAGATTTTGATACAATTGCAAACGGTATCAAAATCCTTTTAACGCGGATATAGATACCCTCGCCCCAGAACTTCAAATGGAAATGATTGATTTGCAGTGTAGCGATATTTATAAAGAAAAATATTTAAAGTCATTATTGCTGGAATTTTATAAGAGTCTTTCACTCGCACAGTTTGATCAGTTGCATAAATTTGCTCGTGGCTTTTTTCTCCGCTTTCGGCACTACTTATCTGTGCGAAAAAACATTCTCCAAAATGAAAAATACAAAAAATATTTACAGATCCAAATTAACTGATGAGCATTTGAAGTCGCTGCTGATAATTTCCACTAGTAAACTTGATACACAACTGCAAACAATTGTCAGTGGAAAGTTACAGCTACATAAATCTCATTCATCATAATTATATGGTTTAATTTCATTATGTGAATTACCTATGTACGTCCCTTATTGTAAGTTTTTAGGATAAATCTCATATCATTAATTCCAGTTAAAATGTTCAATTTCATTATGTACCTATGACAGTTATTGTGTTTCTTAATTGGCCATTAAATAAAAACATCTGATTATTATTTTGTATGATTTGCTTACATTGCAAATTTTACAATGTAATCAAAATAAACTATGATGGGCCGGATACAGGGCATATCCGGCTCGCGGTTGGTGGTGCTCGCAGGCCGTAGTTTGGAGACCCCTGGTCTAAGCTAATATTCCTGAAAACGTTTTAGGAAGCCTTGAAGTCAATCCTTTTTGGGAGTCTTCTCTAATTTTATGATGTTATGTGAACACTATGCCTAACGCTGAATGTATTACTACTATTACATATCAGGAGATCTACAATCTTTGTAGTTCATCTTCCTTGATAAGTTTTCCACGGTTTTCTTACCAAAATTTTTTTTTTAACATACGCAGATGCCGAGAATCACCTAATTTAATGGCCGTAACAACTACATTCCTATCCTTACACTCAATTTATATATACAATACTCGTCGGTAAATAATACACACGGCTTTGTAGAGCGTCGTCTCTGTCGCACGATGCGCTAACATTCCGGTACGCGACGACGCAACGGAACATGTGTATGAATGACAGAGACGACGCTCTACAAAGCCGAAGTTAGCCGATTATGGCCGACAGTCTATTTCTTAGTCCGATGTGTATTACTTACCGCCGGGTACTGTATTTATTTTGTAATATTTTTTATCTATCAATTATATTAGGTTTGAGTTTTTAGTTCGCAATAATAGTTAGATTGCCCTTGATGAGAGTTTACTCTCTAAAGAGTGCTATATAAATTGTCCTTTTATTATTAATATTATTGAAAAGAAAATCACAGCATCTTTTAAAGATTTTTTACAATTTATTTAATAAAGATTTTCTGTCTTCTTTTTTAAATTTTTATATTGACATTATATTACTTATTCCAACTTTATAGAGCATCAATAAAAGCTGTACAGTTGCCCTGTAAGATTTCCGCAATCGATTTAAAATTATGAAATAAGTTTCCTCCTAACCAAAGTTTACTCAATTTTGCCCTAGATATTAGATTCTAAAGATATTCACTAAGTCACTGAGATATTCAATGGTTAATAGTCAATTTTAAAACAATAAAGGTTATTTATGGCCAAATTATAAAATGTCTATCAAGCTAATTATGCAAGCCTCAGAACATACAATAGAAGAAAGCCGCCACCTGGCAGACCACATCAAAGGATTTAACACAAATGGCAACTGGGAAAAGAAGCTGGTAGGAGAGAGCAAGTGACCAGAATGGACAAAAATTGTCCGGAAGGCTAAAGCTGAGTTGGCTGTAGAATGTATTACGGATATTGACAGACATGAGAAACACCTTGACCTGGTTTATTGTATTATTATTGTATTGTATTACACTTTCGTTGTATACAGTACAACCTGGCGGACTTATTGCCATGTGACAATATCTTCCAGCCAACCAGAAAGATGTTAAAGAGGTCTTAAGTGAAAACCAGACTGGAAACCTTTTAAAAAAAGTCTGGGTTCCAAGGATAATCGAACCCCCAGCCTCCGGGTTAGAAGACAAGCGTTTTACCAACTACGCCATGGAAGTCATTGTGGTTTAGATAATATAATTTGTATAGGTAAAATATCGTGTTGAAAATAATTATTTATATGAAAAAAGGTATCAATACTTTGCAATTTTCAAATAACTTTTACAGAATGGTTAAAAAAACATATCTACTCGTATTAACAGCAACTTGGCCAGTAGTTTTGGAATCCAAACTGTCACGATGGAGATTTTTCTAGCAAAATATTTCCTTGTGTTAACACTTGCAATTACTTAATGTCAAAAAAGCTATATTATTACATAACATGACATATATTTTTTTAAACATTGGATGAATGCGAAACATCTCAATTTTTTTAATAATGAAAAAAAGATTTAAGGGGATATTCTACTCTATAGGCGTGAATTTCGAGCGTTTTTTCAGACTAAATAAAAAAAAACAAAAAATATTTTTCCTATGCATTTTTTAGTTTGTTTATTGATGATTTGATAGTGTAAAAAAATAAATTTGAAAAGAATATTTAAGATGTTATCAATATCTTGTCATAAAAAAAAAAGGGGGTGAGCTGGTCGACATGATTGGAACCCTTTCGTAAATCTGAAACAAAAAAAATCATACTGTTTCTTGATAAGAAATAATGTTGTTATAGTTGGTACCAATAAAAGAAAATTCTTAAAATGGCGGCTGTCTGAAAAAAGTCTTAATTTTTATACCCTTTTTATGTAATTTTTTAAAAATATTTTCTAAGGTAAGAACGATAGAGAAACATCTATCAAAGTTTCATAACAAACTTGAAGGCAAACGGTTGGATAGAACTTGAGATTTCATGTCGACCAGGTCGAAAAAAGTAGTTTAGAGAAAAAACGCGCTTAAAGTTTTGAGATTATTGTCTGAGTCATTACGATGGGGCGTAATTGCTGCCTTATTTATGGCTATAACTTCGTAAATATTGAGAATTTTTTATTTAAGAACATATTCTTAAGGGTCTAAACTTAAAGAAAATGCAAAAAAAAAAACGATTTTTCAAATTTCTAGAGTAGGATACCCCCTTAAAAGATTTTTTTTAATCAATTAAATAATTATTGGACAAAATCTTTTTCCACCTATTCATTAATTTATATATCCAACCCTTATAAAGATCTTCAGGTTTTAGGGTGAAAAGCTCATCAAGGGTTGGCACTTTTAAATCTATTTTAATTAGCATAAAATATTTTATCAAATAAGTGTACAGGCGAACCTCGACTTTCGCACATAATTGGTTCCTGAAAATGTGTGCGAAAGTTAAATGTTCGAAAGTAGAGGGAAGAAAAAAAAACACCAAAGATTGTATATACTTCAAAAATTTTATTTGTCAAAAATTACTCAGTACATATTAAATTGAAATTATATTTTTTTAACGAAATTGTCAAGAGTTTTTTGTATTTTATTATTTTTTTTCTTTTCTTCATAGAGAGTTCTGTAACACGCAGTGCTATTATGGATCTCCCTACGCACTTTAGATATGCGTTCTCCATTTGGGTCACATTCTTCTATAATATTTAAAAATTTCTCAATATGTGTTAAAGCTTCGTTCAAGTTTTTTAATGTTAAGGTATTGGGTATTTCTTCAGGTTCTTCTTCCTCACTTTCGTTTTGTACGTATGAACTAGAATTTTCATTCTCGTGACGATCCATAAGAAATTCATTTGACAATGGTTCAGAATGTGATTCTATCAATTCATTAACATCTTCGCTATTGACTTCAAGGCTTAGTTCATTCATCAGGTGAACTATTTCAAGAGTTATGGTTTCTGGGGTATCATCAAAATTTTGAAAATCACTCATCATCTGTGGGCATAGTTGCTTCCACGAACCTTTCATTGTTGACTCTTTTATTTCAGCCCATGCATCTCCAATATTATTTATTGCATTCCATATGTTATAATTTTTCCAGAAATCTATTAATGTGGGCCCACCTTCCATTTCAGTTGCCTTGATGGCCTGATTCATGATCGACCGCATATAATATCGTTTAAACGTAGCTATCACCGTTTGGTCCATGGGTTGTATGAGACACGTAGTATTGGGGGGAAGAAACACTACATTGATTTCTGGGTATAAATTTTGTAGAGATTTTGGGTGTCCTGGAGCATTATCTAAGATTAATAATGCTTTAAATGGTAAATTATTAACTTCACAATAATGTTTTACTGCTGGTACAAAATGTGAAGTAAACCAATCTTTAAATATTAAAGCGGTAACCCAGGCTTTTTTATTGGATTTCCAAATGACTGGAAGCAATTTTTTATCTTTCCCTTTCAATGCTCTAGGATTTTCTGCTTGATAAACTAACAATGGCTTCAATTTTAAATCACCAGCTAAATTTCCACCAAGAAGCAATGTCAATCGGTTTTTAGAAGGTTTATGGCCAGGCGCAACTGATTCATCCTTTGATAAGAATGTACGATTAGGCATCTTCTTCCAAAATAAACCAGTCTCATCTACATTGAATATTTGACTAGAGGTATATTCTCCATCTTCAATAATTTTGGACAGTGACGGAATAGTCTTTTGCAGCATCTTTATCCGCATCGGCTGATTCTCCGGTGAATTTAATATTGCGTAAAGAATACCTTGTTTTAAAATTTGAAAACCAGCCGTTACTTGCATGAAACACCGTGTCAGAATCATTTTTTAGTCTAGCCTTCCAATCATTATGCAAGCTAATAGCCCTAACTTGAATCTCCGAAGTACTCAGAGGTACGTCTTTTTGATTTTGGTCACTAATCCAATACATCAAAGATTTCTCCATTTCATCAATTACTATGCCGTGCTTTTTGGAAACAATTTTTGATGATATATTTCCACAATTTTTTACATATTCCTTAATTTTATTTTTATTCTTTAATATCGAACATATCGTAGACCTGTTTATATCATACGATCGGCCAATTGAAGCAAACGACTCTCCATTTTCAGATCGTTTTATTATATCCATCTTCGTTTCGATTGTATGAAGTTTATGGGTTCTTGGTTTTTTTTTAGCTATATTTACTTCACAGTTTTTTCGTTTCTCACTCATGTTAAAACTTTTTTTTATTTTTTATTTTTTAAACAAAATAATTTATTTAATATTACTACTGTACAACTTCTCCCAAAATAAATTATGTTAAAACGGGTACGTAATATTTGAAACAAAACTCGCAGAACAATTCATCTGTGCGTATGCTAACGCAAGACTGAACCTGTCGAGATCAGACGGGAGTGTGTACAAATTAGTAAATTCAAATGCATGCGTTTGATTCGCTCGCTCTCGTATGTTAATGCATATGTGCAAACATATGTGCGAACAGGACATAACACTTTTCACAATGCGGACTGGGCTCATAAGCGTTTCATGGTGCAACAGGGAAACAAAACATTTTTGCATTATTTCGGGAAAAAAATAATTAAAAAACTATTTTTCAAAAATGTGCGAAATAGCGAATTGTGCGAAAGTCGAATGTGCGAAAGTCGAGGTTCGCCTGTATTTGGTAACAATTTATGAATACAATGCAAATTGAACATTGGAGTAAATTTGAAACAAATTTGTTCAAATTATCATTTTGAACAAAATTAAAATTCTCCAAAGACCTCCATGGTCTAGTTCAGTGTTCCCCAACCTTTATAGACCTGTGGACCGGTAAAAAAGGAAATTTTTTTCGCGGACCACTAATACTGAAATAAAAATGTTTTTTTTTTATTTAATATTTTTTAAATCTTATATTGTGATAGATGGACATATGTAACTATAATTGACAAATGTACTTTTAATTGTAACATTGTCTGATACAATTAAAATTTAACAAAAAACCATGGGGTTTTTGCAACAAACTAATGCGAAACCTGCTGTTGCATCATTGCTAATATATTGGATATTATTGGCTGCAGTGCTATCTCTGACAGACGAAGTGCTGCATTCACATCCAGTATATTCCTTTGTTTCGATTTTATTGAGGACATGGATGAAAATCCTATATTTAATATTTTTGCATGGCGAATTTCTTGAAATTTGGCATACTGTTTGCGGCCCGGCGGAAAGTTTCTGCGGCCCGGCACCGGGCCGCGGACCACCGGTTGGGGAACACTGGTCTAGTTTGTAATACACCGGTTTTATCAATTAGGGCTGCATGTTCAATTCCCGTTGGAGCCCTAAGCTCTTTTATCCAGGTTTTCACTTAAGGTCTTCAGTCAGGTTTTCACTTAAGGTCTTCAGTCAGGTTTTCACTTAAGGTCTTCAGTCAGGTTTTCACTTAAGGTCTCTTTAATATCCATCTGGTTGATCGGAAGACATTTACACATGACAATAAGCCCGCTAGGTTGTACTGTATACAATGCCCTTGAGGAGAACTTGCTCTCTGAACGATGCTATATTATTATTATTATTCAAGGTTTTTAATGATTTCACCTAATTTATTAGGTGTTAACATAAGCTGTGTCCGTTTTTTTTCAAATATAAAAATGATCACCAAAAGTAAAACAAAATGGTAAAGGTTATACGTCATTCGAAAGAAAATTTTCTGCTCTACAAGATATTGTGTTTGCTTTTACGTTACATATATTATTTTATTTGATTACAAGCCTTCAAAATGGAATGTCAATTAGACGAAAGTGAGTATTTTCGACACCTCTTTCTGTTCGCGTTCAATCGGGGGAATAAAGCTGCTTGCGATATTTGCGAAGTGTACGGTGAAGATGCTATGAATGAAAGGACAGCTCGTCGATGGTTTTTACGTTTCGAAGACGGTAATTTTGACCTGAAAGACATGGAGGATTCCGGACGACTAGTGGACTTCGATGAGGACCGCTTAAAACCATATTATTCATGAAGATTTCCTTCAAACCACCGTAGAATTTGCTGAGCAGATGAATTGTAGTCACATGACTGTATACCGCCATCATCTTGTAGAGCAGAAAATTTTCTTTCGAATGACGTATAACCTTTACCATTTTGTTTTACTTTTGGTGCTCATTTTTAAATTTGGAAAAAACGGACACAACTTATGTTAACACCCAATACATTAAGAAATAAAGCTCTAAGATAAGATCGGTTCTATTTAATATATTTGATGAAAAATAATTAAGCAGTGAAGATCTCTGTTTTGAAAGTAAAATGTTTATATTCTCGGACAAAAGATGGCATTACTAATATAAAATCCTATCTAGCACCCTTTTATCTTCTCTATCAGAAACACAGCAATGCTGCAAAATTTCTCAATCCATAAAATAAATGTAAAGGGTCATTTAAAAACTCCATTTTTATGTAATCTGTAGAAGATAATCATTGTACGAGGGTTGCTACTTAAGTTTTGAGATATGGCCACACCAGTGTAGATACGTCAAATCCGACATCAGCATCGTAAAGTTTGGCGTTTTTAATGATATATAAGCTCAGAAAGTTTTGTCATACGAGTGCTATTTGTGTTGTTTACAGTGACTTGAAAAATTCATCTCGGCCAAAAATGGAATTATATCGTGAACATTTTCGTGCGATGATTTCTTTATGATTTTCGACATGGACTAACTCAACAAAAGTGTGCCAATCAACTCACTTCGACTTTTGGTGATAAATCACCATCCCAGGCCACTGTGTTTCGCTGATTTTCCGAATTCAATCGTGGTCATAGTTTGCTCCAGGACGAATTTCGTGAAGGTTGTCCAAAATCGGTTGTTGTGCCAGAAAACATCGATGTTGTGCGTGAACTGATATTGCAAGATCGTCATGTGACTTATCGTGAGATTGAGGTATGTTTGGGCAATAGTTTCACTCGCATACATTCAATATTGCATGAACATTTGGCCGTCGAAAAGATTTGTTAGCGTTGGATACCGCATAATCGACAATCGCTCAAAAAAAGGCTCGTGTCGATTGGTCTAAAGAAATTTTGAAAAAATTCGATCGCGGTGCTTCAAAATACGTCTATAATATTGCGACAGGCGACGAACCATGGATCTATGCATATGAGCCAGAAACTAAACAGCAGTCGACTGTATGGGTCTTTAAGACGAACCAAATCCAACAAAAATTGTTCGCGCACGAAGCACTTCGAAGCAAATGGTGGCTTGTTTCTTCAGTAAGAATAGTGATGTCGCAACAGTGCCTTTAGTGGAACGTCGTACGGTCAATTCTGAATGGTACACCACCATTTGTTTGCCAGAAGTGTTCGGAGAAATGAGGAAAACCAACCGCCGAAGACGGATCATTCTCCACCACGACAATGCGAGCTCTCACACATCGGCTAAAACAAATGACATTTTGAGCACTCAAAATATCGAATTGATGGGTCATCCGCCGTACAGCCCTGATTTGGCACCCAATGACTTCCTTTTATTTCCGAACATCAAAAATAAATTGCGAGTTTAACGTTTTTCAACGCCTGAAGAAGCGGTTGATGCGTTCAAAACGCATGTTTTGAAGTTACTTCATTCGGAGTGGAAAAAGTGCTTCAAAAATTGGTTCAAACACATGCAAAAGTGTATTGATCTTCATGGAGAGTATTTTGAAAAACAATAAAGCCATTTTCGATGATAAATATTTGTTTTTACTTGTCTGTCGCAAAACTTAAGTAGCAACCCTTGTATGATACTCATAGTAATCTAAACTAATACAAAACTTTATATATAATTGCACTCACCTGGGATAGATTAATTTTATTATTGTCTAGGGTCTCCACGTATAGGTATTCGGGTCGGTGTTGTGGAGGATCACAGGAATGTAAACACTGGAATAAAAAAATAATCATCAATACAATGCATCTACAATTAAAAACGTGTCAATTATGAATATGTTTAACGGTTTCGCGGTTCTTCGTTTAGTTGTATAAGGTTTTTCGGAGTATTGTACCGCATGGTTTGACTTATGCACAAGCATTATATGTATATAAAGAGTTGAGAGGACTCATTAGATACAATAACAATATTTGGGTATATGATAGTATTTTCATCGTGTTTAATTGGTTTTCAAAAAGGAACATTGGATAATGCTGAACTTAAAAGCAATTAGGTGCATTCTAGAACAAACAATGTATTATATATTGTATAACCTGGAATAAAGTATGTGCAAGCGTTAGCTTACTGTCATTGCGCTTCTAGTATATGTAATCAACTTATTATTGGTTGGAGAAACTCGAATTTGAAGGAATAGCCATCAAAACTGATTCGCATTAGATTAGAGTGCGGCTCAATCATTTGCAAACCGAAAGGAGTTCAGAACTCCTTGATAATGAAGCAAATCTTAGACAGATTTTTACGAGATAACATATTTATAGCAAAAAATATCGATTTTACCCTTGACTCTATCAAACACTTTTAAAACGTGCTTAGATATTTATTTACACAGTTTTATACTATACTGGTCTGTAAATATGAAACCGGAATTCGCTCATAGATGGCTCTAGTTGTCAATGCAGTGACTGTCACACCGCGTCATTGGCGCCTTTTTCTTGTGTTTACATTTGTCAAAGACTTTTAACTCACAACAATAAAAGTTTAATACAACTACATATGTTTTCATAGCGTTGAACATATCTGTTTTTGTGCCTGAAAACTATGATTTGCAGACAGCATTGATTTTCTCTTACCATTTTAAGAAAACTGCTGCAGAATTGCATCGAATGCTTGTCGAAGCTTATGGTGGGCATGCTCTTGGTAAATCACAGTGCTTTGAGCGGTTTAAAAAATTCAAAAGTGGCGATTTTGACGTGAGAAACGAAGAACGTGGAAGACCACCGAGAAAGTTTGAAGATGCCGAATTGCAAGCGTTGTTGGATGAGGATGACGCTCAAACGCAACAACAACTTGCGGATCAATTAAATGTGACACGAGAAGCCGTCTCCATACGTTTGAAAGCCATGGGAAAGATCCAAAAGGTTGGAAAATGGGTTCCACATGAACTGAATGAAAGACAGCAGGAAAACCGTAAAACAATTCGGGAAATGCTGCTCGCCAGGTACAAAAGAAAATCATTTCTCCATCGAATTGTGACTGGCGATGAAAAATGAATATATTTCGAGAATCCTAAGCATAAAAGATCATGGGTAACTCCAAGCAAACCAGCGACATCAAGGCCAAATCGCTATGGATGGAAGATAATGCTCTGTGTTTGGTGGGATCAAAAGGGTGTTATCTATTATGAGCTGCTAAAACCTGGCGAAACCGTTAATACTGAACACTACCGACAACAAATGATGAATTTGAACCAAGCATTGCGTGACCAGAATATCAAAAGAGGCAACACAAAGTGATTTTGCTTCTTGATAATGCACCATCGCACACAGCAAAACCGGTCAAGGAAACGATTGTGGCGTTTAGTTGGCAAATACTTTTGCATGCGGCTTACTCACCAGACTTGACTCCATCTGATTACTACTTATTTGCATAGATGGGACACGCACTTGCTGAGCAGCTTCACTTCTTACGAAAATGTACAAAAATGGCTCGATGATTGGTTTGCCTCAAAAGAGCAACAGTTTTTTTGGTGTGACATCCACAAATCACCAGTAAGATGGGAAAAATGTGTAGCTAGCGTTGGGCAATACTTTGAATAAAATTTGTTGTACCATTTTCATACAATAAATGTGTATTTTCTATAAAAAAAATCCGGTTTCATATTTACAGACCTGATAAACTTGTTTTTACAATTCTTGTGTTGTGAAGAATATTTGGTACTATATTGTAAGATAAAATAAGAAATAATTGGATAAAAGATAACTATTTGTTACAGACTGATGTAATAAGTAGACTAATAATTGTAAAGATAACTATTTGTTACAGACTGGATGTAATAAGTAGACTAATAATTGGACAAAAGATAACTATTTGTTACAGACTGATGTAATAAGTAGACTAATGAAAGATAACTATTTGTTACAGACTGATGTAATAAGTAGACTAATAATTGGATAAAAGATAACTATTTGTTACAGACTGATGTTATAAGTAGACTAATGAAATAATTGGATAAAATATAACTATTTGTTACAGACTGACGTAATAAGTAGACTAATGAAAGGAATATTTATATGGTTTGGCCGCATTGAGAGAATGAGTTGAGAAAGACTTGTGACTAGACGTGGAAAGAGATAGTTGGCTAAATTTTATCTAAAGAAAAGTTAAAGTATGAGAAACAGAAGATAATGTTATACGAGATGTATGGATGTGAAAGAGGCCAAGGCTGAGGGGTATGGATAGAAAGGCGTGGAGATCCGTTCTCTCTGCCTACCCTAAAGGTGATATTGCATGATGGTATGTATGTTTTGAAATTCTTCTATACTCTAGAATATTGGAATCCGCCAACTTAACAGATCTAACATATTCATCAAACCAAACATGATCAAATAGGCTATTCAAATAAATACTGGTTACCTCCATTGAATCGTCCCGTATAGGTAAGACACGTGTCTTCTGCCTATGGTGGTATATAGATTTAATGGATGGTTATAATTACTTCTACTGGTGCAGCAAAATTGCTAAAATAAATGACATAATTGACAAAATAAATGAAAAAATTGTCAAAATAAATGACGAAATTGACAAAATGAACGACAATAAACAGTTATATGCTTAACTTCCACAAACTAAAGTAATACTTACTACACTCTATCTTTTATCCCAAGACTCGCTTCAGGTGGAATGATCTTGGTTTGTTATGAGAGCAGCGCTTATACCAGATTGGTGTCATGTTAACATACTATGGACAACCCACATCGAAAGTGTGTGGTCCATTAACAGAAAAATTTACATTTAAAAAATTATTAAAATATTTTAGATAAACATTTCTTATGAATTCGATAATATTAAGGAAAAATGTTCAAAATTAAAATTTCAAATGTTCAAAAGTAATTGTGAAACCATTGGGTCTGTTGCTCCGTTCTCTCTGACTACCCTGACATGGAAATTGCGTGATGGTATGGTATTGATCACTTAATAATACCAAAAAATACGTACTTATGTAAGAAAAAAATCATTATAAACCTAAAAATTTCAACCCTGTTTACCATGTGAGGTTGCGCCGCTCTGCAGAGGTAAATGCAGTTGCAGAAATTTTCTACTGCATACATGTGTTCTGTGCTGGTGAATGGGCGTGCACAGCCGTTCCTCTTGCTCGCAGCGTAGTGGCACATTTTTACAAAACAGTATCCTAAAATACAATGTTAAATTAGAGAACAATTAAAAAATGAAGTAAGAGGACAACTCATCTAAGCTTGAATTAAATTATGAATTTATACTTTTAAAAGATTTTTTTATTTAATAATAAATTACTTAATTCTTCCACTAATTACATTAATCTCTGCTAAAGTGTTTCTACTTCATATCCCGAGACTCTATTCACGCAGAATGATCCTGGTTTGTTTTATGAGATCAGTGCCCATGTCAGACTGGTGTAATGTTATTATGGACCATCTACATCGGAAGTGTGTGTGGTCTATTGAGGGAAAAATTACAATTTTAATAAATGCATTTGTTTGAATTCGACAATATTTATTCTGCTTCTTTATTGAAAATATGTCATTTAGATTATTAACCCTTTCTGTCCTGTGATGTGTAACTAGTACACATTGCTTCTAAAAACTTTAATATCTCTATAAACATAATAAATACTGGGTTCAGATTTTAGGTATTCCTCTGTAATACATTTACGCATTTAAATAAAAAAATAATATTAATAATATTATTTTTTTAATTACTTTCTAATTTTAAGCACTTATCGGCCACATCAGAGATATTTTATGAAAATCGGGAATAAATTCACCAATACAATCAAACGTGTGCCAGTGTGTGACGTAGGTATATTCATTCTAAAAAACCGCTATGGGTGAGGAAGTGACGCTATTCACGTCTCACTCTATGTTACTTCGGTATATGGGAACGCAAGAAATAGAATCTCAGTTCGCTCGCTTCTCTCGCTCAGAAACCAGTGGGCTTTCGTTCGAGGTGGTCGCTTCGCCCGTTTTGTGAACGTCATCCGATGTTTTTTTCATGTTTTCAGCAATTAAATTACAATTATCACTTTTGAGTTCAAATTTAATTAATTTAAGTGATTGGCTATGAATATTCTTATTTTTCCAATTTTAAATTGCTCATTTTTACATGTGCATTGAATACACAGCACCAGAATGGGTGGATTTTTTTAGCACAGGAAGGGAAAGGTTAATGCAAAGGAAAAATGTTGGAACAGGTGTGAAACATGTTGCATTTGCCTAAAGCTTTATATATATTTGTTTTTGAATTCATTGTTTTATATAATTTATGTGATGAAAGCAAAAATTGAACTTTAATATCTTTGAAATTATGATGTCTATATTATATGGTTAGCAAATTCTGAAAAATTATTATGAGATAGACAATGCTTATGTTATTGTATTCTAGTGCCTATGTTTTTTTGTGTCATTGCAATATATTGGGTGTTAACATAAGTTGTGTCTGTTTTTTTCAAATTTAAAAATGAGCACCAAAAGTAAAACAAAATGGTAAAGGTTATACGTCATTGGAAAGAAAATTTTCTGTTCTACAAGATATTGTGTTTGCTTTTACGTTACATATATTATTTTATTTGATTACAAGCCTTCAAAATGGAATGTCAAGTAGACGAAAGTGTTCATAGGGTGATGTTTATAGAAAAAGAACAACAACAAATGAATTTTTATTTGATTGCATTGGAATTTTTGCTGATCATAAACATTAAAATATACCATTCTTATAATTTTTGTGCTGATCATAAACATCAAAATATAATCCATTCTTATAATTTTTGTGCTGATCATAAACATCAAAAGATAATCCATTCTTATAATTTTTGTGATGATCATAAACATCAAAATATAATCCATTTTTATAATTTTTGTGCTGATCATAAACATCAAAAGATAATCCATTCTTATAATTTTTGTGCTGATCATAAACATCAAAATATAATCCATTCTTATAATTTTTGTGCTGATCATAAACATCAAAAGATAATCCATTCTTATAATTTTTGTGATGATCATAAACATCAAAATATAATCCATTTTTATAATTTTTGTGCTGATCATAAACATCAAAAGATAATCCATTCTTATAATTTTTGTGCTGATCATAAACATCAAAATATAATCCATTCTTATAATTTTTGTGCTGATCATAAACATCAAAAGATAATCCATTCTTATAATTTTTGTGATGATCATAAACATCAAAATATAATCCATTTTTATAATTTTTGTGCTGATCATAAACATCAAAAGATAATCCATTCTTATAATTTTTGTGCTGATCATAAACATCAAAATATAATCCATTCTTATAATTTTTGTGCTGATCATAAACATCAAAAGATAATCCATTCTTATAATTTTTGTGATGATCATAAACATCAAAATATAATCCATTTTTATAATTTTTGTGCTGATCATAAACATCAAAAGATAATCCATTCTTATAATTTTTGTGATGATCATAAACATCAAAATATAATCCATTTTTATAATTTTTGTGCTGATCATAAACATCAAAAGATAATCCATTCTTATAATTTTTGTGCTGATCATAAACATCAAAATATAATCCATTCTTATAATTTTTGTGCTGATCATAAACATCAAAAGATAATCCATTCTTATAATTTTTGTGATGATCATAAACATCAAAATATAATCCATTTTTATAATTTTTGTGCTGATCATAAACATCAAAAGATAATCCATTCTTATAATTTTTGTGATGATCATAAACATCAAAATATAATCCATTTTTATAATTTTTGCCAGTTTATAATTTTTTTTATTGACATAGCATACCTGTGCAAAACGAGTCCCAACCAGCTTGATGAAAACGGGGGGTTGAGTCAAATTCATCAAACATTGATACACTTGGAGAGTGTATGGTAAAATAACGGCCTTTCGGGTTTATAAAATAGTTGTATAATCTAGAGAAGAGAAAAAAAAAATTATATTAAATATATGTTTTAATAAATAGCACAGAAATAAATATTTTGATAGCAGATCTTTTCAAAATTAATATTTTTTTACTACCAAAGCTAGAAATTTGAAAAGTGAAAAAATTGGTAAAAAAATTATGACCCATCTTCTCAAGGAGTAATTTTTTATAGCGATTCACCCAGGTCACTGCGTCACTGTGTGTTCCCAGCCAGTGATCAATGTTTGATTGATTAATTGAGAAAACAGATGACATTCTAGAAGCACAAACACAGAAAGCCCTCGCTATCAAAATTTGAATTTATACCAAGTTTATAAAAAAAGAATATTAATTTTATATCTTTATTTCATTTGAAACTTTAAACATTTAACATTCTGCAAAGAGTGGAAGACATATTTATAATGAGCATTCGCATATTGGTAGGCATTAGGTTATTTATCAAAAGGGGATTTTTATAAAGGGGTATAATTTAAGAAAAACTTTCTCAAGTATATTTTAGGAGTTGAAATAAGAGAGAAAATAAGATCTTACCCGTCTAATGCGGTTGTATCACAGAATTCATCCTTTTTTAATGAAGATTTAATTTCTAATGACATATATTTTGTGTCGTACACAATTGGGAACATGTCATGTACAGTGTTTTTGAATGAGTCATATCTGCAGGGCAGCGGTTCTTCAAATTGATTGGTGAATATCAAAAGATCTGATAGAGCATTGTGTAGCACCAGAGGTTTCTTATTCTCTTTGAGGATTTTCACAATGCGAGAAAAACCCAAAACAGATTTTATTAATGTATCTTTATTATCAGATACAGGGATATCACTATTTGCAGCTAATTTTGTAACTGTTACCTAAAAAGTTATTTAAAATTAAACTAGAGCTCTGAAACAACAAATACGTTGAATTTATGATAAATATTTTTAACTCTAGAATCAGAAAGTGTACAGAGAACTTGATAACTTTTATATACAGGTTCTTTCAATAGAGACGCTCGAAATTTGTTAGGTTATAGCGGCCATGTTGTTAAAGCAACATCTGTCCAATTTGTTGTGAATTGTTCAGTAGTGTATGGCAAATCACCATGGAAGGTTATAGCGTTGAACAACGTGTGCAAATCATCAAATTTTATTTTCAAAATCAGTGCTCCGTTCGAGAAATGTTCCGCGCATTACGTGATTTTTATCCTCGCCACAACCGTCCTGCCGAGTCGACTATTCGACGTTTGGTGGCCAAATTCAAGCCAACCGGTTCGATAAATAATCAGCCAACACCCATACGTCACCGAAACGCAAGGTTTGCTGAAAACATCGCTGCTGTGCGTGAGAGTGTACAGGAAAACCCGAGGCAGTCAATTTCTCGTCGTTCACAAGAACTTGGCCTTTCTGCAACCTCAACTTGGCAAATTTTGCGTCAGGATTTGGGTCTGCACCCGTATAAAATCCCACTGACCCAGGAACTTAAGGTAAACGACCATAGACAACGCCGTGTGTTTGCTGATTAGGCTCTGGAGCAGTTGGAAGTTGACCCAAATTTCGCCAAAATAATCATCTTTAGCTTCGAGTCCCATTTTTGAATGAATGGATGTTTGAACAAGCCAAATTGTCAGATTTGGGACGATACCAATCCACACGAGATACACCAGCACCAAATGCATCCCAAGAAAGTCAATGTTTGTTATGGATTTTGATCTGTCGGAATCATCGGTCCATACTTCTTCCAAAACGAAACTGGCATTGCCATAATCGTCAACGGCGAGCGCTACAGATCAATGATAAGCAACTTCTTGTGGCCTAAACTGGATGATATGGATACCGACGACATGTGGTTCCAACAGGATGGCGCTACATGCTACACAGAGCATGCCACGATCGACATTTTGCAGGAGCATTTTGAGGGCATGGTTATCTCGCGCGGCGGCGACGTAAACTGGCCACGGAGATCGTGCAATTTAACACCTTTAGACTTCTTCCTTTGGGGCTATCTTAAATCGCAGGTCTATGCGTATAAACCGCAAACAATTGATGCCCTCAAAGTCAACATAACGAACGCCATCCAGCAAATTCAGCCAGATTTATGCGACAAAGTCATGGAAAATTGGACCTCTCGAATACGTGCCACCAAGCAAAGCCGCGGCGGACATTTGAACGACGTTATATTCCATACTTAATGCCATAAAATATTCTTTCAAATAAAAAAAAATTGAGTGGATATCTCACACACAACTTGTTTTATTTACATTTAAAAATTGAGCGTCCTTATTGAAAGACCCTGTACGAGGTTTGATAAAAAAATAACGAGAATTTTAATTTTTGTAAAAATATTCAATTTATCATTGATATTAACACTGTTCCCTTCAAAGTAGTCCCCATAGATTAAAATATAAATTTGCCAAGTTTTTTTCCAATCCACAAAACATTTGTGTAACACACTTTTTGGGATAGCGTTTAGCTCAACCAGCGATTTTGCTTTAATCTCCTTTAAGATCGCAAAACGTTGTCCTTTCAATGTTCTTTTCACCTTCGGGAATAGGAAAAAGTCACAGGGCCATATATGGTTAGTAAGATGGCTGTGGCATTACGGGGATGTTTTGGCAAAAATTCACAAATTAGTAATAAAGTGTGAGCCGGAGCATTAACGTGGCGCAAAATCAAGTTGTTTCCCGCAGGCTTCAGATTGCTTCCTGAAAATGGCGTAAAATCTTAACAAAAAAATTCCCTTATAAAATGAAAAATTTGCAACATGCGTTGTAAATACTCGTCTGTCAAACACAAACCGCTCATCCAATATGGTTGAAAAATTGAAATATACATCACATACATTGGCAACGTGAAAAAAAAAAGATGGGCTCAAATACAAACAGCCTGCGAAATTAAAAAAATCTCGTTCTTTTTTATCATGCCTCGTATAGCGCACAAAATGTTCCCACAAAAGAAAATTTTTCCCTCCGCATTAGTTTTCCATTTAGTATTCCACGCACTCAGTTATTGAATCTCTATAATTTCATTATTACATAACTTTCTAATGAAGTTGTTAATTTCATAAAAAATATATATTAAGTTATTTAAATCAATAGGAAATCTTATCATAGCTCTCCTATTCAAATCTTATCATAGCTCTCCTATTCAAATCTTATCATAGCTCTCCTATTCAAATCTTATCATAGCTTTCCTATTCAAATCTTATCATAGCTCTCCAATTCAAATATTATCATAGCTCTCCTATTCAAATCTTATCATAGCTCTCCAATTCAAATCTTATCATAGCTCTCCTATTCAAATCTTATCATAGCTCTCCAATTCAAATCGAACTATCTGATATAAACTATTTTGCGATTTGAATGATGATGCGGAGGAGACATGTGTATCTCTTCCAGTAGGGAAGTATCAGAGCACATGGACTTTAATAAATTCATGTACTTTTATTATTATTATTATTCAGTTTTTTCTTTCTGAGAAATCAAGTAGCAGAGATAGTTCATCTGGAAGAGTTAGTAATTGAAGGCGATTTGAGGGTACCAAGTTATGATGGTGAGCAACTCTCAGATGGAGTGATTCGAACCGTTGCAGGAAATAAAATACATTTTATTACTTTGATAAAACAACATAAAAATACTTGGAGATTACCTGACGTCCATCATAATCCACCTGTAGTGAGGGAAAGTCTTTACTTATGCTTTCTGCCATTAAATAACATAAAACTGGTGTTCCAGGTATAGACATTGTTGAACCTTCTTTTGCAGAAGTCAACCATCTGAAAAATATTTCCACTCGTTAAATAATTTGTATTTTAATCGATCAATAAGATATCGTATATATCATGCCTAAACTATTTCAGTAAAATGTGTTTTTTTTTTATGTACACTAATCAAAATAAAACAATTGAATTAAAACTAAACTAAGGAATGTTTATAATTTAAATTGTTTGGATAAAAAAGTATTGCTAAGGTATAAGAAACCAAATAAATTAATTTAGTTGAAATAAGGTATATTGTACGTCAGTTATACCATTGCCTGTTATATTACAGGTTTGGATATATCGTGGGTATGTTCTGGTTCTGTTCCAAGAGATAATTATTGGAGAATCACTGAATAGGAAAAAGTATCCATTGGTTATAAGATGGTTGTATTTTAATGGAGGTTGGATCAATAACCTGCAAATTTACATTAGCTGGAATATCAAAAAAAATATCTAAAATAAGACTAATCAGTTTAACAGTTGCGGGATAAGAGTTTCCATAAAGGAAATTAATTGATAAAATTTTCTTTTAACTGCGAATGAAAAAAACTGAGGAAGATATAACTGTAGTGTGATGGCAAAAGGTTGCATTTCTCATGTTTTGCATTTTGAATCTTAACACATCGATCAATAAGTCCCAGGACTAACTACTAAAACAACATTTGTTTGCCAAAATTCTTCTTTATTCATCAACATAGTCTCCTTTAAGATACATTCATTCCAACGCTTTCCTAACTTTTCTATGCCAGCCGTGTAGAACGATTTATCTTTGGTTTCAAAATAGGCGTTAGTTTCTGCAATCACTTCTTCATTGGAGCCAAATCTCTTTCCCTGAAGCATCTTTTTGAGGTCTGCGAACAGCCAATAGTCACTGAGGGCCAAATCTGGAGAATACGGTGGGTGCGGAAGCAATTCGAAGTTCAGCTCATGCAATTTGGCCATCGTTACCATCGACTTGTGACACGGTGCATTGTTCTGATGAAAGAGAACTTTTTTCTTCTTCATATGGGGCCGTTTTTTTGCAATTTCTGCCTTCAAACGCTCCAATAACGCTATGTAATATTCGCTATTGATGGTTTTTCCCTTTTCAAGGTGATCAATGAATATTATACCATGCGCATCCCAAAATACGGACACATAACCTTCCCTATTTGAAAATAAAAGAAAAACATAAATAAAATAGTATTTTTTTGTAATATTTGGCACATTAAGTTCCCAAAAACTAAATTTTTTTAATCTAAGACGGAAGAACAAGTCAATATTTACTGACTTATTTTATTTATATTCAAAATAAATTACTTACTCAGTTATTTTTGAGCCACATGACAAAGCTTTCCTTGAATCTTCTAAACTCAGATAAACTTCTAGGATTCTGTTCTCTATGAAATTCTTTAGTTTCTCTTCTTCATGCAAGTTCAAATATGAAATGCCTTCATACATTATCTGAAAAACAATAAAACTTATGAAAAAAGATGATCTTCCCATATTCTAAAATATGATATTAGACTTCGGGATTGGCCAGGGATTAGGAAAGCAAACTCTGTTTTGTTTTCTTTACAAACACTGACAATCTCCATGGTCTAGTTGATAAGGTGCCTATCTTTCAACCTAGAGATTCCAAATTTGATTTCCATTGAATTTCCAATTTTTTTTAAGGAAATATTAGGTGTACCGGAAAAGAATGTCGTTTTTTTTGTTATCGCTTTTGAGTGGTCAGTTGTGCTTCGGCAGTCGAACTTTTACAACATGTTCTGTGTTGTATCTCTGACTACTTATACCTGGAGTGTACTAGGACTTTTAAACAAAAAAAATTACAGCCCTATATACAATGGAGAGCTTTGTACCGAATGAGGAATTTTTATTCGAAATATTATGCTTTACCATTTCATGAATAAAGAAAGTCTAACACGTGCTACAAAAAATATTTGTGATTTACTGGGAGATATTTTGAATGTTCGTAAATGCCAGAGGTGGTTTAAACAATTTAAATCCGGCAATTTTGATCTAAAAAATAGCCCTGGAAGTGGCCGACCTGTTTAAGTGGATAGAGATGTTTTAACTGAGCTGATTCAGCAAAATCCAACTTTAACGATTCAAGAACTCGCGGAGCAACTCGGATGTTCATGGTCAAGCGTGCAAGAGCATATAAAAAAAATCGGCAAGACATGGAAACAAGGAAAATGGATACCTCATGAATTAAGTGAAGAGAATCTAGGTGAGCGTATAAACGCGTGCACTGAGTTATTGGAATTAAATACCAAAACCAATTGGAATTAAATACCAAAAAAATGAAAGCCCTAGGTTGGACAACTGTACCCATGTCACCCACCATATTCACCGGATCTTGCTCCATCGGATTACCATTTGTTCCGGTCAATGCAACACTTTTTTAACGGAAAAGAATACAAAAATTATGAGGATGTCGCAAAAGGCATATCTGAGTATTTTGCATCGAAACCAGCTAAATTTTACGAACGTGGTATTAAAAAATTGACTGAGAGGTGGAAGGAGGTTATATCAAACGATGGCAATTATATTTTGAACTAAGTTTTAATAAATAAATACATTAAATGCACCAAATTGTTTTATTAAAAAAACGACATTCTTTTCCGGTACACCTAATATGTTCAGTAAAATTGACGAGACCTATTAGTTTTGTCCAATATGATGGAAACAGTCCCTATCTGGTTACCAAAAAATGATTTCAATAAGAAAATTAAAAGGGGTAAAACAAGATAGCAAACCTTATTAAAATCAAAATTATGATTGGTTAAAAAGTTCAAGGCGTCTGCTTGAAAAGTGCATAATTGAGTTATAAATCCAATAACTTGTGGGCACAGGTGAAATGTGTAGGTTGCACTCTTATATTCATTACGTTCCCTGTCAAAATGAAATGTCGATAGTCCTATTTGTGTAGCGATGATTCCTTCAATATTCTTCCGAACTTTATTGTATCTTTCTCCAGCTGAATCGAATAGGCTGAAACATAAAGTAAAAGTCATTATATTCTCCGCCGGATGCAAGGATAATGGAAAAACATTTTATAAATATAAAATCTCTTGATTTCAATTTATAGATATAATTTGGCAAATTAAATGCTAGCTTTATTATAATTTATACATAATGTGAGAAATTGAATGCTAGCTTTATTAAAATGTATACATAATATGTTAAATAAAAGGCTAGCTTTATTACAATTTATATATAATGTGGAGAATTAAATGCTAGCTTCATTATAATTTATACATAATGTGGTAAATTTGCTTTTTTTGTTTTTTTTGTTTGCTTTACTATAATTTATACATAATGAGGAATAGTAAATACTAGCTTTATTAAAATTTATACACAATGTGGTAAATTAAATGCTAGCTTTATCATAATTTATACACAATGTGGTAAATTAAATGCTAGCTTTATCATAATTTATATACAATGTGATAAATTAAATGCTAGCTTTATCATAATTTATACATAATGTGGTATTTAAATGTTTGCTTCTCTATAAATTTCTCTGTAGGAAAAATGTATGAAAACCGGAAAAGGCAAAATTATGTAACAAAATTAAAAAAAGAAGAAAATTTGAAAAATAGTTTACAGAAACTAAAACAAGTATAGCAGCCAATGGACAGATAGATGAAGCTCCCACAAGGATAGCAGTGCAAAAATCTTTATATCACTTTAAGGAATAACATTTTCAGCCTTAAAGCATGAGAAGAGAAGTCTATTTTTTATTCAGAGTTTTCATACATATGTTAAGTTAAGTTAAATAAATTCTTTAATGAGGATATTTCAAAATTACCAGCACAATTGTGGAAACAGCAAAAATTTGATTGAACATATGATTGGCATAAATGTTTTCATAAATAAAAGCACATGGTATGTATAAAATGGTGCCTAACATTTTATACTATAAATTATACAAAAAGTGGATTGCCAACAGTGCTGTTTAATACGATTACATAATTAATAAATTTTATATGAAAAATACAACATATATTTTGTTTTACGTCTTTTAAACTTTTCAAATGTAATATTCTACACATTTAGAGATGTATTCTACATCTGTCATGTTTGTTTTAGTTCAATACATAGTGGCAATATTATTTTAAGTATTACAAATGAAACATAAATGGAATCATTATAATAAATGATTAATTTAAATGACTTAAACATGTTTGGCTTGTAACTATTATAGCTGGTTTAATATAGAAGCATAATAATAGTTTGTCATATTCCTGTAATCGATCGAATATAAAACATGAAATTAATGGGCTTAAAGAATAATATAGTCCATTTTTCTGTAATAAGTGGTAACAAAATAAAATAAGCAATTCACATTTGATTAGGAAATATATACTTAAATATAAACATAACCTTAGAAATTCACATACCTGTTTTTCGTAAAATGATTGGTCAAAAGACCTGAAAATTCTGCATCCAATGCGACAAATACACATGATTTGATTTTACTAGCTATATCGTCGATATATTCATCAATGTTATACTTAGTTATATCCATTTTTGGATATTACGAAAAAAATAACAGTTCTGACAGAACAGACCTATTTGAGATAAGACGAGATGTCAAATGAAAATTGAAAATATGCCATAAAGAATGTGATTGTTTTTTTTTCTCTCTGGTCGTCGGCCCGGGAAGTTGTGTCATTATCGGTTAAAAAATCAAACTTTTTTTACACTAAATTCATTTTAATTTAGATCATATAACAAATAACCGTTCATACTACCATTATTTATATATGTATTATATTATAACTTAGATTGTGTACATATTTGTGGTTAATTTCATCGTAGATCTAAAGGTAGGTAGTTTTTTTTCTCTCTTTAAATTTTTTTTCGTCGTGTCTTCTTTTTGTTCTCTTTCTTTTTTTTTGTAGGTAGGTAAAACGATTCCACACAAACCCCCTGATCCCAAACCCCCAGATTTAATCTCTGATAGTGAACTATTAACTGAAGAGGAAATCCCGATCTCGTCCTTCACAGAAGTGAAAAATAAAACCAAAAGAAAGAGAACGAGGAACCTAAAGCCTGGGAGCCGTCAGGATTCACCGGAAAGAAAAGTAACCCCTCTTACTGCACCATCTGAAATATCTAAAACAGTCACAACCCCTACAACATCCTCCCCTATACCCCCTGCAGCCTCGTCTCCTCACAAGGTAAGGGAATACGGCAAACATAGGGATCACCTAGAACATATAGATTTGGATCCAAACTTATGAATATTCTGGACGATTTTGAACGTTGTGTACTGAATGACGGATCACACACCCGCTTGACAGCGCCGAATCAAAATTCAAACACAATAGATTTATCCATATGTTCAGCCACATTAGCCGCTAAACTATCGTTGGATGTAGTGCTTGATACCCACGGAAGTGATCACCTCCCCATAATCATTACATTTCCATCACCTCACCTCCCATTTATTAACCCCACTTGTAATAAATTTAACACCGGTAAAGCCAATTGGAAAACATTCTCCTCTTCCCTCGATGCCTCAATACAACAACTAGAATGGCCAACACATACAAATTTCCATACTCTGTATGATAAATTCGTGGAATTGATGATCCAGGCGGTTCACTCTTCGATCTCCCTTAAAAAACTTCGCTTCTTTAAGCCACAACCCCATCCATGGTGGGATGAAGAGTGTTCAAATGCAATTAAATCCCGGAAAAAAGTGTATCAATCCTATAAAAATAACATGATAGGGACAAACTTCCTCCTTCTTCGTAAAGTACAAGCCGTCACAAAACGCTTGCTTTCTATGAAGAAGAAAAATGGATGGATACAGTTTTGTCACACCCTTTCGCCAGAAACTCCAATATCGACAGTGTGGGAGAATGTGAAGAAATTTAGGTCCGTCTACTCCACCCGCTTACACAAAATACCAACCGAGTATAAGGTTTACACCTTTTAAAACAAAATTGCTCCTTCTTCATCTCCAACCCAATATGACGTGCCACACACATACTTTCTCACCTCTCATAATCATACTCTAGATGCGCCCTTCACAGAAAATGAACTTTACATGGTTTTGTCCAGCCTAAAATACTCCTCCCAGGGTTGGATAACATCCCTTCTTCCTTTTTAGTGAAAACCCTACCCTACACCAGGAAATATTACCTAACACTGGTCAGTTGCATTTTCAACACAGGAAAAATTCCCAAGTCCTGCAAAATATTTAAAATTATCCCAATACCTAAAATGGGTAAAGATCTTTCAGACGGAAATTCCCATCGACCAATAGCCCTTGCATCAACTTTGGGAAAAATCACAGAACATCTTATTAAAAACCGCCTTGAATGGTTTGTAGAACACAATAAAATTCTGGATATTAATCAATTTGGTTTCCGTAAATCACGTAGTGCTATGGATAATTTAGCTATTCTCACTACTGATATTCATTCCGCATTTACATATCAAAAACCACTTAAAGCCGCTTTTTAAGATATTACCTCAGCTTATGACAATGTCATTTTACATATTTTAAAACAAAAGATGTTACACAAAAAAATATCCAACAAAATCACCCACCTCGTATTTAACCTTTTATCAGAACGCTCCATATTTCTATCAGTGAATGAGGTGTCTTTCACAAGAACAGTTTGGAGGGGTCTCCCGCAAGGATTAGTCCTTAGCCCCCTCCTTTATAACATTTATAAGGCAGATCTTGCTCACCCGGTTCCCCTCAATACCGTCGTATTACAATACGCAGATAATATCGTGGTTTATACGTCCAATGAATCCTTTAAAATAGCAGAAAAAATATTAAACAATACCCTCTACTCTCTTTCTAAGTGGCACGAAAATCATGGATTAGATATTTCCCCCTCCAAAAGTTCTTTTGTCGTGTTCTCGCGGAAAAGACAACTGCCTACCACTAATATTTATATTGCCAATGTCCCTATTCTTAACCACAGTCCACACAAATTCCTTGGAATGACATTCGACTCCAGGTTATCTTGGAAAAATCGCGCTCAAAACATAACACCAACCTGACAAAAAAACATAAATATTCTTCGTGCGGTATCAGGAGTCTGGTGGGGGGCACACCCAACCACTGTGAGACTTCTATACACCGCCCTCATCAGAAGCCACCTTGATTATGGTTCATTCTTATTGGATCCTACCTTCAAATATATCCTCCATAAACTAGACCTTATTCAATTTCAAGCCCTTCGAATTATAGTTGGAGCTATGAAATCTACGCCGACAAATGCCCTACAGGTTGAATGTGTGGACCCACCGCTCTGCTTCCGAAGACAGTTCTTAGGTACCTGATACTTGTTCAATATATACAAAACAACATCCCACCTCCTTCTGCGTAAATTGAAATCACTTTCAGATCTCATTCCCACAAACATAATTTGAAGAAATAAAACACTCCCCCCTTTAATACAAAGTTATCGTAAGTTCTAATCCTTGAATGTGGTAGTCCAAAAAATCATATTCCTCCTTTATACTACACCCCGTTTCAAGCTTTAATTATAAATCCGCGCATTATTGAATTCATTGGTATTGATAAGTCGTATTATCACGCCAATTATGATTTCATCAACCACATTAACACCCATTGGGGGGACTTGACTGTCTTCTACACAGACGCATCTAAGATTGCTAATGAGGAACATGTAGGAATAGCAATATATTGCGAAAGCTTAAATATTAAGAAAACAATTAAACTACCCAAATTTATAACACTTAATATAAGGGAAACTATATACAACCTTGAAGAGGCGGGCCTTGATGTCGCCCTGGCTTGGGTTCCCAGTCATCGAGGCATTTCGGGTAACGAAGAAGCAGGTACTCTAGCTAAAGAAGCAGCATCTTCAGGAAATACAGACAAATATAAGTACACATCTGCACAAGACTTATTGCCTTTGGCACACCTTTAGATGACGGAGAAATGGACAAATTACTGGAATGCCTTGAACCGCACCAGGGGAAAAAGATATGCATCAATTCAACCCTACATTCCAGTCAAACCCTGGTTTTCCAATTATATAAGCACTCGGAGAGAAGCGGCAACTATAAGCCGAATACGCTTTGGACATTGCTGTTCCCCGGTCTACCTGGCCAGACTCCATATAAGGGACTCTTCTTTATGTGAGTGTGGCCAGGAGGAGGGAGATCTTGAACGTACCTTTTTCTCCTGTTCTCTGCATACTTTTCCTTTGACCTTTAAAAACAAACAAAAATATTACTCCCCGCAAATCTTCCCCACCTGTTGAGCCTCAATAAAATTTCCATATTGAATAGCATCACTCATTTTATTAACAAAAACAAATTACCCTACAATAAAATATATGTATAATATATATGATAAATATCGATAGGAAATTAAATTTAAATCATTCGCTCGCTCACGTACATTTAACTATCATCTTATTGTAAATATTCATTTAGTTGTAAACTATGTAGTTTATTTATAAAATAGTTTAACTCCATAGTATCTCACTAGATAACAATAGTCCTGGGCCGAGTTGCTTGATGTGCCATGTCGCCCATATGAATAGAACTACCTATATACTAGGAAGCTGACATCACTTGACACTGGCGTATACTCCTTCATATATAAGAGTTCCCGGCCATTATTCAAAGAGAGAGAGAGAGAGAATGTTATTTAATTTCTCTATGGGATTCTCTCTGGTCGTCGGCCCGGGAAAGTTGTGCATTTTTGGTTAAAAAAAATACTAACTTTTTTTACACTAAATTCATCTTAATTTATATCATATAACAAATAACCGTTCATACTACCATTATTCATATACGTATTGTATTTTAACTTAGATTGTGTACATATTTGTGGTTGATTTCATTGTAGATCCAAAGGTAGGTAGTTTGTTTCTTCTCTTCAAATTTTTTTTTCCTCGTGTCGTTTTTTTTTCTCTTTCTTTTTTTTAGTACGTAGGCAAAATGATTCCACACAAACCTCCTGATCCCAAACCACCAGATTTAAACTCTGATAGTGAGCTGTTGACTGAAGAGGAAATCCCGGTCTCGTCCTTCACAGAAGTGAAAAATAAAACTAAACGAAAGAGAACGAGGAACCTAAAGCCAGGGAGCCGCCAAGAATCACCGGAAAGAAAGATAACCCCTCTTAATGTACCATCTGAAATACCTCAAACAATCACAACCCCTACAACATCCTCACCTATAGCCCCTACAACCCCGTCTCATCCCCAGGTAAGGGAATACGGCAAACATGACCGATCCCCTTACGTGGTACATGTACAAAAAACTTCAGAGTCATCAGGAACATCCATCAACTCAATTTCCTTTGGGATATTTCTTAAAAAAAATAAAATTCCTATCATTTCGCCAAGAAACGGCATAAAATTAATAGGCCGAAATAGATTGGCTGTAGCTTTCGATAAATTCCCATCAGCTAATAATTTCCTTCAAAATGGAGCCCTTGCCGAGTATGGATTTAAATAATTTATTCCTTCTTTCATGGTCACCAAAATGGGCCTCGTAAGAAGAATCCCGGTTGAATGGAAGGAGGAGGAAATTATAGAAAACCTGGAAGTACCGGATGGCTATGGAAGAGTCCAGAAAGCCAGAAGACTTAACCGCAAAATAACCAACTCAGATGGTGTGACATGGGTCCCTACACAAACAGTGGTACTAACTTTTGACGGACAGGTCCTACCTCAGAGGGTCTATGCTTTCTACAACTCTTTAGTGGTAGAAAAGTACTATTTCCCAACCATACAGTGCTACCAGTGCCTCCGTTTTGGACACACGAAGCAACAATGCAGATCATCTGCACGTTGCTTCAAATGTGGCCAATCTCACCTAGGTGAAACCTGCTCCGTAACGGCTCCAACATGTATTACATGCGGTGGGCGTCATACGGCAGTGGATAGATCCTGCCCAGAATTCACTAGACAAACAAACATAAAACGCCTTATGACTGACCAGAATATGTCTTACCAGGAAGCATCAAAATCCACCCCAACCTCTGTGAAATCCTTCGCCGAAGTTACGGCACACGGTGAACAAACCTCGCACCCACTTTCCCAAAATACACCCTCTGCTAACCACCATAAGTCGTGGAAACCAAAAATGTTAAATGCCACCAAACCATCAGGTCCCACTTTTCGCCCTCATATCACTCCCTCGACGAAGAGGGAGATTGAGAGCCTCTTATGGCGTCCAAACACAAATCTTCTTAATGGATGTGGCCTCCCTCGAGACACTCCAATCACTGCACAATCACTAGATACAAACATTTCTTCAACACTAAATAAACTCATCTCACTCATCTCTGGTCTTTTATACAATTCTCCTCATATACCGTCCAACGTTGCCAAAGAAATATTAAACGAAACACAAAATTTAACTTACCAAATTAACACATCTGAAGAAACAGATGCAATACAAGGAAGGTCCGGACCTACCTCCCTTAATTAAATATTAAAAATGGCCGAAAGAAAATCTCACCTATCATCAAGAATATTGCAATGGAATAGTCGTAGCCTCCCCTCCAACAAGGCTGAATTTCTCCTGATGCTAGGTGAGTTCTGCCCATCTTTGGCCGCCGTCTCGGAGACATGGCTATCTCCGGGGGCATTATTTAATGTTCCCGGGTACTCGTGGCTACGGGACGATAGGGCGGATGGAAGGGGTGGAGCAGCCCTTTTCATCTTATCATCCATTCCATATACGCAAGTGGTTCTGGGTTCTCGGGACGCCAGCTTCAATGCAGTCGCTGCGAGAGTCCAGAATATTACGTATATATCAATTTATATCCCGCGCCCGTCATCCATCACCATCTCACAACTTAGAAATATAATATCAACACTACCTCATCCCATCATCTTACTTGGGGATATGAACTCCCATCACACGCTATGGGGATCACCTAGAGCATGTAGATTTGGAGCTGAAATTATGAATATTCTGGACGATTTTCAACTTTGCGTACTGAATAATGGATCACCCACCCGCTTAACACCCCCGAATCAAAGTTCAAGCGCAATAGATCTATCCATATGTTCAGCTACATTAGCCCCTACGCTATCGTGGAATGTAGTGCCTGATCCCCACGGGAGTGATCACCTCCCCATAATCATTACATTTCCATCACCTCACCCCCCATTCATTAACCCCACTTGTTATAAATTTAACACCCGTAAAGCCAATTGGAACAAATTCTCCCACTCCCTCGATGCCTCAATACAACAATTAGAATGGCCGACACATAAAAATTTTCATACTCAGTATGATAAATTCGTGGAGTTGATGATCCAGGCGGCTCACTACTCGACCCCCCTTAAAAAACCTCACTTCTTTAAGCCACAGCCCCCTCCATGGTGGGATGAAGAGTGTTCAAATGCAGTTAAATCCCGGAAAAAAGTATACCAATCCTATAAAAATAACATGACAGAGACAAACTTCCTCCTATTTCGTAAAGTACAAGCCGTCACAAAACGCTTGCTTTCTAAGAAGAAGAAAGATGGATGGATACGGTTTTGTCACACCCTTTCGCCAGAAACTCCAATATCAACAGTGTGGGAGAATGTGAAGAAATTTAGGTCCATCTACTCAACCCGCTTACATAAAATACCAACAGAGTGTTGGGTTCACACCTTTTTGAATAAAATTGCTCCTTCTTCATCGCCAACCCAATATGACGTGCTATATACATACTTTCTCCCCTCTCATAATCATCCTCTAGATGCGCCCTTCACAGAAAATGAACTCAACATGGTTTTGTCCAGCCTAAAGGACTCCTCCCCAGGGCTGGATAACATCCCATATTCCTTTTTAGTGAAAACCCTACCCTACACCAGGAAATATTATCTAGCACTGGTCAATTGCATTTTTAATACAGGAAAAATTCCCAAGTCCTGCAAAATATTTAAAATTATCCCAATACCTAAAATGGGTAAAGATCTTTCAGATGGAAATTCCTATAGACCAATAGCCCTTGCATCAACTTTGGGAAAAATCACAGAACATCTTATTAAAAACCGCCTTGAATGGTTTGTAGAACACAATAAAATTCTGGATTTTAATCAATTTGGTTTCCGTAAATCACGTAGTGCTATGGATAATTTAGCTATTCTCACTACTGATATTCATTCCGCATTTACTTATCAAAAACCACTTATAGCCGCTTTCTTAGATATTACCTCAGCTTATGACAATGTCATTTTACATATTTTAAAACAAAAGATGTTACACAAAAAAATACCCAACAAAATCACCCACCTCATATTTAACCTTTTATCAGAACGCTCCATCTTTCTATCAGTGGAGGAGGTGTCTTTCACAAGAACCGTTTGGAGGGGTCTCCCGCAAGGATCAGTCCTTAGCCCCCTCCTTTATAACATTTATACGGCAGATCTTGCTCACCTGGTTCCCCTCAATACCGTCGTATTACAATATGCAGATGATATCGTGGTTTACGCGTCCAATGAATCCTTTAAAATAGCAGAAAAAATATTAAACAATTCCCTCCACTCTCTCTCCAAGTGGCTCAAAAACCATGGATTAGATATTTCCCCCTCCAAAAGTTCTATTGTCGTGTTCTCGCGGAAAAGACAACTGCCTACCACTAATATTTATATTGACAATGCCCCTATTCTTAACCACAGTTCACACAAATTCCTCGGAATGACATTCGACTCCAGGTTATCTTGGAAAAATCACGCTGAGAACATAACATCAACCTGCCAAAAAAACATAAATATTCTTCGCGCAGTATCAGGAGTCTGGTGGGGGGCACACCCAACCACTTTGAGACTTCTATACACCGCCCTCATCAGAAGCCACCTTGATTATGGGTCATTCTTATTGGACCCTACCTTCAAATATATCCTCCATAAACTAGACCTTATTCAATTTCAGGCCCTTCGAATTATAGTTGGAGCTATGAAATCTACGCCGACAAATGCCCTACAGGTTGAATGTGTGGACCCACCGCTCTGCTTCCGAAGACAGTTCTTAGGTACCCGATACTTCCTCAATATATACAAAACAACATCCCACCCCCTTCTGCGTAAATTGAAATCACTTTCAGATCTCATTCCCACAAACATATTTTGGAGAAACAAAACACTCCCCCCTTTAATACAAAGTTATCGTAAATTCTCATCGTTGAATGTGGTAGTCCAAAAAACCCCTATTCCTCCTTTATACTACACCCCGTTTCAAGCTTTAATTATAAATCCACGCATTGTTGAATCCTTTGGTATTGATAAGTCGAATTATCACGCCAATTATGATTTCATCAACCACATTAACACCCATTGGAGTGACTGGGCTGTCTTCTACACAGACGCATCCAAGATTGCTAATGAGGAACATGTAGGAATAGCAATATATTGCGAAAGCTTAAATATCAAGAAAAAAATTAAACTACCCAAATTTTCAACTACATTCACTGGTGAGACATTGGCAATCTTGGAAGCATTACAAACATCTTTAGAATTAAATATCCCAAACACTTTAATTGTATCAGATTGTCTAAGTTCCCTTCAAGCAATAGGAAAGAACCCATTTCGATCCCCAAATAGTATAACACTTAATATAAGGGAAACTATATACAACCTTGAAGAGGCGGGCCTTGATGTCGCCCTGGCTTGGGTTCCTAGTCATCGAGGCATTTCGGGTAACGAAGAAGCAGATACTCTAGCTAAAGAGGCAACATCTTCAGGAAATAAAGACAAATATAATTACACATCTGCACAAGACTTATTACCTTTGGCGCGCTCTTCGATGATGGAGGAGTGGACAAATTACTGGAATGCCTCGAACCGCACTAGGGGAAAAATATATGCATCAATTCAACCCTACATTCCAATAAAACCCTGGTTTTCCAATTATAGAAGCACTCGGAGAGAAGCGACAACTATAAGCCGAATACGCTTTGGACATTGCTGTTCTCCTGTCCACCTGGCCAGACTACATATAAGGAACTCTTCTTTATGTGAGTGTGGCCGGGAGGAGGGAGATCTTGAACATATCTTCTTCTCCTGTTCTCTGAATACTTTCCCTTTGACCTTTAAAAAACAAACAAAAATATTACTCCCCGCAAATCTTCCCTACCTGTTGAGCCTCAATAAAATTTCCATATTGAATAGCATCACTCATTTTATTAACAAAAACAAAATTAACCTGTAATAAAATATATGTATAATATATATGATAAATATCGATAGAAAATTAAATTTAAATCATTCACTCGCTTACATACATTTAACTATCATCTTACTGTAAATATTCATTTAGTTGTAAACTATGTACTTTAGTTGTAAAATAGTTTAACTCCATAGTATCTCACTAGATAACAGTAGTCCTGGGCCGAGTTGCTTGATGTGGCGTGTCGCCCATATGAATGGAACTACCTAGATCAGGGATGGCGAACCTTTTTGAGACTGAGTGCCAAAAAAATTTTTTTTTCAATAAAATAATATGTCGCGTGCCACATGCCATGGAAATAAAAATGCATAAAATGTTTGTGTAACTTCAGATTTTTAATAAAAACAAAAATTAATACACCGAGGAAAATAATTAAGTACTTATTAATGGCGAACTAAGAGAAATAAATAAAAAAATAGACTTGAAAAAAATTGTGAACCTCAAAACTTATTAGTGAGATTTTTGTTGTTGGATGCTAGATGCCATGCAAATATTTGATATCGGGTTCATAGCTGGTAGCTTTTAATAAAATACAAGCAGTAGTACTTTCGCCTGTAAGTCTACTTCTTATGTCTGATTTAATAAAGTTCATTGAAGAAAATAATGATTCACAGGAATACGTCGACGAAAAAATTGTTAATACGCCCATTGCTATTTTTTTAAGACAAGAAAAAGTTTCCGGGATGGATTGCCAAGTTGTAAGTACTTCATTTTCGGCATTCCTCTGGACTGGTCCAACGAATCGATCTCGCTCAATTTTTTCCAAAACAATTCTTAAGTCTTTAAATTTTTGTGTCCATATCGAACTCGACTGAAAATCTACCAATTCCATTTCAAAATCATCTAATTCCATGTATTCAAACATTGTTAAGTTTAATTGTTGATACTTATATGTGTCTGGATGGGTAATAAATTTTGTAGTTTCTTCAAGTTGTCGAAACTGAAAAAACCTTCTTGAAAATTGTTCTATTGTTGCGTCTAAAGCATTTTCAAATGATTCTATTAATTTTCCTACGTCTGGCTTTTCATGGATTTCCAGATCCATCATGTATTTTTTTAGGTTGGGAAAGTACTTAAAATTTCTGGTCATTATATCACGCTTAAATATTTGTAACTTAGCTTCAAATGCTTTTATATTATCAAACATAACAGTAATTATTTTGCCACGGCCTTGTCATTTTATATTTAGATCATTCAAATGGGAGCAAAAATCAGTAAAGAACATCAATCTCGAAATCCACTCAACATCTGATAATTCTTCATACTGAATTATTTTCTGGTTACTTAGAAACATATAAATTTCATCAAAGCACTCGACGAAACGCTGAAGTACTTTGCCGCGACTAAGCCAACGAACGTTATTATACATCGTTAATCCATTATACATCGAATTGACCTCATTTAATAATGATTCAAATTTTCTTTTGCATAAAGGATGCGCAGCAATATAATTGACTATCTTAGTCACAAGTTTCATCACATCTTCAAAAGATTTAAGACCATCCTTTGCACACAGCGCTTCCTGGTGTATTATACAATGACATGCTAACAGTGGATGGCCAACAAACTTTGTAAATAAATTGACGAATCCTGCTGTTTGGCCAATCATACTGGGTGCACCATCTGTACTTACTGAAACGATTTTCGACAAATTTATTTCTGCTCTAGAAAGAGCCTCTACAACTGCTTTGCAAACATCTGTGCCTTTAGTAGTTTCTGGTAAAGATACCAAACTTATTAATTCTTCCATTATTTTATTGCCAACAAAATATCGAACAAAAATAGCTAATCGAGCCGAGAGAGTGACATCAGTGCTTTCATCAAGACAAATAGAAATCCAATCACATAATTTTATATCTGTTTTTTGTTGATATGTTACATTTTTACCCATCTTCAAGATTCTGTCTTTTATTGTATTTTGAGCGATAGGCAATTCTTTTATTCGTTCGAATATTTTTTCTTTATTTCCAAAATCCTCAAAAAGAAATGGTGCGCATTCTAAAAATGCATTCTTGATGTAGTCTCCATCGCTGAATGGTTTTCCATTTTTGGCAATTATTTTGGCTATTTCAAAGCTAGCAGCAACATAATTGGAATTACTATTAACAAACTTATTTAAAGCACTCGATTGTAGATTTTTGTTTTTGATTGCTCTTAAAATATATTCTTTTTGTTCATCTCTGCTTTTGCCAAGAAGTTCCTTATGAATTGTTTCATAGTGTATTTTTACAGATGATGTTCTAGATACCACTGACACAGAACATATAACACATATTGCTTTGTCACTTCTTTCAATTACACCGTACATTTCAGTCCACCAATTTTGAAATTGTCTGCCAGAATTTTTACTGCTGGCTTCACCAAGTTTTTGTTTCTTATATGGTACAGCCATCTTTGTGGGTGCCAATAAACAGTTTGTTTCTGTATTAATTAGATTGTTTTTATAGCACAAATTGATAACAAAACTGCTCCGATCAGGTAAAGAGTTATTCTGTCACTGAAACATCAAATCGTCGAATTTAAATTGTCGATAAATCATATTCATCCACAAGAGTAGCAATTATACACCTAAACCACAGGAGAGCTGATGATCTAATGCGCATCGAGAGCGCGCAGTGCGACGTATGTCGTGGATAAATCAAACACTTCGGAACGGCTCGTGCCGGGAGCGAAGTTCATTACAAAAAAAAATACACCTCAAGGGACTAGCACCGCGCGGGAAGCATTAAACAACGCGATTTATTTATGCATGAATGTCGTCATATCCTTCGTTTCTGAAATTATTTATGAACGAAGAAAATACACGTCGCTATTTAAATATTTTTTTAAATACTATTTCTATAACTTTTTTTATTGTTTCTTATACACTTTTATTTTTTCTCCTCATTCGCGTGCCATGCAAAATCGTCTCGCGTGCCACCTGTGGCACGCGTGCCATAGGTTCGCCATCCCTGACCTAGATACTATGAAGCTGACATCACTGGACACTGGCGTATACTCCTCCATATATAGGAGTTCACGGCCATTATTCAAAGAGAGAGAGAGAGAGAGAATTTCTCTATGCTTTAAAGGGCAGTGTTCCATCAATGGATATATAGTGTTCAGTAATAGTATCGTACAATATCGCTTGATTGTGGTAAAAGTACAATAACACATAGCAGTTTATAATATTCTTGATTTTATTTTTCTAAACATCGAATTTACATATTACTGTTTTAACGCTAAATAAAACATACTTTTCACTTAATTTAGTTTGAGTTGTAGTAGCTTGCGTTAAAAATATAAGTAATTATATATCAAATCAAATAATTATACCAAAGATGACAAAAATACGTTAAGTGAATACATAATATTGAATCGTTAAGAAATATGGGATCATTATGTATTTAAAATTTAATGAGCGAGGATAAAAAAAATAATATCTGGGCGTAAATTTAGGGGTTGGTGCTATAAAAATTGCTTACACAAAATTTGAACAACTAGCACACCACGATGTTTTGGGGTTTATTAGTTATATTTGTACTATTGCACTATAAACTTAGATTCAATTAACACGTCACTTCATGTCGCACTTCTCAATATTATCATACAATTAATCTCAAGCATTTTTGTAAAATTATTATTAAGGATACAGGGCTCCAATTTGGTTTAAAAGATTGTCTGATCATAATACCCACTTGCCATATACGTGAGTGGTATCTCTCCAAAAGCGCTAGTATTTTAAATATGTGCAGTGACGCCCTGATCACGAACAAACAAATGAATCATAGTTTTGTTTGTTTTACAAATATGTATTTTAACACCTTTCTGACTTTGGATGCGGAAGGTTGATTATTTCGCCCTTCTTAAAAAACTTCTAACCTAATTATCAAAGGTTACAAAAAAGCTTCAAAATTCAGCTCCCTCACCCAATATACATGACAAGCGGCCAATCAATTCACACGGAGGAAATTTGTGTCCTCCGTATGGTTTGTTGTGTAAGCGATGTTAATAATAATAGAAAGCGTTTTGGTATTTTTAATGCCCATGTTTTTACGAGGCGCATACATAAAGCATGTTTTTATGAGACGATTATGTAAATCACAAGACTTAAACGATAGCAAATATTAGTGACTCGCGTGTCAAATGAGATAGTTTGATATATAGTAATGCACAAATAGATTGTTTTTCTGCAGTACATCTAAAAATCTATTTGCAGATATTTCAGAAAATTTAACGAAAGTAAAATATAACATCAAAATCAAAAGAAATTATTTCCTTCGTGATATACTTAATTTTCAATATATCTATCCTGTTTTTTTGCGTTTATTTTACCTTTTTGAAGTTTCATCTTGTGGCTATTTATGAATTTAAGATTCTTTAATGTTTTCGTATATTTAAAAAACTCTTTCTTTGGCATGCCATCAAAAATCTCTCGCGTACTCGTATCATCTAACTGGTGTCACTTACATGATATGATCTATATGAATTCTACTCGTGAAAACACGCTCATTTTCAAATGGTAAATTTCATCTTCAGCCATATTGTTCAGCGGGCGACAAACAATAAAATTGTTTATTCCAAGTTATGTTTACATAATAAAGAATTCGAAATATGGCAACATTTTACTATAAACGGTAACTTTTAAAACAATATTTTAGGTTTTGTGGTCGAGAGATCATCGATGTTTTTAGTACAAATTACGGAAACGAACAAGTTTTTTTGTTAAAATAATACACGAATATTTCAACACTTAGTTTATAAACAATTTATCCATTTTAATATTCAGTTAAAACGTTGTATTCTGTCATTAATATTGATAGATAGACTTCAGAATCTTAAGTCAATTTTAAAAATACCTTTTATCAGGTGTAAGATTTTCCAACCATATTTCTTTTTATAATTTTTGACCAGCTAGAATAAATATTAAAAGCTCGTTTTGTCCATAAAGCTTGGTGGAAGAACTCCCTGCTTCGTATATCAAGTAATATAATATTTATTAGAGATGATTTTCATGTATCTTACAGCTTTAAGATAATGGAGTGTTTGGGTTTATTAAGTTTAGAATTGAGCCGTACATAGGAAGTTGTTTCAGTACCTATGTTAAGTACTATACAATACATGCATATAAAGATATTACAATGTTTATCAATACGAATTATAGTCAATAGATGTTCCGTATCTTTTTTGTTATCAAATTATTTTGTCAACTTATCGATTCCTCGACCTTACGAGTACGTATTATTCCCCTTATATACAAATCAATGAAATCTTATTGGTTTCCTACAAGATGTAGGTAATCAACAACATTATTTTTTATTGAAGAATTAACTTTTTTTAATTACAGTTAATTTGAATTATGTATTACTAGTTTCAACCCGTGAAATATTCACGGAAGTAAAAAAAATCTACATTGTTGAAATACCGAATGGAGCAAGATCAGCTTAAAGTTTTTAGGGTTCATTAATGTTTAAAGTTTAAAATAAAAAAGGTACATCTTGATTGATGAATTATTTAATTCTCAAAACTCTCTTTATACACGATGTTTTGTGTATACATATAAACATTACTGTTATTCAATTTAAATCTTTGATAAAGTTTTCCTTGAAGACTTGTTTCAGATATATTGACTTTAATGTTTTCGCATTTCCGACATCGTGAAAAAGCCGCATATAGATTGCATTAAAAAAATTGTATATAATTTGTCTGCATTCAAAAAAAGAGTATAAGATAAACAAACACAAGTAATTATAAGGTTTAATATAATAGGAAATCAATAAATAATTTAATGAATTACAATTAAAAATAAATTGGCATCGTCCCCTTTTACACCGGTTCAAAAATCACGGACCCACTGAGATTCAAATTTCGAAGCATTCCTCTCTCGCTCTCTTGTATTCGAAATTCAATTCTCGTATTCTTTCTTTGACGACAACCGTTGTACGGGCTTTGGCCTATTTATATTATTATGATTTATTGAGTGAGATGATACATTATGTATGCCCAAATACCAATACAGGCAATATTGAGGTCTCGTAGGAGTTTTATGACCATCCACAACCCCCAACCGAATTGTGAATGTGTTCATTATTGGAGAAATAAAACTGAAAGCCTGTGGAGATGAATGCAGCTGTCGGAGTGTCTGACTGTGGGACACCATCTACTATGGGCAATATAAAGATCTCTTAATCGCATACTCACCCACCACGTGGGTAGATCAAAAGAAACCTTCTCAGATGGAGGATTGGCACATAAGATCCACCACTATGTAAGTGTTGTGACATGCAATCAACGTCCACAGTGCGTGCTCCTTTAGCTGCTTGGAATAAGACCTACTGAAAGGAAGCCCTAATGTCATCACAGTTGTGTTGTCTGTATACATGCGTAATTGAGTGTCACTGTTTGTCAGGTTGATTAGAATGTGCAACGGAGTTTTATATAATCAAAAATCGGAAAGAAGTATCGATTTATTTTTTCATGCTGTATGCCCTCAGTGAGATACAGGCAAAATTCTAGTTTACTGGGGACACGACAAATGAAAGGCAACAAACCCAGATCCATTAAAATTGTGTGTCCAAATTAAATTACCTGTTGTTTTTTCACAAATGATGTATATTTCTTTTCATGTGTAAAATAAATAAAAAATATCCTTTTTTTTTACACCAAAAACTAGGTTCCGACGGAAATCAAACCCGCAACCTCCGGGCTGGGAGAAAAGCGTCTAACCAACTAGGCCACGGAGGCCATCTATGACTAATCATCGTAAATGACCAATATCTAAACAAAACTGGTAGAAATAAACGAAAGGAATTCGTTCAAGAATAAGGAGGGGAATAAAAGGAAAGTTAGGATGAAA
The DNA here is from genome assembly GCA_949825065.1 of Odontocerum albicorne. Classification (NCBI taxonomy): domain Eukaryota; kingdom Metazoa; phylum Arthropoda; class Insecta; order Trichoptera; family Odontoceridae; genus Odontocerum; species Odontocerum albicorne. Next base: position 50,447,192 of record OX463840.1, on the reverse strand, counting down.
TATATTTTCGTATGGCAATAAATCCCTTACAGACGAGTATGATTGTTACTCCCTTTCATGTACTCTGAAGTGGCTCAAAAGCCCAATCCTTGACCTGCACACCATCTAGCAGTGTGGGCACACTCCTCCAGAGTAAATTTGACGATTCGGTTCTAAGCGTTCATTTCGCTTTGTGCGCTTTTCATTTTCAGGGCTGTGTTTCGCTGTCTGAAAGTGCCACACCCCTCAGCCACGGTTCGTCTCTATTGATCACGATCCTGTGCCGCGGAAACCCAACTTTGGATATGTATACCACACAATTTGAAACTGGACATACGACTATCTTTGCATTTGTTTTTTTGGACCACCCTGGCCATTTTTCCCTAACTTAAGTTCAGAGAAGAGTAACTACTTGACAATTCGAGATTGCGGCATTCTAGCAATATATTCTGCGTATCCAAATTCCTGTCGTCTTATTATTGCTTTTATGCTAGTTATCTTAGCTTCATCAAGGATGTTTAAATTCTGCGCTTGTCCTGCTATTTTAATGCAACACTTTATTGTATCTTTTGAATTTGTGCCTGAGAAATGTTCCTTCGGAGTAGAACTTTGAGATCGATTTCTTCTTCATCTAATAAATTGATTGTTCCAAATCGATCCAATAGGACGGCGTATTATTATGTTAGATCTTTTGCCGTTGCTGGTCCTATGGCGTAGAATGGTCTACTTATTAGTGCTAGACATGTTAGTGGCGTTTGCAGCTTTATGAAGCACTTGAACATAACCCTTTTTGGGAGGTCCTATCAAAATTTTTGATGGTATATGAACACTACGCACATACACTACACTAAATCTAAAATCTGTTCCTATCACATATCGGAAGATTAAGTTAGTTTTCTGCGATTTTCTTATCGACTGTGTTTTTTCTGAACATATGAAGATACGGGGATGTATCTTACCTAATGGCCGTAGCCACTACGTTTCTAGCTTCATTTTGTAATATTTTTAACCCTTTTAATCCCACGGGGTCGATTATAGCCCCCAACTAGTGTATGCGAAAAATCCCACGGGGCCGATCATCGGCCTCAAAGTTATCATTCAAGTTTTTATGTTGAATAAAAAAATAAATATTTTTTTTCATGAAATATAAAAATTAAGTACTTATTATTTTACACTCTACTCGTACAAGGAGGTCTCCACAAAAAAATAGGGGTTAAAACTAAATATTAACTGAGATAAAAAATAAAATATAAACTACTGTTTTTTTGCCCAAAAATGCTTGGGATTTTTCGCATATTTTATGCAAAATATGCTGGGATTAATCTATTATAGTTCAGAAAATGTAGGATGAGTCCTGTGACAGCTCACAAATTTGCACCAATACAACCTTGTAACGATGTTCAGTAATTTATCAACTTTAATATAAGCCTCAATTCTAATAAATAGCAAGTTATTTAGGTAAATACATTAAACAAGGTTGTATTGGGGCAAATTTGTGAGTCACATTATGCTGTCACAGAACTCATCCTAGAATTTCCGAACTATAATAATAGTGGATTCGAGTTCCTTTTTGAACGACCTTGATGAGAGTTTGTTCTCGATAATTTCAATAGATAATTTCTCTATCATTAAACGATGCTATAAATTGTATCTTTTTATTATTAATAAGTGAAATTGTTTTAACTTCTGCAAAAACAATACCATATCAAAAACGAGTATTACTTACTCATTGAAGTTAATATTCCAATTTGTATTTTATACAAATGACAAAGAGAATATAACTTAAAAAGACTAGATAATTTCCCTATCATTAAACGTATAAAATCTACGTGACTCAAGTAAAATGGAACGTCACACACCTTCCACCTATTTACCTATAATGTTATGTCATAAGACGTTCATTTTTCTTGCAGCACGTTAACTTATAGAAGGCAAAACTCGTTCCACCGTGACAGCGGGTCTGAACGAAATATCAGAAATTTCTGCAACAGTTACCAGCTGATCGCAGCGGCTTGTGGTCGGTGCTTTATGTACAGGTACGGTCTAATCCGTTACCGAATTGTTTTATTTAATAATCAGTTATTAATAATCATTATTTAATAATCAGTAACTAATAATCACTTACACATTAAAACATGTATTTTATTTATTATTGATTATTTAAAAGACTTAAAATCTTTGGTTTTTTTAATATTCTTCTTGTTATTATTTCAACAATATTGATGTAATATTTCCCATCAATATACCGGCTTATGTTGACATTTTGGAGGTTTTAAAACGAGTTTGTATCGTTTGTGTTGCGTACGTTGTGAATTTAGCAATTTTGTTACCGAATTGTGATATAATAAGTTATTCAGTATTTCAAGTGTTGTAAAAAATCTATAAACTGACAAAATAAATTATTATATGTTTTCAAAAACTGAATGACTAAGTATTATAAATTTTTTCAACTTTTTGCGTGTCTAAAATGTGCATAGCATAATATTTTGAGTGTTGTCAGAGTGGTGTGGATTTGTTGTACATAGACCTTATTTATTGTTACCATAATGAAAAATCCAGAAGTAGTTGGTGAAAATAATAATGAAGTGGCGCCAAAGATAGACTATAAGAAAGCAGCGATACAAAGGATGGCGGTTCTGGGGGGACTCGTTTTTTTGGTGGCTTTCATCGTTTATGTTACGCCAATGCCTGGTGAGTTAAGAAACATTACTTATTCTATACATTTTGAAGGATATCGCTATTTACTATGTTCTACGACCCCCGTGGAAAAGTCGGTAAGACGTTTGTCTTCCAACCCGTGGTTATAGGTTCGATTCTTACTGGTAACTAACTAAAAAAAGGGTTACCGTCTGGTTTTTACTAACAGCTTCTGGCAAAATTGTCGGCGGCCGTGGGATAGGATACTGTTGTAAATGAGAAATATTTTCAGACCAGCAGTGCAATAACAGTTAGCATTCACACTAAGCAAGTGTGCGACCCAGGTTCAATTCGGGGCGGATTCACTTCGGGACTAGTTTTACTCTTAGACCGTTTTAAATCTAAATTTATGCTTTTCTGTAGCTTATATAGTGCCCATCAGAAATTATTATAATGCTACTAAGCAATATTTTAATATCGCGTCAAATTCTATTTAACGAAAAGCTGAAGCAGAGTAAACCGGCCGATCGTCTTGGGACTTTGATTTCTATCCCCTGGGAACTTTAAGTATTATCTCTTCAGACTATATTAAATGTAGTGCAACAGCTTGCATAATATACACTAATATTAGCACATATTAACATATTAACACTTTGAGCGCAAAAATCAGAAAACTAGGATACATATTCCGTATGATTCGAAATGTGCTCAGTGAAAATATTCTTAAAAGTATATACTTCGCCTTATGTCAGTCAGCACTTTCTTACGGTATATCAGTTTGGGGGGGATGCACCTTAACCCAGAAACACATATTACAGGTTTCCCAAAAATTGATTGTGAAAATAATCAATAAACTTCCTGCTCGGTATCCCACGGCGGAGCTTTTCAGAGAGTATCAGGTCCTGAACATAGCCAATTTACATCTCAAATCCATTCTTTGGCACTACCATCGAGAGGAGGGGAAGATGCAAACTCAGCAGACACACATGACACGCATGGCAACTAATGAAATGTTCACCATCCCTAGAGTTAAAACCTCTTTTGCCCAAAGGCAATATGCTTATTTGGCTCCCATTACATACAATGGCGTGCCGACTTCAATAAAAGTAAACGTAGGAAAACCATTTAGACAGTCGATCGGAGTGTGGTTGTTATTGCGACAGGATTTTGAGTACTTGGGCTTTCAGGATGAATGACGAGTGGAAAGGATTTATGTGAGCTCGTGAGTGTGGGTCTCTTATTATTGTTTTAATTTTGGTTGTTATTGTATTTGTGTTTCTGTGTGTTTTTCTTTTTTTTTGTTTTGAATTTGTTTTGATTTTTATTCTTATGATTGTGTGCAGTATATTGTGGGATGAATATTTTTGGTCTTTCTGGAGCGATAATGTGTGAGGAGTTGAGTTTCGCAGGATGTTTCCAGTTGTAGTTGAGTGTCACTGTTTGTCAGGTTGATGAGAGCGTGCAACGGGGTTTTTTGTGTTATCAAAAATCGGAAAGAAGTATCGATTTATTTTTTCATGCTAAATATCCTCAGTGAGATACAGGCAAAAGCCTAGTTTACTGGGGATACGACAAATGAAAGGCAACAAACCCAGATCCATTAAAATTATATGTCCAAATCAAATTACCTGTTGTTTTTTCTCAAATTGTGTATATTTCTTGTCATGTGTAATAATAAAATAAATAAAATGAATAAATATGCGCACAGGCGTCTTCCATTCATAAAATGGTTGATAACCGTACTTAATTACGAAGGATAACATATATCTGTAACATCTTTCTGACTGCTTCCGGGAGAGATTGCCACATGACAATAAGTCCGCCAGATTGCATACTTTATACAATAAAACTGTATACACTGCTAACTGGGAGAAAAGAGAGAATATTAGAATTATTTTTTTACATGATACCCAATGATAGTTGCAGGCAGAGTTATTCCTGATATGCAATACGAGATTGACTTCTGTGCGTAGAAAGACATGCTAGTTACAATACCTTTGAAGTAACCCCTGAACTGAAAGTTTATTTTTTTAAATGTTCGAGTTGCAACGAGCTCTGTTGTACCTTGGTTATGCCACTGTCGATTTATGCTAGGTCGTAAACAGTTCATGGTATTTTTATTTGATGGTGGTCAACTGGGAAAAAAGCCAAATTAATGATTGATACTCTTGCTAAGTAAGGTTATTCTGGTTCAATTCTCAGCGGATTCGTTCTGACGTTAAATCTGAACGTATGGTGTTCTCTAGCTCATGAGCTGTTTAGCATAAACGAAAATGAAATAATCTACCCGACGAAAGGCTAGATATGACAGGAGTCTTTCATCAATAGGATTGACTAATAACTTTCCTCGATCGTGAGGGATTGCGTATTATCATTTTCAATTACACTATGTATATACCATTACGCCTTCTCCCTTTTGAATCAAGTAGAGATGATAGATTTCCACGCTTTTCTGTCCATGCATACGACTCTCGCCTCGCCTACTATATCTGGTCATACATGCTTTTCTTTTTCTTATTTCCCTCGGTAATTTTTTTCTACCTCCTCATAGCTCTTCATTTATTTCAGACCTGTAAATTTGTTTCGTAAGTCTTTCAATGTGACAAAGTTGCAAAGAAATTTGACTTCCACCCGCGGGTATCGGGTTTGATTCTCGATGATACTTAAAAATAAATTAAAAACAATACACATCCCTAGACTGGCGCCGAATACGCGCGGGAGTGTTGTGTCTTGTGCGACAGTGTTACAAATACGTTTAATGACGAACTGCGAGCTCTTAACTCGAAGTCTCGATAACTGGGACCGATTACACAACTTTTTCCCAACCACGCTCTTCAATATGTCTAAGTCACTAATTCGGATATGTTAAAGGGTACCACACGAAAAAAAAATGTGGCCAAACTATCTCACGTTTCCTTTTTTCAATTCTACTAATAACATTCATCTGGAACATACATTTATCATTTATTAGATCATTCATACTACCATCTACAAAATGGGAAAATCAAATACTTAATTTTTATTGGGAATAGATTTGCTCAAGCTCAAATATCTCACTGAAAAAAATGCTCAGCTAGTTGAGGGCGATAAACGCGAGTTTTGAATTCACTCCGCTTTGTTCTGAATAACAGCGCGATTTTCGCACTACCAAGGGTCAAAATTTAAATAGTAAATAAGTATAATTGAATTGGTGTATAACTGGTGTAAATAAGGGATCTAGATGCACCTTAACCCAAAAACACATGACACGCATGGCAACTAATGAAATGTTCACCATCCCTAGAGTTAAAACCTCTTTTGCCCAAAGGCAATATGCTTATTTGGCTCCCATGACGTACAATGGCGTGCCGAATTCAATAAAGATAAAGGAAGGAAAACCATTTAGACAGTCGATCGGAGCGTGGTTGTTATTGCGACAGGATTTTGAGTACTTGGGCTTTCAGGATGAATGACGAGTGGAAAGGATTTGTGTGAGTTCATGAGTGAGGGTTTCTTCTTGTTGTTTTAATTTTGGTTGTTTTTGTATTTGTGTTTCTGTGTATTTTTTGTTTTAATTTTAATTTTTAATTTTTATTCTTATGATTGTGTGCGGTATATTGTGGGATGAATATTTTTGGTCCTTCTGGAGTGATGATGTGTGAGGAGTTGAATTTCGCAAGATGTTTCCAGTTGCAGTTGAGTGTCACTGTTTGTCAGGTTGATGAGAACGTGCAACGGGGTTTTGTTTTTGTGTAATAAAAAATCGGAAAGAAGTATCGATTTATTTTTTCATGCTTTTATATCCTCAGTGAGATACAGGCAAACACCTAGTTTACTGGGGATACGACAAATGAAAAGCAACAAACCCAGATCCATTAAAATTGTATGTCCAAATCAAATTACCTGTTTTTTCGCAAATTGTGTATATTTCTTGTCATGTGTAATAATAAATAAAAAAAAAAGATATAAATCAATCCAGCAAGCGATCCCTTTGAAACCATGACTAAATTTAATAAGAATGAATAAGATGGAAGTGTCAGTCATGTGTCGTTTGTGGATAGGCAGGCCACTGCGTGGTTGGTAGTCACTTTTACAAAATGAGTATTGTAGAGGATCCTGTCTGCGAGTGTGGTTTGGATATTGAGACTATAGATTTACCCAACTATTAATCAAGCTTTAGGGTATATGATTATATATATACTGGATCAGGCACAGTATTGATCCCAAATGAACTATTTTACATTACTATAGCTCGGAAATTCTAGGATGAGTCCTGTGACAGCTCACAAATTTGCCCCAATACAACCTTATAACGATGTTCAGTAATTTTAATTATTTTATCAACTTTAATATAAGCCTCAATTCTAATAAATTGCAAGTTATTTAGGTAAATACATTACATAAGTTGTATTGGGGCAAATTTGTGAGCTGTCACAGGACTCATCCTATAATTTCCGAACTATAGGACTGGTCCTTTAATACACGTCATTTTCTCATACCATTGCAGCTACCTCATTTGATCTGATTCGAAATATCAATGTCTTTCCAGTTATATCTTATGCATTTGTTTTTTTTTATGGTGATAGCCCATAACATTATTTTGGTACTAGCTTTGATGTATAGGAGTGAAACATGGCCATGGAAAAATACTGAAAGGAGCCGAATCCATATTGCAGAATTGAGTCACAAAGTATGACAGAGTAGTAGAGGAATGAAGTGACAAAGAGACAAAAGTGAAATGTGAATTTAAGGCTGATATGTGAAGTAAGATGAAAAGATTATTTGGGCATGTAGGACAAATGAATGAAGTAATACTAACAATACAAATGTGTCTGGATTACGTCGTAGAGGAAGGACATAGAAAGTATGGTTGGATCAAGAGAATAATATATGAGAAGGGACAATTGTTCATGAGAAGGTGCCATGGATGTAAAAGAGGTGAAAGATATGTGTCGGGATTGTAAAGTCGTGCGATCTATCCTATCTGCCTAGTCCGACAGGTAAATAACGTGATGGTATGTATGTATGCAATTTGTTTTAAAATTTTATTCGCTAACCTCACCTCCGAGCCACCCCACAATGCCACACTGCATTAACGTGCAACTTGATTCCTATTTGTTGGAAACCCATCATTTGGAAAATAGTGTGTGTGGTCGATTGGCTGCTTTATAATTTCCTTTTGTCTTTATTGGCAAATTATATGATGTTCATTTTATTCAAACCGTCTTTATTATTATTGCGTCTAAGACAACCTCCGTGGCCTTGTAAGTAAGACGCTTGACGTTCATCCGGGGGTTTCGGGTTCGATTTTCGATGTTACCCAAAAAAAATGGATACCAGTTTGTAAAGAACACTCACTCGCGCTAGACTAGTTGCTTACGAGCTAGACTTGAATATTGTTGTTTCTTCACGTGTGTGGCAGTGATGCGAACACATGCGATGACAAATCGCGGTCAAAGGGATCGATTGCTGGATTGATTTATATAATAATTTATTTCTCTTCCCTTTTATCTAAGCACTCGCCCTCTTTTATCATCCTTATTCAAAATCTTGTTCAACTCATTATCTCGACGTGCCTAATTTTTTTAGTAAATATGTTATGTTCTTAATATATCAATGATCTGAGTAAATATGTTATGTTCTTAATATATCGATGATCTGAGTAAATATGTTATATTCTTAATATATCAATGATCTGAGTAAATATGTTATGTTCTTAATATATCAATGTTCTGAGTAAATATGTTATGTTCTTAATATATCAATGATCTGAATAAATATGTTATGTTCTTAATATATCAATGATCTGAGTAAATATGTTATGTTCTTAATATATCAATGATCTGAGTAAATATGTTATGTTCTTAATATATCAATGATCTGAGTAAATATGTTATGTTCTTAATATATCAATGATCTCAGTAAATATGTTATGTTCTTAATATATCGATGATTTGAGTAAATATGTTATGTTCTTAACATATCAATGATCTGAGTAAATATGTTATGTTATTAATATATCAATGATCTGAGTAAATATGTTATGTTCTTAATATATCAATGATCTGAGTAAATATGTTATGTTCTTAATATATCAATGATCTCAGTAAATATGTTATGTTCTTAATATATCGATGATTTGAGTAAATATGTTATGTTCTTAACATATCAATGATCTGAGTAAATATGTTATGTTATTAATATATCAATGATCTGAGTAAATATGTTATGTTCTTAATATATCAATGATCTGAGTAAATATGTTATGTTCTTAATATATCAATGATCTCAGTAAATATGTTATGTTCTTAGTATATCGATGATCTGAGTAAATATGTTATGTTCTTAATATATCAATGATCTGAGTAAATATGTTATGTTCTTAATATATCGATAATCTGAGTAAATATGTTATGTTCTTAATATATCAATGATCTAACTCCAGCTTAGAAAATCGAAAGTAATAAAAACAGTATTCAAAGGCATAAATATTGTGTTACAATTTAAGATACACTCTAATCTTTCCAAAAAATAATGGCCTGTAAATCCGGTCAGAGCATAGGGTGACCATTTAAAAATTAATCGATTATACGAAACAAATATTGAAGGAAGGTAAATATAGGCATGTTGGTGAATGACTGGTGCAAATGTGGGGTGTCTGAAGAGGAGTTTTTGGATATAATTTTGATGTGGTTGTTGAGATTATGATGCGGTTTAATTGTGTATGTGATAGCTTGGGATATAAGTATGTGAATGCAGAGTATGAATGTTTCAGCACAGTGTTTTAGTATTTAGAAAAATACGTGTAAACAGTGATTACAGAGCACCTTGGTAGTTTGCTCTGTGTAGGGCGGTATATCAATTAACCTTTTATTACTATTATTAAACGAAGCAGACCACTTCGTTATGTGTCTTGCCTAGTTATGTGTTTCACTATAGGTACAATATGGGGTTTTAGCATTGACATGTACTTTTACTCCGACGGTTCAGACCACTTCGTCATATGCCTTGCCTAGTGAAGTGTTTCACTATATCTACAATATGGGACTTTAGCATTGGCATGTACTTTTTTTACTCGATGGTTCGCTTTTCCATTAAAACGATACAAATTTATGCGAGTATGTTGTATTGCGATAATAATACAATACATTAAAACATTTCCATACCATATCATGTTTCCTATTTTCTCATTCAGTTTGTTGCCAATCTTATCACTAAATAAATGTTTCCAATTTTCTCTTTCAGTTTGTTGCCAATCTTATCACTAAATAAATGTTTCCAATTTTCTCTTTCAGTTTGTTGCCAATCTTATCACTAAATAAATGTTTCCTATTTTCTCATTCAGTTTGTTGCCAATCTTATCACTAAATAAATGTTTCCTATTTTCTCATTCAGTTTGTTGCCAATCTTATCACTAAATAAATGTTTCCTATTTTCTCATTCAGTTTGTTGCCAATCTTATCACTAAATAAATGTTTCCAATTTTCTCTTTCAGTTTGTTGCCAATCTTATCACTAAATAAATGTTTCCAATTTTCTCTTTCAGTTTGTTGCCAATCTTATCACTAAATAAATGTTTCCTATTTTCTCATTCAGTTTGTTGCCAATCTTATCACTAAATAAATGTTTCCTATTTTCTCATTCAGTTTGTTGCCAATCTTATCACTAAATAAATGTTTCCTATTTTCTCATTCAGTTTGTTGCCAATCTTATCACTAAATAAATGTTTCCAATTTTCTCTTTCAGTTTGTTGCCAATCTTATCACTAAATAAATGTTTCCAATTTTCTCTTTCAGTTTGTTGCCAATCTTATCACTAAATAAATGTTTCCAATTTTCTCTTTCAGTTTGTTGCCAATCTTATCACTAAATAAATGTTTCCTATTTTCTCATTCAGTTTGTTGCCAATCTTATCACTAAATAAATGTTTCCTATTTTCTCATTCAGTTTGTTGCCAATCTTATCACTAAATAAATGTTTCCTATTTTCTCATTCAGTTTGTTGCCAATCTTATCACTAAATAAATGTTTCCTATTTTCTCATTCAGTTTGTTGCCAATCTTATCACTAAATAAATGTTTCTCATTTTTCTATTCGTATAGTTTACTTCGGAGTGTTCGATTTTCTAGTCTGTCATACTGTCAGTTAATCTATATAATGAAGCTCCTCTAATCGTTCGATAAAAGCATACAGTTTGCACAATTCTGCGATATAATTTGCAATCAGGTGATATCCACGGTCTAATTGGTAAGACACTGGTTTTACACCCGGGGGTTCCGGATTTGATTCCTGATGGTTCCAAAGAAAAGGCAAAAAGGGGTTCTAATCTGGTAACAATACTCACACGCGCTAGATGTAAGCGAGTATTGTTGCATGTTTACGTACGTACGGTAGTATTTTTAAAACATATGTTACATATTAACCAATGATAATTAATCTGTTAAAAAATTTAATTGTGTGGAATTTTAGATGATTGTTTTATTAATTCGTATAATAACCACCAATATACCCGAATTTGTGATTCGTATTATATTTATTTGGTCCCATTCATTGGGACCATATTATATTTGGTCCCATTCATTGGGACCATATTAGATTTGGTCCCATTTATTGGGACCATATTATATTTGGTCCCATTCATTGGGACCATATAAGATTTGGTCCCATTCAATGGGACCATACTATATTTGGTCCCATTCATTGGGACCATATTATATTTGGTCCCATTCATTGGGACCATATTAGATTTGGTCCCATTCATTGGGACATATTATATTTGGTCCCGTTCATTGGGACCATATTATATTTGGTCCCATTCATTGGGACCATATTAGATTTGGTCCCATTCATTGGGACCATATTATATTTGGTCCCGTTCATTGGGACCATATTAGATTTGGTCCCATTCATTGGGACCATATTATATTTGGTCCCGTTCATTGGGACCATATTATATTTGGTCCCATTCATTGGGCCGTCAAGCTAAAAACGATTTGAATAGGTACAGAACTCGCGGTCCGCCATTGCAAGTGTTGTCAGTACTAACCTGTACATAAAAATGCAACTATATTTGCACACATTTAGCGCTTGTCAGAATTGTTATCAGACAAACTTTTTTACCAGAAGAAGAACATTTTAATATAATCTTTTTTGAGATACCAACAGGGATCGAACCTCGAACCCCGGATGGAAGTCAAGAGTCTTACCAACTCGGCCACGGAGGTCGTCAAGTAGGTTTTAGAAACAAATAACATTTAAAGCTTCGAATAACAAAAAAAAAATAACAAAATGCCAGTTAAGTTTTAAATAATAGACATCCCACCAAAACTTGTTCCTCATGTACATATCAAATAAAACGGTACAAGGTATAGAGCGAAATTTTTCCTTTCGTTTGATCCCGTTTTTTTACTAAGTGTTGATCTGACAGCACAATCACTTTCCAATACTTTGACTTAATGCTAAAGTTGAATAACCCTGCGCAGTTAATGTAAGCCAAGTGCAAAAAATATATTTGTAGATGACAGTTATACTTTTTTCACGATAGAAATCGACGAAGTTCAATGTGTGGTTTTTGTTATTTATAAGAATATGTACTCGTAGGTGTACAAAAGCTACTGTGGTTTACAAAGTGTGTTAAAACCACGTTTAAAACATATGCTTAAATAAAAATGCACATGTTTTAAACATTATTTATTATTATTAACATAATAAAAAATATTACAAAAATTAAAATATGTGTAAGAGTAGGAAGGTGGTGGCTGCGGTTATTAGACGGGTACTTTCCCGCATCGGGATGTGTTTAGAAACACATATTTGGAAAAAACCCGCAGAAAACTTACCGTGGGTAAACAAATTAAAGAAATTTCTAAATGTGAAAAAAATCTACGAGGCATATCCAGAAAGTAAGTATACTGAATTTTTGTAGGTTACAATTTTTTTTATTTAAACAAAAAAATTACGTGGTTACCGTAGTACATATGTAAGCTATTTTTCGACATAGTCGCCATTCCTCTCAATGCAGGTGGTGAAGCGGGTTATCAACTTTTTGATGCCTTCCTCGAAGTAGTTTCCCGCCAACCCCTCCGTCCACTTCTCCACCTCCTCCTTTACCTCCTCGTCGGTTGAAAACCTTTTTCCACCCATGTGCAGCTTCAGGGAGGTAAAGAGATAGTAATCTGAAGGTGCTAGGTCAGGGGAATGCGCGGGATGGTTCAGGACATCCCATTTAAACGAGGCGAGCAGTTCCTTCGTGGCGTTGGCCGTGTGTAGTCTGGCATTGTCGTGCAGCAGGCAGACTCCCTTTGTCAGCATGCCTCTCCTCTTATTCTGAATCACCCTCCGCATTTTTTTTAGGGTCTCACAGTATCTTGCAGAGTTGATGGTCTCCCCTTGAGGCATATATTTAATTAAAATTATGCCTTGACAGTCCCAAAACACGGATGCCATGATTTTCTTGGCTGAAATTGTGGTTTTGAACTTTTTGGCGGAGGGTGAAGAGGTGTGACGTGACCGTTTTTAAACTCGCGACACCACTTGTACACACTCGTACGATTCATAGCTTTATCACCATATGCAGTTTTCACCTCATTATAAACCCGGAGGTTTTCCCTTCCAAACGAGATAACGGATGACGCCGCGTATTTCGCACTTGGCGGGATATTGGATTGACATTTTTCACGAAACGTGTTGTCGCGTCGACACTTCTCAACGTACTGACCTCGAACCGGTCTCGTTGCGGAGGGTAAGGGTCAGGCTACACGGAAGTGTAGCCAACATGTCGAAAATAAAATCCATCCGGTCGTTAGAGCCTCAGTACACTTACTTTCTGGATACGCATAGTACATGAAACTTAAAGTAAAGTGTTAGATCTGTTTCGCTTAAAGTAAAGTGCCAGATGGTTCGCTTTTAAAAACCATTATCGAATTGTACATGTCAGGATAGTCGAATTCTATTTAAAAAAAATTGTATTAGTTTTGAGTCATAGATTGAGTCATGCAGTGAGACTCTGGAATCAGTTACAAACTAATATAAGACTCGCTCCGTCCTTGGCATGCTTTAAGAAGCGACTGAAAAACCTCTTAATTTCTAATCGGTAAAATAACGTGTTTCATTCCTGATTTTTCTTTTCCTTTCCTCTCCACCATCCTTTCCTTTCCTTTTGATTGATGATATCTCACTTTATATGAAAAATAATGTTCGGGTGACTGTCCGTCTTTGTGGGGTTCGTGGGCATGTGCTCACGTATTTGTTTATGGATTTCGTGGGTATGGATAGTCATTTGAATGATTTATGTGACCCCGTAACTTGCTTCATTTACTTTTGTCTGGTTGGTTGGAAGAGATTGCCGCCTGGCAATAAGCCCGCCAGATTGTATTTGCAATAAAAGTGTTAAATAAATAAATAAATTGATTGTAAAATATTTTGCTATATAAGCTTGGTTACCAATTTATTGAAAACAGTTTGTGTGTGCTTTTGTAAAACGAAACAGATCTGCCACTTTAATTTTAGTTTTTGTGTAGAATTTTTCCTCATTTAAGTGTCAAATTGTTCTACAATAAAATAGTGTTCTACAATATAAATACCAAATTGATTAATTGATGATATAAAAAAAAATCCGTAGTTGATCTTCCGATATGTGATATTAAGTCGAGCGTATCACCAATATTCTCGCTTTAGGGGATATTCTACTCTAGAGTCGTGAATGTCAGGTGTTTTTTTCAGACTAAATAAAAAAAACAAAAAGTATTTTTTGTAAACATTTTTTAGTTTGTTTATCGGTGTTTTGAGAATGTACAAAAAAATTGAAAATTAAAGATTTTATCAGCTGTCATATCTTGTGAACAAAAAGGGGGTAAGTTGGTTGACATGATTGGAAATCCGAAACAAAAATCATACAGTTTCTTAATAAGAAATAATGTCGTTATAGCTGGTACCAAATAGAAAAAAAAATCGTAAAATGACGGCTGTCTGAAAAAAAATAACTTTTTCACCCTTTTTAATTTTTTTTTAAATATTAGGTGTTAACATAAGCTGTGTCCGTTTTTTTCCAATTTAAAAATAAGCATCAAAAGTAAAACAAAATGGTAAAGGTTATACGTCATTCGAAAGAAAATTTTCTGCTTTATAAGATACTGAGTTTGCTTTTACGTTACATATATTATTTTATTTAATTGCAAACCTTCAAAATGGAATGTCAAGTAGACGAAAGTGAGCATTTTTGACACCTCCTTCTGTTCGCGTTCAATCGAGATAATAAAGCTGCCAAAGCTGCTCGCGATATTTGCGAAGAGTACGGTGAAGATGCTATGAATTAAAGGACAGCTCGTCGATGGTTTTTGCGTTTCAAATATGGTAATTTCGACCTGAAATACATGGAGCGTTCCTTCATCGCATCTTCACCGTACACTTCGCAAATATCGCGAACAGCTTTAGCAGTGTTATTCCCTCGATTTAACGCGAAAAGAAGGAGGTGTCGAAAATGTTCACTTTCGTCTACTTGACATTCCATTGTGTAAAATTTACTATTTTGTTTTACTTTTGGTGCTCATTTTTAAATTGAGAAAAAAAAACGGACACAACTTATGTTAACACCCAATAGTAAAAAAAATGTTCTTTTTATTTTACAAGGTAGAGACGATATAAAACATTTATAAAGTTTCATACCAAATTTGAAGGCAATCGGTTGGATAGAACTTGAGATTTTATGTCGACCAGTTCAAAAAAAGTAGTTTCGAGAAAAAACGTGTTTAAAGTTTTCTGAGTCATTCCGGTGAGGCGTAATTGCTGCCTCATTTATAGCTATCATTTCGTAAATATTGAGAATTTTTAAATTTCATTTGAGAACATATTTTTAAAGGTCTAAACTTTAAGGATATGCAAAAAGACATTTTTTCAAATTTCTGGAGTAGAATCAACCTTAGAAAGAACCCGTTAAGAACAGTTGATAAATGCATTTTTCTGCATAACAAGGTGTGGAGGAGGCGAAACCTGTGTGTTTCGATCGAAATGCCTGTCGTTCTGTCTTTTATGCCCAATTCTATAAAGAAACATCGTATTGCTATTATGCCCATAGTGCTTGATGAGTAAACTTTGTATTGGAAAGGGAAAACTGCAACCGTGAGACAACAGCGGTCGTTAAATATTATGAAGAATGACTTGCAGAATTTCACAGCAAAAGAGATGTGCATTCATCACCTGGGTCCTCATTAAAGTTGTCGTAACTAACATTAATATTAAAAAAAACCTATGACTCTTAACTTTGCGTTTCAGCATTTGGTAGACTTTTTTCATCAATAAATCATAAAGTGATAAACGATTTCGTATTAATATTTTTTATTCAATGATAAAACGTATATTTAAGTGACAGACATGTTTGTTTGTGTAAATGTTTTAAATATTTAATGGAAAAAAAAGTCAAATTGTTTGTTGTAACATTTTTAGTTGATGTTGTTATATGCAATTAACATACGAGATGAGGAGCTTAGTATATTATACGCCATAGAATTACTAACTTTTGTTTGGCAAATTTTGATGTAGATTTTGTGTGGATTGCGAAGTATTAATTAATAATGTTTTGATATTTTGATTTTATTATGAATTATATTATATGTGAACTCCGAATACGAGGGTTGCTACTTAAGTTTTGAGATATCGTAACACCAGTGTTGATACATCAAATTTGACAGCATCGTAAAGTTCGACGTTTTTAATGGTATACGTGCTCAGAAAGTTTTGTCATACGAGTGCTATTTGTGTTTGTTTAGAGTGACTTGAAAAATTTATCTCGGTCAAAAATGGAATTAAATCGTGAATATTTTCGTGCGATGATTTTTTATGATTTTCGACGTGGACTAACTCAACAACAGTGTGCCAATCAACTCACTTCGACTTTTGATGATAAAGCACCATCCCGGATCACAGTGTTTCGTTGGTTTTCCGAATTCAATCGTGGTCGTAGTTCGCTCCAGGACGAATTTTGTGATGGTCGTCCAAAATCGGTTGTAGTGCCAGAAAACATCGATGCTGTGCGTGAATTTATATTGCAAGATTGTCATGTGACTTATCGTTAGATTGAGGGATGTTTGGGCATTAGTTTTACTTGCATACATTCAATATTTCATGAACATTTGGCCGTCAAAATATTTGTTCGCGTTGGATACCGTATAATTTGACAATCGGTCAAAAAAAGGCTCGTGTCGATTGGTCCAAAGAAATGTTGAAAAAAATCTATCGCGGTGCTTCAAAAGACGTCTATAAGATCGTGACAGGCGACGAATCATGGATCTATGCATATGAGTCAGAAACTAAACAGCAGTCGACTGTATGGGTCTTTCAAGACGAGCCAAATCCAACAAAAGTTGTTCGCACACGAAGCACTTCGAAGCAAATGGTGGCTTGTTTCTTTGGTATAAATAGTCATGTCGTAACAGTGCTTATAGTGGAACATCGTACGGTCAATTTTGAATGGTAAACCACCATTTGTTTGCCAGAAGTGTTCGGAGAAATGAGGAAAACCAACCGCCAAAGACGGATCATTCTCCACCACGACAATGCGTGCTCTCACACATCGGCTCAAACAAGTGACTTTTTGAACACTCAAAACATTGAATTGATGGGTCATCCGCCGTACAGCTTTGATTTGGCACCCAATGACTTCTTTTTATTCCCGAACATCAAAAATAAATTGCGAGGTCAACAACCGCTTCTTCAACGTTTTTCGACGCCTGAAGAAGCGGTTGATGAGTTCAAAACGCATGTTTTGAAGTTACCTCATTCGGAGTGGAAAAAGTGCTTAGAAAATTAGTTCGAACGCATGCAATAAGTGTACTGATTTTCATGGAGAGTATTTTGAAAAACAATAAAGCCATTTTCGATGATAAATATTTGTTTTTACTTGTCTGTCTCAAAACTTAAGTAGCAGCCCTCGTAACAGGCTGTCTTTGGTAAATTTCTCAAGAGCACATTACAGTTTGTTTGAAATTTAATTTTTTGTATTAAATGATGACTTTCGTGACCTAGTTGGTATGACACCTGTTTTCCTAGTTGGTATAACACCTGTTTTCCTAGTTGGTATGACACCTGTTGTCCAAGTTGGTATGACACCTGTTTTTCTAGTTGGTATGCCACCTGTTTTCTTTGTTGGTTTGACACCTGTTTTCCTAGTTGGTTTCACACCTGTTTTCCAACTTTTGATGACATACATCAGCACTTTTTCAATGTCTTCTCTTGTAGGGCATTTATCAATCAATGGGCTCCCGCGGATATTAGAAATGACATTTTACAATGGATATTGATATGGGTTGTATATTATTTTTTAAGAAAATGTGTATTTGTCATTCAAACGATACTGGCAACACTTTAAAATGAAAATGTAAACTTTCATTACAACTACGTATTTCACTAATTGCGATGAAATAAGTTTATTTTGTATAACAGTTTGGTATACTTGTAAAATATATTGTAAAGCAAGAAAATATGTAGGAAACAATATAAATTCATAATTGTATTATTCTCTGTGACAATAAGTTTGTCATCATTTTATTGTATTCAAATGTAACCTGACGGGTTTATTACTATGTGCCAATCTCTACTAATCAACCAGAAATGGGTATAAGATACCTTATGTAAAACCAGGCTGAAACCTTTTAATAAAATTGGAAGCGAACTAGCAACCACAATATTAGAATACATATATCTTACCGACTAAGCCATAGATGTCGTTGATCATTGTTTAAAAATAAAAATATGTTTTCATTGCAATTAAATAATGGCGTATACCTTATTTTACGTGTGATCAGTCTCGTCAACCTCAATGGCGTGCAGCCTTGTGCAGAATGAGCATTGCAACTGCGTTGCGGTCCATCGCAAATCGCGGTGAAAGTTCAGCTTTCGTCTGTATTTTTCGACACAAGTTTGGTGCAATGCAGCAGTCTCTTCGCATTTTGCAATGATTAAAAAAGAAAACATTAATACCTCTTCCTTAAGACAGGTTTTTGATATTAAACACTGAAATATGTTATGTAAGATGCCTGATTTTAATCTTTACGAGTTCTATTTCCGTCGGTATCCAATTTTATTAAAAAGAGGTTTTCTGGTCTGGTTTTAACAAAAGGCCTTTTTAACATTTTTCTGGTTGGATGGAAGAGATTGCTACATGGAGATATACCCGCCCGTCAATATATAATGTCCGCCAATTATTGAAATTGCGGTAACGCGTCACATATATTAAATATGAAAAGTGTAATGGATTGCCTTTCTGGTTGGTATGAAAAAGTTGCATGTAAGCAATATAAGTATAAAAAAAATAAATTGATTAAGTTATGGTTCAATTTAATGTAATCTGTCTTTAACACGTTCACTGCGTATAAAATGTCATACAGAGATGCTGAAAATTCGCGATTTTTTTAAAACCCATAACTTTGTTAAAAATCAAATTCTACTTTCTATTGAAACATCATATACAAGTGTATTCCTTCGTGTCTTCAAAACACATGAAACCGGTGACGAATCCTTATCGGGAGACGTTTATGAGTGCACTCAACATACAAGGCTATTTTGTATGGACACGGGAGCCGTGTTCAACGCAGTGAACGTGTAAAACGAATTTAAATTGACCGATTTTTTATATTTTATTTAGCCTTGTATATTTTCTGATATTTTTTAAACTTTTATTTCAATGTTTTTAAATATTTTTTTGTCATTGTTATACAGCCATGATTTTTTTCCAATTTATGTGATCTAAACGATAAACTAGTTCCAATTTAGGTTTAAATGTTGTATAAATCCCTTTTGTTCGCTAACTAAAGCTATATTTGTTCTCCTTAAACAAAATAAAAAACAATTCTGTAAAAATAAAAAAAACATTCAACTCCACTAAAAAAAACTATTTAAACCATGCCTTATTTCTGTTGTTAGTTTTACATAATTTGAAAAAAATTATAAACTTTTGAGTTCCGGAACTTTCAACACGTTCTTTGTAAAAAAAATACAGTAGACTCTCGAGTATCCGGGGTGTCAAGGAAAAAAATAACGCGGAAAAAACTCAAATAGTTTCCACCAAAAAATCAAGGAAAAAATATTATTTGAAAACTTAAAATTATTCGGCATACTTTATTTAAAATACGATAGCAAATAAGTTTTTCCCTTTGTTCATTTCAAGTTTCTGTTGAAATTTTTTATTTTTTTTATTAAACAAAGTAAATTATTGTACAAACATTTGTCAAGTCTATACCTTTATACAAATTTATTACTTAACTAATCTTCATTATATGTTATAATTTATGAACTTACTTAATCTTATTGTCCTACATATCATTTTATTTTATTTATTCAATCTTAATATATGAGATCTTAGAAATAATTAACACCTACATACTACTTATAACTAGATAACAATTCTTACACTAATTATTTAGCAAAAACAAGTCCACTCGTACTTGTATTCCATCACATTCACTCAGACCTTGGTCGCCCCAGCTAATACTTTAGGTGGACTAGTCAGGCAACAGATAATGCTTCGGGAGTTTGTGCTTATAACGGAAGGGTAGGTCGGATTTACTCTCGTTAGTCCCCAGGGCAGCGACTAAAGGATTTCTGTGATTTTGTTGGCTTTTATAGAACTTCACGGTCCAAGCGAGGATGTAGTGTTGTAGGGTTTCTTCTCGCTGTTCGGCGTGAAGTCGGGTAAGATTTGTTCTGGGATGGGTGTTAAAATATATCTTGAATGCCTTGTTCTGCACTCTCTGGAGTTTCAGGTGATCCATGTTGCTCACACTACCCCAAACGGGTGCATCATAGGTCAAGATAGAACGAATAAGGGTCTTATAGAGGAGGAGTTTATTGTTTCTGTTGAAAAACAAGAACAACTTTTTGAGTTTAATTATTTAATTTAATTTAATTTACATTGTCACTAAAGATTTTTTAAATAAGGTTAATAAATGAATTTAAGGGCCCCCAAATAATAATTTTGAAATTATGAAAACGTCATAGAACGGAAGTTTCAGTTCTCTTTTCGCAATTTCGACAGTTTTGGTTTTAGTTAGTTATAAATAATTTTACTAGTTTAATTCTGATATACATTATCTAGTCCAATGAATTTTTTTTTAACATTTTAAATAGTATGTCGAAATGTTATTAAAACATCGAAATTTAAAACCGTCTCGATAAATTCGCGACCCGATTAATGCGAACCCTCATAATCGAGAGTTCACGGTATTTCATTTTGAATTGCCGTGTCAAATTATTTTCTTGCTTTATAACGCCTTCATTTGAACTTATAATAATATATTTCTTGTATAACATTTTATTGTGTTTGTTACATGAATAAACGTTTCTCTTATCGTAAATCTCATACAAAGTCCCTTTTTTTTTGACTCAATGATTTTAATTTCGAAATATTATAAATAATCGACACGACAAACTGGAAGTAAATGAATGGTCTGTTTTGATCTATGTGAGTATTTTCATCTGTCTGCGACTGTCAAGTTAAATGGCAAAATTCAACAAAATTTATGATTAACGTAAAATACAGTTCTTCTTCTTCGCCACGTGCACAATGTTGAGTATCGTGATCACTAGTTTCTCCAGGTTTTAGGATGGACTATTCTCGTGATATCGAGTATGACTGTCAACCATGATCCGTTTATCTCATATGACACCTTCCTCTTGTTTGCCTTCCCTCAACTATTCACATGATCACAAGTTTCTCCAGGTTTTAGGATAGACTATTCTCGTGATATCGAGTATGACTGTCAACCATGATCCGTCTATCTCATATGACACCTTCATCTTGTTTGCCTTCCCTCAACTATTCACATGATCACTAGTTTCTCCAGGTTTTAGGATAGACTATTCTCGTGATATCGAGTATGACTGTCAACCATGATCCGTCTATCTCATATGACACCTTCCTCTTGTTTGCCTTCCCTCAACTATTCACATGATCACTAGTTTCTCCATGTTTTAGGATAGACTATTCTCAAGATATCGAGTATGACTGTCAACCATGATCCGTCTATCTCATATGACACCTTCCTCTTGTTTGCCTTCCCTCAACTATTCCCATGATCACTAGTTTCTCCAGGTTTTAGAATGGACTATTCTCGTGATATCGAGTATGACTATCAATCATGATCCGTCTATCTTTTATCACACTTTCCTCTTGTTTGCTTTCCCTCAACTATTCCCATGATCACTAGTTTCTCCAGGTTTTCATAATTCTTTCTAGCAATATGCCCAAAGTACGTTTGAATTCTTTCTTTGCATGTTGTTGAAAGGCTTTCGACAATTTCGTATTCTAGGATAATAAAGATGTTCATGCGCCTTGCGGCACACCAACGTCGCTATAAAAATGATGTTGTTGACCTTTAAATATTATTTTGTGTTTAGTCACTATGCAGAGGATCAGGAATGCAAAATGTATCTATGCTATTTATACAAGCTCGAAAATATTGTAGTTCGTTGGTTTAAACTTCTTACACAATCGAGAGAATTTGCTTCCGCTGCCTTGGTTGCTTCACTCACTATTCTATAGTGATGAATGTCAAACTTACTACTTGAATAATGCATTTGATTGTGGTTCAATAAGTATGTATGATGCAATAGACGTTTCGGGGAGTTTGGACCTGTTTAGCGATAGTTTTAGTCAATTCAAGGCAAAACTAAGCGGAATATTCTTGTAAGGATTTTTGTTCTTAAATTTCTCTATTCTTTAACATTACCCCTTTTCCTTTCTTATATTTTCTTTATCTCATAAATATATTGATTTTATTTGAATATAAGTTTGGTATTTATTACATTTTGTATTCGCTGTTTTTTTATAAAACTGTTAGTTTCCATAAAAAACTGTTAGTTTCCATAAAAAAAACTGTTAGTTTCCATAAAAAAGCAGCTCTAGCAAAAAATGTTCATGGAGCAAAGTATTTTCTTAGTTTAAAACAAGATCTAAGATACCGGGTACGTATATAAAAATATATAAATTTGGTATGATAAGAAACTGATTTAACTCATAATTTTGTAAAAAATAAGTTTGATCATGTAACTTCTTTAATTGTTTTTGAAGGAAGAAATTTTAAATTTATGTTTTGTGTTATAGACTTCTTTATATGAATATAATGTTAAAATGGCAGGAAAATGAGCTACATATGCTTTAAGGAAGAAACGATCACGTCAGTCACAACAAGCAAGCGAAACTTTAGAAAAACAACGACACGGCAACTACATGCAGCAGCACAAAGACGATCATAGCGTCATAAAAAAAAACTTCCGTTTCTATTGACTGGTTATTACTGGTTAGAAATGTGTTAAATTTTTCGAATGCCATTACCTTAGTCACGTCACATAAAATATAATCATTCTAATGTGAGTAGAATACTCATATCCAATATATAAAAATATAATCATTCTTATGTGAGTGGATTACCCATATCTAATATATAAAAATGTAATCATTATAATGTGAGTGGATTACCCATATCTAATATATAAAATTATAATCATTCTAATGTGAGTGGATTACCCATATAAAAATATCATCATTCTTATGTGAGTGAATTACCCATATCTAATATGTTATATAAAAAATATAATCATTTTAATGTGATACCTATATCCAATATATATAAAAATAACGCAATTTTAATCCAAATCTGTATTAATATTTGATTTATTATTGAGAAAAATCATTGTAAAACTCTCTTACAGCAAAAAATCGTAAATTTATTCAATAACGATATTTTTTAACTCAATCACCGAACACTTTCACTGTTTAAGGCTCAATACTTTTTCTTTTGAATGATCGGCTCGGCCCTTACGTGTGCTGTGTGAACATATCATATAATCATACAAGTTGATTATAATACAACGCACTTAACGTAAGATGATCATGCGGGAACTCTTCAGAATATCGGCGAGTGGAAAGTATTCTTCTAATGAGCAAGTAAGAGTGAAGCGTGGGCCTCATGGGAGGCGAATATAAGAATACTCGTATATCCAATAAAAAAATATTTTAATTGAACGCCAGTCAATACTTTTATTTTTTAATTATTTGAGAAAGTGGTTAAAAAAACTTTTGTACAACGTGACTTTCGAGTTTATTGAGACTTATTTGTTTTGATGTATTAATACGAACTTCGATGTATGGGAGTGAAACGAGGACGATCAAAATTAACATAAGGAGCAATATAAATAAAGTGGAAATGCATAAACTGAGAAAAATATGTGGTGTGTCGATTTACGATACAATAAAAATATGTGGTTTGTCGATCTACGATACAATAAAAATATGTGGTGTGTCGATCTATTATACAACAAAAATATGTGGTGTGTCGATCTACGATAGAATAAAAATATGCGGTGTGTCGATCTACGATATAATAAAAATATGTGGTGTGTCGATCTATGATAGAATAAAAATAAGTGGTGTGTCGACCTACGATATAATAAAAATATGCGGTGTGTCGATCTGCGATATAATAAAAATATGTGGTGTGTCGATCTACGATAAAATACTTAGGATAAGTGTGATGTAAAACATGATGTGTTAAGTAGGGTGAAAAGAGAACGTTGTGTTGAAATACACTAAACAAACGTACATTGAATGCAGAATTGGGAGTTGTGATAAAGAACAAATGAGAAGGGTATTACTGTATTTTTTTATTTTATTTGCATATGACAAGAAATATACACAATTTGCAAAAAAACAACAGGTTATTTAATTTGGACGCACAATTTTAATGAATCTGGGTTTGTTGCCTTTCATTTGTCGTGTCCCCAGTAAACTAGGCTTTTGCCTGTATCTCACTGAGGACAATATTATATAAGTATGATCGGACCAAGGGAAATGAAATTTCAGAAGAAAAAAAAATAATGAGTAAGAGAAATAAATTGAACTGTTTAAGAAGTTTTACGGTTGTAGAGGAGGTGAAAAAAGTATGTCATGATGGGAAAGCTTGACCCCCTGTCTTCTCTGCGTACCCTAACAAAAAAATACGGGATGGGATGTACGAGGCATATCCAGAAAATAAGTGTACTGAATTTTTGTAGGTTACAATTTTTTTTATTTAAACAAAAAAATTACGTGGTTACCGTAGTACATATGTAAGCTATTTTTCGACAAAGTCGCCATTCCTCTCAGTGTAGGTGGTGAAGTGGGGTATCAACTTTTTGATGCCTTCCTCGAAGTAGTTTCCCGCCAACCCCTCCGTCCACTTCTCCACCTCCTCCTTTACCTCCTCGTCGGTTGAAAACATTTTTCCACCCATATGCAGCTTCAGGGAGGTAAAGAGATAGTAATCTGAAGGTGCTAGGTCAGGGGAATGCGCGGGACGGTTCAGGACATCCCATTTAAACGAGGCGAGCAGTTCCTTCGTGGCGTTGGCCGTGTGTGGTCTGGCATTGTCGTGCAGCAGGCAGACTCCCTTTGTCAGCATGCCTCTCCTCTTGTTCTGAATCGCCCTCCGCAATTTTTTTAGGGTCTCACAGTATCTTGCAGAGTTGATGGTCTCCCCTTGAGGCATATATTCAATTAAAATTATGCCTTGACAGTCCCAAAACACGGATGCCATGATTTTCTTGGCTGAAATTGTGGTTTTGAACTTTTTGACGGAGGGTAAAGAGGTGTGACGTGACCGTTTTTAAACTCGCGACACCACTTGTACACACTCGTACGATTCATATCTTTATCACCATATGCAGTTTTCACCTCACTATAAACCTCGACCGGAGGTTTCCCTTCCAAACGAGATAATGGATGACGCCGCGTATTTCGCACTTGGCGGGAGATTGGATTGGCATTTTTCACGAAACGTGTTGTCGCATCGACACTTCTCAACGTACTGACCTCGAACCGGTCTCGTTGCGGAGGGGAAGGGTCAGGCAACACGGAAGTGTAGCCAACATGTCGAAAATAAAATACATCCGGTCGTGAGAGCCTCAGTACACTTACTTTCTGGATACGCATAGTATGTATTACCTATTTGCTTTTTTTTTTTCGCAATAAGTAAAAATAATTTACAGTTGTTGTTTATAGTATCAATTGTGAGGTCGTCTGGGTCTCAGGTTCTTTTTTTTTATATTATTCTTCCCCTGGCGAGTTTATTGTCATGTGGCAATCTCTTCCAACCAACCAGCAATAAGTTTTAATGTCCCCTTAGTAAAAACCAGACTGGAATTCCATTTAAAAAAATCTGGATTCCAGCGGGGATCGAACCCGCTACCTCCGGATCGGCAGACAATCGTCTTACCACCAGGCCACGGAGGTTCTTCTATATGAATAGAAATTAAATAGACTTATGTTATTTAAAAATTTAAAAAATACGTTTTACGCATTGCTGGTGCTTTTTGGAGAAAAGTTACGACCATCCGGTAGAAATGTCATTATAAGAGATAAGTCTATATCCAGCAGTGGACGTCACTTGGACGACAATGATGATTATGCCATTGAAACACATGTATGTAGGTATCCTTAGAATAATCTTTGGTCATTAAATGGTGCCAAAAAAAGAGAGAAATAGTGTGAATAATTATTTGATGAAACAGTAGATCTAGATGTGTCATATCCCAAAAAGCTTGAAAGCTTCGAAATAGACTTCAATGGTTTCAAAAAAGCTAATAAATGAATCCTCACGTTGCGTCGATATATTTTGTGTGGTTAAGAATCCCAATTTATCTTTGAGAATCAATCCCTTTTTTTTTCAGAGCACGGACGTTGTCTTCAACCAAGTGATGACACACTATTTTGCAAACCATCACTCGACATCTCATTTTAGTCTTCATTTGCGGTCCACTGTGGAACGAACATCTAAGAGCTATAAAAGGCGCACCATTCCTAATTGAGAGAGAGAGAGAAGAGAGAGAATTGAAAAAATATGACATTACACAAAACACAATTTCATAATAATTTTCCTTCCCTTTTTCTTGAAAAAATTCTTTTCATATAATCCTACAATTATCATTTAGAGATTAGTTATTTCTTAATAGAGTTAAAAGAAATACTTACTTGTAATTAATTTTTATCAAACACTGTTTATTCCACTTTTTTGTAACGGTATAACCCTACCGGTTTCAAGGCTTTCACCTCATCTTCAGGGGAGCACAAACAAGACTAAATTCTGTTCGAACTGGCACCGATATACACGCTTCAACGGTTGGGGGCTGAGGGGTGAGGGAGGTATGGGACGATTTCGGGCAAGAGCGGAGAGATTTTTGGGATATAACTGTTCACCAGATGTTCGGATCAATGTACTGACTTAGAAATTTCTAGGGCCTCTAATCTGTCCAATTTATTTTCGTTACTACTGATATGTAAGAATTTGGCATCATCGATAGAAAAAGTATGGTTTTCACGGTAACAATTATTAGCCATTTCAGAATAAATTAGAGGATTTGTTAAAGCGGATTTGTGTTCACGAAATCTCTTTTCAAAAGATCTTCCTGTCTTTCCTATATAGAAATTATCACAGTCAGCACATCAAAGTTTATACACACCACTGTTGCTAAGTATTCCATTTTTGCCTTTCCCATTAAATAAGAGTTTCCGGAGATTAAAATTACAAAAAAGTGGAAAAAACAGTGTTTGATAAAAAATAAATTACATTGTCTTTAAACCTCCACAACGTTAATACCTTAACTATAAACAACATAGAAATACTTACTTTTCGTAAAATCTTTCATACATTAAAAAACTATTTATCCAAGATAAGCTGTTTGGTTGTGATAATTGTTGTATAGCAATAAATCAATATATGATACAATAAATACATTTATTAGAACTAAAATACATAAAATAATATATGACACAATAAATACATTTATTAGAACTTAAATAAGATGAATAAATTACTTAACAATCAAATTTTGTCTCAATTAGATATATTTTAATAACAAACAACTTACGTTTCGCCACACACAAAGGCTTTATTGTCTTGAAAGAAGTTTCGTTCGCTTTGACGAGATATTTTCCTTTCATTAGAAACTCTGCTGAGTTGAATAGTCACTATTTAATCTTGAATCGTCTATTCAGTGAGTTGTCACATAGAAATGAGTAAAATAAACAAATCACTAATAACATAATGAAAAGTTGACGAACTCTTCTGCTGTTAAGTGTAAGCGATGTAAATGTGTTGCGCAAGTAACAGCACTTGTTATACGTGTTTGGTTGATACCTGTTCACTACGCTCTCACAGACAGGGTCCCCTTAAGAGATGTGTCTTATATTTTAGAAAATATAATAATTTACTGTTCTTCCTCGTGGCCCTCTCAGAGGGCTCAGTCAGGTTAACAACTCCGGTGTGATCCTGAGCACCCCCTAGATTAGCTAGTGAACGTATAAAAGAGGCAGTTGTTGACTATATGTTCGATGGTTCTCACTTGAACATACTACTCTGATCAAAAATTTTTAGGACCGGCCACCGTGTGGCGCTGTCAGTCACCCGATTGGAATTCTTTATTTTTTTGTTAGGTTACCACATCTATCATTGACACTTCCCTCCAAATTTCATCGTCATAGTTTGAAATTTGTAAAAGTTACGCTGTACTGAGTACATCTACCTTTGTGCGTGTTATCGATTTTTTACAAGTTTGAAAATGGCATCAACTGTACATCAACGAGTTTGCATTAAATTTGGTTTGAAAAATGGATTTAACGGTTCGCAGACCTTGGAAATGTTGGAGAAGTGTTTTTAGGTGGCACAAACGCTTCAGAAGTGGTCGTGAGTCGTTCGAGGATGACGAACGCAGTGGCAGTCGAAAATCGATGAAAACATCGATAAAATTAAAGAAATGTTGGCCGAAAACCGCAAATTTACCATTAGAGAGCTGGCAGAGGACTTGAATATCGCTTATGGATCCGCTCAAGATATTATGGTTAGTGATTTGGGCCTCAGACGTGTCGCTGCAAAACTGGTGCCGAAGCACCTCAATTTCAAGCAAAAAAAGGACCGCGTTGAAATCGCGAAAAACATGATTTCCATGAGTTTTTGACCAAAAACAACACGACTACTATCCAGCAGCCTTCGAATTCACCTGATCTGGCTCCCTGCGACTTTTTCCTGTTCAACCAACTTAAAAAACTGCTTCGCGGAACGCGTTACAGCACCCGCGAGGATGTCATGAAAAAATCGAAGACGGCTCTAATGGACACACCGAAAATTGAGTACTAGCGGTGTTTCGAGGATTGGATCAAGCGCTGGCGTAAGTGCATTGCAATCGATGGAGAGTACTTTGAAGGGGACCATATCGATTTTGATGAATAAACTTGTATTTTCAATTTTATGAATAAAGTCCTAAAACTTTTTGGTCAAGGTAGTATTCGCGTAGAAGCGTTTCAATTTATTTCTAAATATACATTACCATTAAATATTTCCAACCCTCTTAAATATCCTCAACACTTACAAGTGGAAAGTCAATGTATTGAGGGACTTAGCGAGTTTAAATATATATCACAAGTATTTATTAAATAAAATGTATACATTATACTCATATTTATAGTATATGGAAAAAGCAAGACATAGAAAAATACATTATTTCAAGTGATCATTCGAAAATTATATGGACGTGGTTTGTTGCGCGTTTGTCGAGAACCTTATAAATTAGGGGGTTGCTTGTAATCTTATGATATATTAACGTCACAAAATAGGTTGATATTTTTTACCGATTATTATTATTCCAGTCGTTTGCCAAAACATCGCATTATTTATTAAGTCTTTTCGAATGATTGTTTCTCATCAACTTGATAACATTCCTTTAGAATGTTGATTATAAATTAATTTCTTTGTTTAAAAATTCTTATTAATTTAATATCCAGAATAACGTAACGGACCAATCTTTGTTAATATATGCTATTGTAAACTCTAAAGACAATTTCAATCGATCCACATAACGCAGCACACTGACATTCAGCTGCATCAAATCATAATCAAAATTGTTAAAATTTAAGAGTGCTGGGAGTGCAGATCGCAGGAAAGGAGAGAAGAATTCCTTTAGGAGGCCAGAGCCCAAGGTAGATCCATGATGATGATAATATCACTAGCTACGGGAAGGAATATAATGTAAGAGTGCTGGGAGTGCAGATCGCAGGATAGGAG
The DNA here is from genome assembly GCA_949825065.1 of Odontocerum albicorne. Lineage (NCBI taxonomy): Eukaryota > Metazoa > Arthropoda > Insecta > Trichoptera > Odontoceridae > Odontocerum > Odontocerum albicorne. The sequence goes on along the minus strand of OX463840.1, from coordinate 50,417,520 downwards.
AGAAGAATTTCTTTAGGAGGCCAGGACAGAGGGCGGACCCATGGTGATGATAGTATCACTAGCTACGGGAAGGAACATAATGTAAGAGTGCTGGGAGTGCAGATCGAAGGATATGAGTGAAGAATTCCTTTAGGAGGCCAGGACCCAGGGTAGATCTCAGATGATGATAGCATCACTAGCTAAAGGAAGGAACATAATGTAAGAGTTCTGGAAGTGCAGATCGCAGGATATGAGAGAAGAATTCCTTTAGGAGGCCAGGACCCAGGGTAGATCCATGACGATGATAGCATCACTAGCTATGGGAAGGAACATAATGGGTTTCCTCATCAAAACCACACTCAGATGCCGGATCGTCTGTGTAGATGACTTCCAACAGTATAGTTAGCATGAAGATGACGAATAAAGATCATACGCCGTGGCTTACCATGTAAAACACCTGGCTTCCAGCTCGGGGGCTGCGGTTATTACTCCCGTTGGTAAGCGTTTTTAAATAGAGTTTCAGTCTGATTTTCACTTAAGACTTCGTTAACATATTTATGGTTGGTTGGAAGATATTGACGTATTTTAAATATATAAACCCGCCAAGCTATATTGTATAATATATAACGATAGTATAATACTATTGTATCGAAATATAGAACAAAACAGAAGTATTCTTCTGTTTTGTTTTATATTTCGATCATATATATTACCGAGTTCACATTTGCTAAGGTAATATGTTTATTAAAAAATATTACTAAGGTAATATTTTTATTAAATTTGCTAAGGTAATATATTTATAAAAAAATATTATTAAGTTCTTATTTGCTAAGGTAATAGCATTTATTAAATTTGATAAGGTAATATTTTTGAATATAAATTATAGATATTTATTCAAGCGCGTATCTACACTAATTAATGTATTATGCATATTCTAAGAACGGACCTGTAAAAATGTTTTATGTGAAAATTTTCTATATTTGTTTAAGTAAGTGTCGTAAAAATTTCTACGCAAAAACTGCCACAACGTGGTTTTTTTCAGAAACTTTGTTAGTAAAATGCTTACTTATATCACATTTATTTATTTTTTTTAATCAGTAGTGTCATTTCTCTCATAAATCTATTAAAATTTATTGTAAATATTGCCGCAACGAGAAATTTCTTTTAAAAATGCGAAAAGGAAACATAAATTGTTTTCATAATATATTAGGTGTTAACATAAGTTGTGTCCGTTTTTTTTCAATTTAAAAATGAGAACCAAAAGTAAAACAAAATGGTAAAGGTTATACGTCATTCGAAAGAAAATTTTCTGCTCTACAAGATATTGTGTTTGCTTTTACGTTACATATATTAATTTATTTGATAACAAGCCTTCAAAATGGAATGTCAAGTAGACGAAATGCTCGTTGATGGTTTTTGCGTTTCAAAGACGGTACTTTCGACCTGAAACACATGGAGCGTTCCAAATGACCAGTGGACTTCGATGAGGACCGCTTAAACCATATTGTTTATGAAGATCCCCTTCAAACCACCGTCGAATTAGCTGAGCAGATGAATTGTAGTTTGTTGCCTTTCATTTGTCGTATCCCCAGTAAACTAGGCTTTTGCCTGTATCTCACTGAGGATATTTAGCATGAAAAAATAAATCGATACTTATTTCCGATTTTTGATTACACAAAAATAAAACCCCGTTGCACGTTCTCATCAACCTGACAAACAGTGACACTCAATTACAACTGGAAACATCATACGAAATTAAAGTCCTCACACATCATCACTCCAGAAATACCAAAAATATTCATCCCACAATATACCGCACACAATCATAAGAATAAAAATAAAAAAACATACAGGAACACAAAAACAAACAAAATTTAAAAACAACAAGAAGAAACCCACACTCACGAGCCCACACAAATCTTTTCTACACGTCATTCATCCTGAAAGCCCAAGTACTCAAAATCCTGTCGTAATAACAACCACGTTCCGATCGACTGTCTAAATGGTTTTACTACCTTTACCTATATGCGATACGAGTTTAATATTGAGTACGTATCATAAACATTAGCGATTTTATTTATATCATGCTAAAGTGCTAATGTAAGGATACGAACATTTATTTGAATCTATATATGTATTAAACTGGCACGTAATTCAAGTGCCAACATTTCGTACTGTATTACACGTTTTTATATACAGTACAACATGACGGGTTTATTGCCATGTGAAAATCTCTTCCAACCAACCAGAAAGATGTTAAAGAAGGCTAAAGTTAAAACCAGACTAGAACGCTTTTTGAAATATCTGAGTACCAACGGGAATTAAACTTCTAACCCCCGTGCTGGGAGATGGACATCTTGCCAACTAGGCCATTTGTTTATCGTTGTCCAAGAAAAGTTTAGAAGAGAAGTGGCACGAGGAGATGTTTAGAATTTGCTGATACTTATTCATATTCTTATTTCTTCCAACTAGCCAGAAATATGTTACAGAGGCGTTTAGTGTAATCCAGACTGAACCTTATTTTAAAATCTGGGTGCCAAAGATAATTGAACTTACAACCACCAGGTTGGAAGACATGCGTCTTTCTAACTAAGCCGCGAATGGCATCCTTCCAAGATGAAGTAAACTTGGTTACTTCGTCCCCCCTTCTCGCATCCCTTCCCGCCTAAAACTGATATTACAGAGCCGATTACTATTAATCTACAGTAAGCAGATGATTGATTGCTATGTAATCTTTAAAGCGAATATAGTTTTTCTTAAATATTAAACCCAGCATCATATTTAGAGCTCTGCTGAATTATATTTGCCAGCTCTGGCGAGTTGCAAAAGTTTTATTGCGTAAACATTTTATGTGTTTTTGATTTATTACGTATTGTAAAACGCGGAAACAGATTTCAATGGATCAACTGTGTGCCTTCTCTTCCATAGAAATCTTTATATGTAGACTGACTGAGATAATTGTAATATTTTGAAATGAAAAATAGAAATAATTTGGATGAGATCGTGATTAAAACTGTCACTATGCCTGTAAATGAGACTCGTGAAGAAAAACGTGAGATATGGCAACTTTAAATGACTTCCGTTTTTAATAATGGCGTGCCGACTTCAATAAAGGCAAAGGTAGGAAAACCATTTACACAGTCAATCGGAGCGTGGTTGTTATTGCGACAGGATTTTGAGTACTTGGGCTTTCAGGATGAATGACGAGTGGAAAGGATTTATGTGAGCTCGTGAGAGTGGGTCTCTTCTTGTTGTTTTAATTTTGGTTGTTTTTGTATTTGTGTTTCTGTGTATTTTTTTTTGTTTTAAATTTGTTTTTATTTTTATTCTTATGATTGTGTGCGGTATATTGTGTGATGAATATTTTTGGTCTTTCTGGAGTGATAATGTGTGAGGAGTTGAATTTCGCAAGATGTTTCCAGTTGTAGTTGAGTGTCACTGTTTTTCAGGTTGATGAGAGCGTGCAACGGGGGTTTTTTGTGCAATCAAAATCGGAAAGAAGTATCGATTTATTTTTTCATGCTAAATATCCTCAGTGAGATACAGGCAAAATCCTAGTTTACTGGGGATACGACAAATGAAAGGCAACAAACCCAGATCCATTAAAATTATATGTCCAAATCAAATTACCTGTTGTTTTTTCTCAAATTGTGTATATTTCTTGTCATGTGTAATAATAATAATAATAATAATAAAGGAACAAATTATGTTTTAAACAGAAAAAAGTTCATCGTTATTATTGTAATTTTATATTTATAATTTTGTTTTATAACAATTTACGACATGGACCTATTATACTTATTGCCAGGTTCGTACTTTTCCTTTATTACGGAGAGTTTACTTCTTTCTGTGGAGTGGCGACGAGCCCTCTCAGCTGGAAAAACACCTCTCCAAGACAACTTCAAAAATCCTTGCTCATCGCTCCAGATAACTTATTCCTGCTTTAGCAATAACATTATACATCGAGGAAACACAGGCGGCGCCTCTATAAAAACTAAAATTAACCATCCAACACGAAAAAAAAGTATCTTCAAAGCTTCAATGAAAATGTCATTCTATTCCATCGACAGGCACCCCGTCACTCATATAATTATTATATTTATGTGTGTTGCCATGACGATATAAATATTGTTTTTTTTTTAACGACTGTTTACCCAAATTTGAGTGTTTCCAGCCAGTGAATAATAATAAGTTGATTACATTAAATTAGAATAGAACATATTCTAGAAACGCAATCACAGTATGCTTTTGCTATCAAAATTCAGAATCAAATCACGTTTATTAAATAAGAATATTAATGTTATATTTTTATTTAATTTGATATAAAATAAATACATTTAAAATGTGTGTACAACAATATAATTATTTTTCTAGTTTAATGTACGAGTAGCTCATACCTTATTTAATATTGCTATAACATTTGTTTTGCAAACTATCATATAAAAAAGCAAGCAATGGACTTTGGGAACATTCAAAGTTCTAGTTAGCATTTCTATTTATTTATTTAAATTTTTGTCGTCTTTAATTTAATTCTAATGTTAATTAATATTTTTAATTACTTTTCTGAACACCTTAATTATTCTTAATAATGTATTCATCTAATTGAACTTTTAAATGCTTTTTATAATATAAGACTAGAAATAGTTTTATAAATTATTTTATTAAAATAAACCCGGAAGGGTTTTAATTTATATTTTATGGATACTGTAATTATACTTCGAAAAGATAAATAAATAATTAAAGCAGGTTTTATTGAATCTTGAGATGGATTGGTAACATTGAAAGAATAATTGCTTTATAAAGCAAATAAATATGTTTGAAATTAATAGAGAGCGAGGTAGATGTAGACCAAAGAAATAATGGAAGAAGATATTATGATAGTTGGTAGAATTTTATCTGAAGGAAAGGTAAGAAATATAAGGACAAGATCATATACAAATAAAATCAAAAGTCAATGGCCTCTAAAACATATAAACATATACTTGAACCGGACAGTATCAAATTTCGCTAAGATGATATACCACGACAGTATTCTAGTACCAGTATTGATGTATGGAAGGGAAACGTGGCCGTGGAATAAGACTGAAACGATCTGAATAAATGTTGTAGAAATGCGTGCACTGGGAAAAATACATGGGGTAACAATGTATGATAGAATACGGAATGAAGTGATCAAGGATGAATGTGAACTTAGGTCTGATGTATTAAGTAAGAGCACTCTGAGAGGGTTTGGACATGTAGAACGAATTAATGAAGAAATACTAAAGAATCAAATATACATTTCAAAAGTAAGTGGAAGATGTGACAGAAGAAGACCGAGTATATTTTGAAAGAAGTAAATGTTGAAATTAGAGAAATCGTAGGAGTCGTATTAGAAGGTGTATGGATGTAAAAGAGGCAAAACATGTGTATCGTAATAGGAAAGACTGAGGCTCTCTTCTTTTTGTCTATCTGGATAGGGAAACGGTGTGATGGTATGTGTGTGACAGAGGCGGTGTGTGTAGATAGAAAGGCGAGGAGATCTGTCCTACCTGCCTACCCTAAAATTGACATGTCATGATGGTTTGTCTGTATACTCGTATTTAAAAATTGTAATTAAAAAAAAATGGTTTTATTAAATTGACTCGTATAATTTCATAATGTCTTTAATATGGTGGCACAAACAATCCTAGTTTGGACGGATTGCCTATTTAAAAATCGACTCGGTATAATTTCATAATGTCTTTAATATGGTGGCACAAACATTCCTAGTTTGGACGGATTGCCTATTTAAAAATCGACTCGGTATAAATTCATAATGTCTTTAATATGGTTGCACAAACATTCCTAGTTTGGGTGGATTGCCTATTTAAAAAAATAATAACAGTAAACTTGAAATGATTTCATCACAAATATAACGTCACACGTCAAAGCAGGCTGAAATGAAATATTGTTACCAAATATTTTTTATTTCCAGAGGAGTACTTCGAGAGCTGCGAGAGGCCATGCCACGAGCTAGACTGGCCGATGATCTGCCGAGTGAAGCTTACTTTGGAAGTATACAAGTCCTTGAGCAAGTAAGTTACACACCAAACAAAGTTATCTCTTTAATACTGGTCGTTTCTCAGTTTCAACTTGTTCTTTTTAGCTTTGCGACAACCCAAAAGAAAATAATAATAATATTAAGACTTAGTAACCCCACCCCCCTCCCTCCACAAGCAGAACCTAATATCTAGTTGATGCATGTTGCATGTAGCCGCAGAATTGATGTACTTGCACAAAGACGATAAACCTTATCAGGTAGGGGTATTTACAGTTTTACTTCACTAGTTTGATTACAATTGCATTACATTCGATACCTACTCTGCCCTCATAAGCAAAAACGCAGCTAATGGTAAAAATTAAGTTTTGAGAAAACTGTACTTTCATGTTTTTCATTGCTGTTTAAAAATGTCGTTATTCATTAACAAAAAAACAGTAAAATGTGATTCATAAGCAAAAACGTAGCAAACGCATAGGCACTTGCTGTCTTTTTGCTTATGACTTTCGTTTTACTGCTTTTTTGCTTAGAAAACCCTAGCATTTTGTAAAATTAAAGAAGACATTATGTCGATTTTTGTATTGAAATAAATGGTTTTCTGTATTTTTTTATGGATTATGTTTCAGAATTTGATATGGGATATTGCCTCATACTTAGTTAAATTTCTGATTTTTTCCCGTTAGCTGCGTTTTTGCTTATGACGGCAGTACTACACACTGTTATTCGCTATTTAAAAGAATTGCTATACAGAGGTAACCATTGGAGTCAACAATCTATTACAATTGCTTGGACTTAGGTCTGTAGTTTTTTTAAATAAATATTTCTTTTTAGAAGCTATTCTTATTTTTTTTTATATTATTTATAGTTAAGACATTAATATTGTGGAGGCTTAAAGACATTGTAATTTGTTTTATCAAACACTGTTTATTCCACTTTATGTAATGGTATAACTCTACCGGTTTCACAACTTTCACCTCATCATCAGGGGAGCACAAAGAAGACTGAATTCTGTTCGAACTAGTACCGACATATACACTTTTAACGGTAAACATTCGGGTTGGGGACTGTGGGTGGAGACAAGCTCAGCGAACAGCAGCGAGATTCTGGGAATATATGTGTTTGACAGATTCTTATTTTCTATTTCGTAACTCATAAAAAACAGCAATTTGCAGAAGATTTAGCAATTTGTAAAAGATTCAACAATTTGTAAAATAATAAACAATTTGTAGAATACAGTTATTTGTAGATATATGAACGTTTTGCAGAATATTAGCCATTTGAACAAAATATTTGGTATTAATTTTTTTCCATCATCATTTTAATTTTGTTTTTTTTTTTAACATAAAATGCGATATTAATAACTATTTGTACATTAATACGAGCTTTGTAGCCTAGTTGATTAAACACCAGTCTTCCTTCTGATAGTGTCAGTTTAGATTCTAGATGGTATTCAAAAACGGTTTGCAGTCTAGTTTTTGCATGTTTTTGGTTGGATATAAAAAAAAATCTAAATGACAAAAAGTCCACCATTTTCACTGTACAATATAATTATAATAAAAATATTAATTTGACATATCAGTAGCGCATTAATAAATATCACCAAAAGCCTTGAACTGAATAAAACCCAATTATGCGAAAATTATTATTACAATGGTTTCCTCAGAATTATCGAACTTTTGACTTACAATTCTTCGAGTAAAAGTGGAACATATTTGAATTGAATGAATTGTTAACGTTTCATTGCATAACCATTATAAAAACGGAACATATTTGAATTGAATGAGTTGTAAATGTTTCATTGCATAACCATTATAAAAATATTCAACTGAAAATTGAATGCATGTGTCAATTTTATTATTTAAAATTTTGGCTACTGAATATCAATTTGACCCATGCACACATAAAAAACACTCCATTTCATTCAAGCGTTTCCGAATTATTAAGATTGTCTAGACATGATCATAAAAAATACGAAATTGTAAAATTTATCAAATCCATCATAAACTTATTTCATCGACTATTTTAACTGAATAAAAAAACTGTCAAAAATGCTGGAATGAAATCGATTGACTCTAGTCTCACCATTTTAGTTCATCAAAACTTAAGGTTTACAAAAAATATCAAAAAAATAGATTTGGTTTGTGGATTTTCGGACATGTTGATATTTAAAATGATAATAAAACAGTACATTCACAATGATAAATTACAATAAAGAAAAGAGTTTCCATGTATTCAAATTTGCATCATCTATTATATACCTATTAGTCAGTGGTGCGATAGCACGTATTAAAATTTGCATCATCTACAGACCTATTACTCAGTGGTGGAATAGCAAGTATTAAAATTTACATCATCTACAGACCTATTACCCAGTGGTGGGATAGCAAGTATTAAAATTTACATCATCTACAGACCTATTACCCAGTGGTGGGATAGCAAGTATTAAAATTTACATCATCTACATACCTATTACTCAGTGGTGGGATAGCAAGTATTAAAATTTACATCATCTACAGACCTATTACTCAGTGGTGGGATAGCAAGTATTAAAATTTTCATCATCTACAGACCTATTACTCAGTGGTGGGATAGCAAGTATTAACATTTTCATCATCTACAGACCTATTACCCAGTGGTGGGATAGCAAGTATTAATTTTTTTTATCCGCTTTGCACGGATTTCTCCTGTTACACAAAGAGGGTCTGCTTCTGGCTTTAGCTTATTCGTTAGGAATAATATCAGCCAGGATTCTTCTCATACTGCTAGGCGGTACCGAGAATATATCAACCGTGTCATTCAGTTGGTTCAATATCTCTATACCACGCGTGACTGAGTGTTTAGCCATGATATTCGTCCTGTAAGTTGGTATGTAGAACAGAGGGTGATTCCTTGCACGGCTATATTTATTGGGTACATATAAACTTAGTGCTTCTAGAATCGCGGGACAGTTAAAGCAACCTTGAAAAATCTTTAGTAGGAATATCGTAATGGATTCTTGCCTTCTTGTTTCGAGGTTTCTATAGTTACACACCGTGAGAAGTTCGACATGGTGAGCATATTTTGGGTAATCGCCCTTTGTTCTGTACCATAGATATCTGAGGATTTTTCTCTGTATTTGTTAGATTTTGTTTTTATATTTGAGCTGATTAGGAGCCCAAACTGTAGATGCATATTCTAATTAGATAATTATACAAGTTTCGAAGCATATCGGTACTGTTAAATTCTCTTGATATCTACAGACCTATTACCGAGAGGTGGGTTGTTAGAGTGCTCACGAAGTTTTTTCTCTTTAAAAAATGGAAGAGCTAAAAGATAAAGGCTTAATACTTTATTATATTACACTTTCTTTGTTAACAGTACAACCTAAGATTACCTCATGACAATTAACTCGCCAGATTAAAAAAAAAAAAAAAACCTGTCAGGCTTATTGACAAGTAGAAATCCAACTAACCAGAATATGTTTTAAGAGGAAACTAGACAAAAAAAATTCTTATAAAAAAAATGAGTTCTAACAACAATCAAACCAATAACTCCTGCGTTTGAAAACAAGTGTTTTACAAACTAGGCCATGGAGGTCGTCAATAATCATAGCATTATAAAAATACAATTATTTCTTCAATATTAGATTATGAGGTTTGTGCTAGTAAATTAATTGGAGTGGACAAAGACAACGAATTATTTCTTTCTTTTTGGACCTACGCCCTCCCTTTCTCCCTTTTCTCTATCTTCGTTTCATATATTTCTTTTATACTAAACGCTCTTCTATATTCCAATCACTTTAATAGTAAACGATAGTTACAAGGGAAGTCATTGCTTAAGACTCAAACAAGGCTTGTTAAACATATTAGACTCATGGAACGTATACATTTATTAAATATAATTGGTCCGATAATAATAATCATAAACTAGACAATGGAAACCAAATGTAAGCGCTATTTGGGTGTCATCAAAAACACATTAATTGAACTATAGTTTCTTTTTCCATAACATCATTTTCCCCCATATGTATCTAACATAAGTTATTACTGAAAAACGAGGAGGTTCTTTGTTATGGCGATTAGCATTTGTAATATATTGAAATGATTATTTTTTCAGATCATGTAAAAACTGCCCCCACAATTCGCCTGATTGCAGCAGAGCTCATTGTGTTAGTGCCGATGGACACTCAAGAGGGATTCTTGCTGCCAATCGACTTCTTCCAGGACCTAGTATCCAGGTCTGCGAGAACGATATTATGGTCATAGACGTGGTCAACAGGGTTCCAGGACAGGGTCTCACCCTTCATTGGAGGGGACAGCCACAAGTTGAAACCCCATTCATGGATGGAGTTCCAATGGTCACTCAGTGTCCTATACCCAGTTACACTACATTTCAATACAAATTTAGAGCATCAGCACCGGGAACTCATCTTTACCATGCTCATTCTGGAGCGGAATCATCAGACGGTCTCTACGGAGCTTTTATAGTCCGTCAAGCGGATAAAATTGACCCTCAAAAGCAATACTATGATTACGATTTGAACGAACATGTAATGGTCATCTCTGAATGGAGTCATGGATTTGCGATTCAAAGTGTTCTTGATTCTATTCCATTTTCTGTTGAGTCCATACTAGTCAATGGAAAAGGAATGAGTAAACAAATAAATGATGACTTCTCTAGTGATACGTCACCTCCGCTTTCACAGTTCAAAGTAAATCAAGGTAAAAGGTATAGATTTAGAGTTGCTCATGCTGGAGGTGTTAAAGGATGTCCTATTACATTAAGTATTGAAAATCATCCACTTCAACTCATTGCTCTCGATGGAAATCCTGTGGTGCCACAAGAAGTAAGTTCAATTATTCTAGGTAAAGGAGAAAGAGCCGATTTCGTGGTGAAAACTGATCAAGCACTAAATTCCTATTGGATTAAAGTCTCCACTGTAGAAAACTGTGTTACGCCCATATATAGTGCAGCAGTGCTTAAGTACGAAAGTAACAATAAAGATAATGCACTTAAACCAGAATCTGCTGACGTTAAAGAAGAAGTTATTGAGGCTAGAAATGAGCTTTTAGAAAGTGAACTCAATACCGTAGTAACTAGTAACAAGTGTACTGAAGAGAAAACATTGTGTGTCAGTGAAGTGCAATCAGTGAATCCGATGCCAGAAGAACTGAGAGAAGAAAAGATGCAGACAACAATATATTTGCCCTTCTATCATAAGAAAGCTGAGAGTCACCCGAATACAGGTAAGAATAACTATTTTGTTTCAAAAGTTAGATTTCTATTGCGTTTTGGTAAAGAGGTACAAGTCATCAATTAATTATTTGTCAGTTTGAAGTTCTGCAACACTTGTTGTATTCCTGAAATAAAGACATCAGGTAAATTTTAAAGGTAAACTTTGATTACATAAATTATTTACGTATTCAAAGTTTACCTTTAAAATTTACCTGAGGTCTTTATTTCAGGAATACAAGTGTTGCAAAACTTCAAACTGACAAATAAGTAATTGATGACTTGTACCTCTTTACCAAAACGTCATAGACGTGTTTGGCTTAAAATGGTCAGATTATTTTAAACTAAAAAATTACGTCAAGATACTGTCGCAAAGGTGTTGCGAAATATTTTTTGAAGATTTTTTTAATAAATAGAACAACACCCTATATTTTTATAAAATAAATTTTAGTTGAATTAATTTTACAATGAAAATGTAACATAGTATTTTTAAAATAAAATATTTAAATTATATTTGTATAGAAATATAATGATTTTAAATCACTTCGATTAAGTTAGCAGCTTCATTTTAAACATTTTTTTAATTGGAAATTTGGAATTTCTTTTATATCATTAACAGTGATTTACCTCTAATTTGGTTTCGATTAATAAATAAGGAATAATTATTTATTAATTTTATAAGTCGAAATTATATGTACGAGTATATTAAATACTTCTTATTTGTAAGATTAATAAGAATTTATTTTGAGTGCAAATCAAATATTTTAATATTTGTATAAACTATAACCCTATATTTTTATTTTGCGAGCTTTGTAAACGATTTTAACATTTAAATACTTCAAATAAATGAAAGATAAAATAATTTCAAGTTCAAAGATAGATTGGAACCATGGATAATCATGTTTCCAATCATGGATTAGCGCTACGCTCAAACAGAGATGGTTTATTGGCCTTTCCAGTTCATCGCTCCTCTTTCTTTACGTCGTCCTTTACTGTTCATGCAGTGAGACTCTGGAATCAGTTACAAACCAATATAAGACTCACTCCGTCCTTGGCATGCTTTAAGAAGCGACTGAAAAACCTCTTAATTTCAAGTCAGTAAAATAACGCGTTTCATTCCTGATTTTTCTTTTCCTTTCCTCTCCACCATTCTTTCCTTTCCTTTTGATTGATGATATCTCACTTTATAAGAAAAATAATGTTCGGGTGACTGTCCGTCTTTATGGGGTTCGTGGGCATGTGCTCACGTATATGTTTATGGATTTTGTGGGGATGGATAGTCATTTGAATGATTTATGCGACCGCGTAACTTGTTTAATATAATTTTGTCTGGTTGGTTGGAAGAGATTGCCGCATGGTAATAAGCCCGCCAGATTGTATTTACAATAAAAGTGTTAAATAAATAAATAAAGATTTTTATACAACTTTAAGAGAAATACACTAGTAGGGGGCCGTGGTTTTGCATTTACGCTAAGCAAGCGGACGCCCCAGGCTCATTTCCTGACGGATTCAATTCCGGATCATCATATCTAAATTAATGTTTTTCTGTTACTTGTGTACTGCTTATCACAAATTCATATAGTGCTATTGAGCAATACATATGACAATATGAAATTGCCTAACGAAAGGCTGCAGTGTATTAAATCTGCCGATCATCTTGGAAGTTTAATCTTCTTGCCAGCGGAACTATGGGTTTGATTTATCAATAATTTGTACTTGCTGTAGTGCAACAGCACGCACACAATAAATCAATACAAGCACAAGTGTCTTCCATTCACAAAATGACTGACGATCAGACTCAATTACGAGGTACAGCCTGTCGAGGCAAATTTCCTGGCTCCGCAATATACGGGATTGGACTGGTATAAGGAGCGTTGGGGATCTTTTTCGGGCTGCCAGGGACAAAGATGCCTACTCCCAGGTGATAGTCAACGTTGGGGGAACCTGACATGACACTGGGAAGAAGAAGCCTGTCGATAAGAGAAATATACTATGTAGATTATGTGATGAACAACATGATTTTGATGTAGTTGTTGAGATTATGACGCGATTGGAATTATGTGTGTGATAGCTTATTAACATATATAAATGTTTCAGCTGAGTATTTAAGTATTAAGACAAGTATATGTAATAAGTGATTAAAGAAGACTACTTCGTCACAGATATTGCCTAGTTAAGTGGTTCTCGAAACTCATTAACTAGAAAGTTTTTAACATAATTACTCGTATATACTTGAACTTAACGTTTACTTACCCATTAAAACGAAGTAAGTTTTAAATTATGTTATATAATAAAAAATATATTGCTTATATGTTATTCAATAAATCGATTTTAATGACAGTAAATGAAAGAATTCAAGGGAAAACATTTGAATATATAATATTATCATATTAACCTTTAAATAATTATATTATAAATTAGATTCATAATGGCCTTATTATTGGTAGTATTTGCAATTTTATTATATGTATGTATTTATTTATTTAAATAGCGACTCATTTCTCATATAAGATTATGTGCAAATTATTCTTTAATGATTCCATATTCTGCACATCGTGCTGTTGTTCGTTAATAATATATTATACGAGCATATGAAGAGTTGATGGCTTTTTTAGCATATTCATAAAATCGTTTGTGATATACTGCCATCGTAATTTGTGATATACTGCCATAGGAATTTTTATAACAGTATTTCTAACAGAGATATTATGAACACATCCAATCACAATTATATGCAAAAACAAAAATGTTTGGCATGAAAGAAAGTGTCTTCCTATACACGATCCAAAAATTGTATGCTATATATTTTTATTTCTGCTGTGATCATCATTCTAAATGAAACTCATAACTGAGCATCGTGTCTCTCGTGATAGGCCTTGACGACTTCTATATATATTCCTGCAGTCTGTAATTCAAAGTCAGAGATCAGTTGAGTAAGGGTAGATCAGTTGCTTCTCTTACTTGATCAGTTCAACGCATTGAGGATTTGCTTCTTGTGTGTCATTTTTCCACGTTTCCAGTGACCACGAGCCTCTCCAAACTGTCTTCTTGGCCACGAGACCGTGTCTAAATAAGCGGAGCACTCGCTGAAGGCATATTGTTAATAATCTGTTGGTGGCTCTCAGCTCTTCGAAAATGGAGCCATTAGTTTGCCTTGCCGTCCATGGAATCTGTAAAATCCTTTTTCGGTATCACATTTCAAATTCATCTATCCTACGTCTTTCGCTTGCTTTCAAAGTCCACGTCTCCGAGTCAAAAATAGGTAAATATTGCGAAGACAAGATATACTAGATGCATTTTCGTAGTGATGCTGATAGTTCTGCTCTTCCATATCTTTTCCAGCTTTGGAATTGCATTCTTCACCATTCTGTTTTTTTTTCTTTTCATCCTCCATCATCAGTAATACTGGAGTCTAAGTAAATTGTCAGAAACCATTACTATACCATGATTCCTATAATTTTGTGACAGTTTGTTACTGCGGTCTGTTATCACCAACTTTATAATTATTCCAATGATTTCGAGACCCAGGAGCTTGTTTTCGTGTTCCATCTTTTGAAGAAGCGTAGAAATTTCTTCTTCGAATGCGACAATTAAATTCATGTCATCTGCACATCTCAAATTTGAGAGATTTCTTCCACTGATATCAATCTCGCCGTCCTAGTCTCTTCTCGTAGTATATTCTTCATACAGGTTATAAAAATCAGGAGAGAGAATATACCCTTGTCGTACGCCTTTTTTCTTTTTAAATAGTAATTTCTGCATTTATACAGTAAGCCCTCCTTCCTATTTGCAAGTAATTGGTTCCAGTAAAGGGAGTCATTGAATGCTACGAAAAACATATGATCTTTCTGTTAACAAAGCTTTAGTTATTTTTTAAATGAGTTCATATAAGTGGTTACTGGTAACTAATAAATACACACGTTTTAATGAAAGCTATACGATTTATCCATATGAAGAAAAAAGTTACTGAATTTATTATTTGCTGTACCTAATCAAAGTCACATTTACTGGATGAATCTTTAATTTTTACTGTTGTCGCTCTTACAGTTGTATATACAAATGTTAAATAAGAAGGCAACTTCTTACTTAATAGACGTTTTTATTATGCATTTAAATTTTCAAACAGAATAAACCGTGTTAAAGTGAATTCGTATAAAAATAAATGGTATGAAATACCAACTTATTTATCATCTTGTAAAACAGAATATACTTTTATTGTTTTGGAGTACTTTCGCTAACGACAATACTGGGCGTTGTTAGCGGAATCAACAATGGGTTTAGTCATTGACGGAAGAAAAGTAAAAGTCATTAATCTCTAGTACAGAAAGATCTAAAGGGAGAGATTCCCGTGTTCCGATTAAAGGGTAACGGATTCGATTTCCGTTGATACCCTATTTTATTAAAATGCTTCAAGTCTGGTTTTCATTATTTTATTAAAAGGGTCCAAATCTGGTAATTTTAAGAAAAGAAAAGCTTCTCCGTCCTGTGCAAAACGATCCAAAAATTCACGGGCGGCGGTCACGCGATTTTGACGGTGCTCCGGTGTGAGCATTCTAGGCACCCATCTGGCACACAACTTCTTGTAACCAAGTTTTTCCGACACAATATTACCAAGAAGACTTCGAGAAATGTCAGAAAATTCTTAGTGAAGGTCGTCAAGCGTCACACGGCGGTCATTTCACACTTGTTCTTTAATTTTTTTCACAAATTCGTCAGAAATCACTGCCTTGCCTCGTCGTGAGTATCAGTACGGCCTTCTCTGAACAACCTAACCCACTTCATGACATGTTGTCGACTCATCACATCACTACCATACGCTTCGACGAGCTTCCGATGGATATTCGCGGCGGTATTGTTCTGCAAAGTAAAAAAACTGATGACCGCGCGGGTCTCGCACGGACGGAGTGCACGACGACCTCTCCATCGGAAGAATTTACTGTGACAGAACAAAATGGTCGACAAACACGCGGAACCAAACAAACTGACCGTTAGGATCCCCCCTACACGCCAGATGTACTAACTTTGAAACAAAAAAATTCCCCCGGCCTCAGGAGCTCTTGTAACCTTAGTTTCTGGATTACCCTCGTATATACAAAATTGACAAATCATTGAAAAACAGATTAAAAACAAAGTACAAATTGAAAACAAAATATAAAAGACTAAATCAAACAGGTACAATTTCACAAATTTTCAAAATTATTGTTATATTTATAAATTATAATATATGTTTAAGTCCAATATGTACGTACCTCTACATATGGTACATTACAAAATATTACCAAAATGTTGCCAAGTAGACTAAACGTTATACAATAGTATAACATAACATATATTTTATACTTTGTAGGAAAAAAGTTGTGTGATTTGATTTTTTTACCAATGCGTTATTTGAAGCTTATTAATAAGATGACATATTATTACGACGTGCATTCCATTCGTTTTCGTTGACTTTGTCGTTGCTGGACCTCGTAGTCGAGATCCCCCGCGCCATTCCAACTTCAATTTAGTTGGAAAGCAAAGCTGTGCAGGAGAGTTTGTTTTTTAAATGAGTGAGTCCACACCAGCAAACTCACTGGGCACATCGCTGTACTGGACCCAATGGCACACTTGAAGTGAGACGATCGAGGCACCCCAGTATGTTTTTTTCTCTTTTTGTGAATACTAGATGAAAACAATACCTGTGTCATCCGAGGATAGTAGCACAGCGTGGGGTTCGAACTGCCAACCTTTCGCACGGAAATTAAACGCGTTACGTACATTACTACCAGGTTAAATAATTTTTAGAGGCAGAAAAAACTTGTGAATATTAAGTACGACGACCTCCGAGGCTTAGTTGGTAGGACTTTTGTCTCTATGACTAGATGTTACGAGTTCGATGCCTGTTAGAACCCAGATTTTTTTCAAAGAAGGATTCAAGTCCATTTTTCACTTAAGGCTTCTTTAACATCTTTCTGGTTAATTGAAAGATATTGCCTGATGGCAATAAACCCACCAGGTCATACTGTATACAACGAAACTGTTATACAATACAATAATAAAACACGCAGAAAAGTATTTAGATTTATTCATAGTACAATGATTATTATAAAAGAAAATTAATTGACAAAATTATTTGTCTATTGCATACTAAGAGTATAAATACGATATTTTATTTATCACGGAAATAATTTTCTCTTCAATGTTCTGGTGCCTTTGTATTCAATACACTGCTGGAGAAAACGGTTAAATTAATTTTGTTCAGTTACGTTAACTGGTTAGTGGTGTCCATGGAGATCAAGTAGAGTGGAACTGTTATGCAACAGTTAAATAATGTATGTTAGTGTGTAATTGTGACGTAACTACCATTCATTTTCATTGGGTACAAATGCTTCATTATAAACTCGAAGCAATTAATATCATCGCATAGGTATGATTTTTTCTTATATAATGCGTTTTATTTAGTGATTAATGCTTGTTACTGTGTTCTTCTCAGACTATCAGTAGGCCGATGACAACAGAAGCACCCATACTTTTTTAAATATTTATATTTACTAGTTGCAACCCGTGAAATATTCACGGAAGTAAAACAAATTCTACATTTATGAAAATATATATTCATAAATATAGAATTTGTTTATATATATCATTTATACATCGTCCCCTTTTACACCGGTTCAAAAATTGTTATCTAGGTATTTACAATTCATTCAATTATCACGGACCCACCGACATTCAAATTTCGAATTACTTTCGGAGAAAATCCAAGTATTCCTCTCTCGCTCTCTTGTATTCAAAATTCAATTCTCGTATTCTTTCTTCGACGACAACCGTCCTATGGGGTTTGGCCTATTTATACTATGATTTATTTTTTCACTATCAAAGATTAATCCACCTACATTGCAATTTATATGAATAAATGACTATTTCATTGGCAGTTTGGATCTATGAGAGTGAAACGTGGACGTAGAAAATGGCCGAATAAATACTGTAGAACTATGCACACTGAGAATAATATACGAGGTAACAATGTATGGCTTAATGTGAAATGAAGTGATTAGAGACGAATGTGAACTTAAAGTTGATGTGTTGAGTAAGATAAAGAAGAGCACAATGAGATGGTTAATGCAAGTAGAACGAATGGATATAATGAGATGGTTATTGCAAATAGAACGAATGAATACAATGACATGGTTAATGCAAGTAGAACGAATGAATACAATGAGATGGTTAATGCAAGTAGAACGAATGAATATAATGAGATGGTTTATGCAAGTAGAACGAATGAATTAAATGAAATGGTTAATTCAAGTAGAACGAATGCATACAATGGGATGGTTAATTCAAGTAGAACGAATGAATACAATGAGATGGTTAATTCAAGTAGAACGAATGAATACAATGATATGGTTAATGCAAGTAGAACGAATGAATAGAATGAGATGGTTAATTCAAGTAGAACGAATGAATACAATGAGATTGTTAATGCAAGTAGAACAAATGAATACAATGAGATGGTTAATGTAAGTAGAACGAATGAATATAATGAGATGGTTAATGCAAATAGAACGAATGAATACAATGAGATGGTTAATTCAAGTAGAACGAATGAATACAATGATATGGTTAATGCAAGTAGAACGAATGAATAGAATGAGATGGTTAATTCAAGTAGAACGAATGAATACAATGAGATTGTTAATGCAAGTAGAACAAATGAGTACAATGAGATGGTTAATGTAAGTAGAACGAATGAATACAATGAGATGGTTAATGCAAGTAGAACGAATGAATACAATGATATGGTTAATGCAAGTAGAACGAATGAATACAATGAGATGGTTAATGCAAGTAGTACGAATGTATGAGTATAAATATCGTGTGGGTGGTGGAGGGGTTGAATTGAACTGTTACGAATAGTTACTCATGTATACTTATTGATCTAAACGTTTTTGCGAGTGGAAGGCGTGTAGAAAGACCGAGAAAAGTATGGTTGGATCAAGTTAATGATATTTCGAAAGAATTAAATGTAAGGAATCAAAAACGTCGTAGGAGTTGTGTAAGAATGTGCTTGGGTGTGAAACATACGAAATATGTGTCTAGAGGTAGAAAAATCTGGTCTAATGTTCTTTTTGTCTAATCCATCAGGAAAACGCCATTATGGTATGTAAAATATGAAAAATATACTAGCTGTTTAATTAGAGGGGCATGTTTATTCACTCCTCCACCCACGCTGTTTTAAGGAATGGATTAGGTTCTCTTAAAGTGCGATGGAACGCTTGTAAGAAAATAAGATTTAGTTATACTTTGATGAAATAACTGTAAAGGGCAAGGGGGCCCTCATCTGCTTGCGTTACACCAGAGTGTGAGAAAGACAGCAGTGGCACCGACGGAAGGTCAGATACGATTGTCAGAGATTCAATATAAATCTATACAAAATATCAAAAAAATATACAATTATTGAAACTCAACCATATAGAACCCGCCAGAATGTATTGCGTACAGGGAAAATGTAATATATACAATTTACTGCAGTTTTCTAACCAAAAATGTTTTCCTTAACATGTGCAGATGCGGGGAAGTACCTAATTGTATGGCCGGAGCCACCATCTTCCAATCTTTACGTAAATATTTTCATTTTGTAACATCTTTACATTGATAGGCGTCGAATAAATGCGTGCATTGAGAAGAATACAATGTGTGACAGTGTATGTCAGAATACGGAATGAAGTGATAAGAGATGAATGTGAACTTAAGGCTGGTGTGATAAGTCAGATGAAGAAGAGCACGCTTAGATAAGTTTTAAGTTCCTATTCATCTTATATCACGTCACTCCGTATTCCGTCATACATGTTCACTCCACGTGTTCATTTCAATGTGCGCATTTTTACAGCAGTTATTCGGCTCCTCTCAGTTATTTTCCTCGTCCACGTTTCACTCCCTTACATCAATCAATGTTGACAACAACAAACCATTGTGAACTATCTTAGCAGATTTATCTTAGCAGATTTTAACTAATCTTAGCAGATTTTGATACTGTCCGATTCGAGTATATATAAAAGTTTTAATATAAATACATAATAAAATAAATATTAATAAGTTATATAATAAAAATCAAATAAAAAAAACGACATTATTTTCCAAATAATCTAATATTTCTGTATTAACTCAACTCAGATATAGTGTAATGCAGGGGTCGGCAAACTACGGCCAGCGGGCCAAATCCGGCCCGATGCTTATTTTAATGCCGCGAGCTAATAATAACCAATCTCATTTTTAATAATTTTTATGTGTTTGTTTTGTTGAATTGTTTTAGTTAAATTGTTTATGTACAATATTGTTAATGACGGGAGTTGTATGTGATCCGAAAATGCCAGTAAAGTTAAAAGGAAAAGTATACCAAAAGATTGTCAGACCCGCACTCCTCTATGGCTTCGAATGCTGGACGATGTATAACTCTTACTCTAGGCAACTAGAAACTGCTGAAATACGCATGCTAAGATGGTCAGCTGGTGTGTCCCTAAGAGACAAAATAAAAAGCTCACGCATTCGTGGAAGCCTAGGTGTTACATACATCAACAGCAAGATGGAGGAGAGGCGATTGAGATGGTATGGGCACGTTGGACGCAGAGCATCCGATCACATTGTGAACCAGGCAACCTTCATGGATCTTCCTTGAATAACAACCAGAGGAAGACCAAAGAATTCATGGGTGGTGCAAAAGGATAACCTGATGCAGAGGCACGGCCTGGGGGACGTAGTCCGGGACAGAAGAGCATACAACCTGAGGACGAGGAGAGCTGACCCCAACAGTCTTCGCAGACAGTGAGTTGAGATGGAGCCAGGGAGGAGGTGTTTATGTACAATATTGTTTTATTTAGTACATAGTAAGTTTATCGAAATACTTTAATTAAATAAAATTATTTTGTCATGAACAAAGTTTTTATTTCAAGACAATATTAGTTGTCACAAAAAAGATGTTAATGTTCAAAAATGAAGTACGAAAAATCGTAATATAGGTCAGCATTGACAGATGACCATTTGCAATCAATTCTGATGATAGGAAGTACTAATTAATAATCCCAGTTGGATGAAATGTTTTCTCAGAAATAGCAATTACATTAATCTCATTAGTAGAGCTTATTATTATGTTACATTTGTTGTTCAATAATAATTATTAGAAACAGGCAAAGCAGGTTATTATATAATATTGTAGAAACAGGCAAAATTCGAACATTTTGCCTGTTTTTATTATATAAATAACCTTAATATAATTAATAAATGTAAATATTTAATTCGGTTTTTCGTAAGTGTGTTAGCAAAATGTGTATAAATATCATCACCGCCTAGTAAAAAATGGTGATTTTTTTGCTATGTAAGTAGAATTACCTATATAAATATCCTCGAGTTTGTTTCCTGGCCCGTCGACCCTAAAATTTTTACGATCTGGCCCTTAGCGAAAAAAGTTTGCCGACCCCTGCTCTAATGCAATATAACTTATGTGACTCGTCGTACAAAACGAGTTTGTCTAATCTTTCAATCACTATAAATTACGCGGCAGTCATTTTCAGATCATTTCTACACATCTATCAGAAAGTGATTCAAATTTATGACGGTAATTAGATAAAGTGACGGTTGATTGGAAAAAATACCAAGTGAGATATAAAAAAAACACGTTCAACCAATGCAAATGCCAACAGGTTAGTGCGGAGCTTAACCCTTTTGATAGGACAAGAAAACTAGTAAACTAGTTTATATCCGATTAAACTCTCGCCCAAAATACTGCTTACCGTTAAGACTGAGTGTTTCACTTGTTTCATACAAAAGTAGGATATTGAAAAATATTTGATAGGAATATAACATTTAAATCACAAAAAATTAAACATTGTTTAATCTACTTGAAAATTTAAATATATTGTATTTAAACCCAACTACTTGTAGTATCAAGTCGTATGGACTCTTTAGAATTTATCGCAAACAAAAACAATTAATTGTAATTACAAATAACCGTTATTTTCCTATATCTTCTCTAACTTTTTTTAATGATCATCCCCTAAAGTTTATTTGTGATATTGTCTTTCTTTTTCATTTAAGTCATTAGTAATTTTAGTTATTAGTAATGTAGTAATTTAATCAGTTTGGAGTACCCCTGAAGATGAGTCGTATATTGCTTGAAACTAATTTAGTCAGTTCGGAGTACCCCTGAAGATGAGTCGTATATAACTTGAAACTAATTCAGTCAGTTCGGAGTACCCCTGAAGATGAGTCGTATATTGCTTGAAACTAATTTAGTCAGTTCGGAGTACCCCTGAAGATGAGTCGTATATAACTTGAAACTAATTCAGTCACTTCGGAGTACCCCTGAAGATGAGTCGTATATTACTTGAAACTAATTTAGTCAGTTCGGAGTACCCCTGAAGATGAGTCGTATATAACTTGAAACTAATTCAGTCACTTCGGAGTACCCCTGAAGATGAGTCGTATATTGCTTGAAACTAATTTAGTCAGTTCGGAGTACCCCTGAAGATGAGTCGTATATAACTTGAAACTAATTTAGTCAGTTCGGAGTACCCCTGAAGTTGAGTCGTATATTACTTGAAACTAATTTAGTCAGTTCGGAGTATCCCTGAAGATGAGTCGTATATTACTTGAAACTAATTCAGTCAGTTCGGAGTACCCCTGAAGATGAGTCGTACATTACTTGAAACTAATTCAATTTTGAATTATATTTGAATCTTACAAATATTTTTTTGGTTTTCGGTTTTAAGTTCTTTTTAATTTTTACGAGAGGCTGAACAGAAACACAAACAGAACAGAAACATTTGTTTTTACCAAACACTGTTTATTCCACTTTTTGTAACGGTATATGATATATAACCCTACCGGTCTTAAAGTTTTCACCTCATCATCAGGGGAGCACAAACAAGACTTACAAAAAGTGGAATAAACAGTGTTTGATAAAACAAATTTATATTATTAACGACAAAGAAAAGAGAGACCGGTTCGAGGTCAGTACGTTGAGAAGTGTCGACGCGACAACACGTTTCATGAAAAATGTAAATCCAATCTCCCGCCAAGTGCGAAATACGGGGCGTCATCCGTTATCTAGTTTGGAAGGGAAAACCTCCGGTTGAGGTTTATAATGAGGTGAAAACTGCATATGGTGATAAAGCTATGAATCGTACGAGTGTGTACAAGTGGTGTCGCGAGTTTAAAAACAGTCGTACGTCTGTGCATGATGATCAGAGGAGCGGAAGACCTTCAATTGTGACTGACGAAATTGACGAAATTGTTTTGGGACTGTCAAGGCATAATTTTAATCGAATATATGCCTCAAGGGGAGACCATCAACTCTGCAAGATACTGTGAGACCCTAAAAAAATTGCGGAGGGCGATTCAGAACAAGAGGAGAGGCATGCTGACAACGGGAGTCTGCCTGCTGCACGACAATGCCAGACCACATACGGCCAACGCCACGAAGGAACTGCTCGCCTCGTTTAAATGGGATGTCCTGAACCATCCCGCGCATTCCCCTGACCTAGCACCTTCAGATTACTATCTCTTTACCTCCCTGAAGCTGCACATGGGTGGAAAAAGGTTTTCAACCGACGAGGAGGTAAAGGAGGAGGTGGAGAAGTTGACGGAGGGGTTGGCGGGAAACTACTTCGAGGAAGGCATCAAAAAGTTGATATCCCGCTTCACCACCTGCATTGAGAGGAATGGCGACTATTTCGAAAAATAGCTTACATATGTACTACGGTAACCACGTAATTTTTTTGTTTAAATAAAAAAAATTGTAACCTACAAAAATTCAGTATGCTTACTTTCTGGACTTACCTAGTATTTTAACTGAATAAAGTATATTTTGTCGATAGATATATTTTATAATTGAGTGAAAAATATTATTTAAAGAATGAGTATTACTCGTTTACCCCTTAAGATATTAAAAATATAATTATTGATGCGTAAACGAGTTATATTCACTCTTTAAATAATATTTTTCACTCAATTATAAAATATATCTATCGACAAAATATACTTTATTCAGTTAAAATACATCTCTATTCTTTATCGTTAATAATATAAGATTCCCATGGTGATGCTGATATTCTCATATCTATCGCACAATCACTTCAGCTATTTTTTGAAGAGGACTATGGTTGAATGGCAACTACTCAAGATACACGTTAAGTGGAAGAAAAATATTCAATCAGATATTTTGGCCACTTTCACTCGCTCCGAGAGCTCATGGTTTGGAAACTTGACCCAGTGGTGTTCAAAGAACGGAACTTGTTCGAGGTTTAGCGCAATAGTTCTGAAAGAGCCAACCGGAAGGAAGATAAGTTTTGAATGCCTGCCTGCGGCAGGTTTGTTTGGTATTATTGGTTTAAATTCACAGTACGAATGTTCATAAAAAAATCTACGTATACGCGTACATACATATATAACATCATGCCGTTTCTCTGTTTAGGGTACGTAGAGGGAGGAGAGCACTAGATTTTCCTATTACGACAGATATATTTCGTCTCTTCTACATCCCTATACCATCTCAAACCATTTCTAAGATTTTTTTAACTTTTAATTTTGCTTTTTTATTCAAAATAACGTTAACTTGATCCAATCATACTTTCCTTGATCTTGTTCTACCACACCTTCCACTCACATTTACACTTTATATTTATTTTGTATTTTACTACCATACAACAACATTGGTACTAAAATAAAGTTGTGATCCATAATCTTAGCAGATTTTGATAATATTTGATTCGAGTATGTTCGTGTATGTTTATATACCCTATTGACTTTGTTTCCTATCACAATATATTTTGCGATATGAAACTTCTGTTTGTTTTTATTTGACTTTATTTCCTATAGCAAACTGCTTCTGTATCCATACACCTTCTCATACAACTCCTAAGATTTCTCTGACTTTTAAAATTTCCGTTTTCCAAAATATAATTCACTAGATCCAACTACAGTTTCCTTCACCATATCAGCATATGTAATTCGGACATATTGTAAAGCGTGGCTAAGAGATAATAATGTCTTCAGCTTTAGTTTAGCCTTCACATCTATACATACATCTCGATGTTTGTCGAGACAGGAATGTCTGGCGCATTGTCCTCTCTGTCTTAGCCAACAGGGAGTTGCCGTTACGGTATTCATGTATGATATGTATAAAACATGTTTGTATGTAAGTTTCTTCTTGACCCATGGGTCACAACCCAGATTTCGGTTGGTTTTTTGAATGCGCCACGAAATATTTTGAACAATAACAAAACATACGATGTCTCTTTGTCGTGGTAAACACGCCATACATATTTCGCCTCCTAACATTCATTCACTTGATTATAGGATTTCTCTTACTTCTAACATTTCCTTCTATGAAAGTATAATTAACTTGATCCGACCATATGAATGACGTTTTGGTAAAGAGGTATATGTCATCGATAGCTTGTTTGTAGGGAGAGCCAAATAAGGTTTTGCAACACTTGTATTCTTGAAGTGCGGACCTCAGGTAAATTTTAAAAGTGAGCTTTGAATACATAAATTATTTATGTATTCAAAGTTTACCTTTAAAATTTACCTGAGGTCTGTATTTCGGTAATACAAGTGTTGCAAAACTTCATTTGATTCTCCTGACAAATAAGTGATTGATGACATATACCTCTTTACCAAAACGCCATACATATTTTCCATTGTTTTCCTTTTGCCATAACTTCATCTCACTTTGCACTGTACTTTGCACATATGAATAAAGACAGACTAACGTTGTTTTGTTAGCCTGTCTTCATTTATATGTTCTTTATACCCAGACCATCTCAGAATGCTCGTTTTCAACTAACTTAATACATCCACCTTAAGTTCACATTTATGCCTTATCACTACATTCCGTATTCTGTCGTACATTGTCAACCCTTGTATTATCCTCATTGCACGTATTTTTAACAATAACATCTTAATATTTTTGTATAATACTCGTAACATACGATACGCATCTAATGTATAAAAATACTCGTAACATACGATACGCATCTAATGTATAAAAATACTCGTAACATACGATATACATTTAATGTATAAAAATCATTTCAAAACCTCTTGAGCCACTGTTGAGTCGAAAGTAAAGGGTCTTTCAAATTGAGCGGTTTTTTTTTATTATTTTTTTTTTCATTCTTGAATAAAACATAATTTGCTTTGATTTCAAAAAAATTTTTTATCGGCCATCAAAGTATAATGTATGACATTTACACACAAAAAACAATATCCGCCAAACGTTCACCTCTCGTAGCTCCACAGATGTTCACTCTTTTGTCAAAATTTTCGATGACATTTTGGCATAATTGCGGTTCTAATTCACCAATAACGTGAATAATTTCGTCCTTCAGCTCAGGAATTGATCGGGGTTCATTTTTGTAGACCTGGTTTTTCACGTAACCTCAGAGAAAATAGTCCAACGGCGTCAGATCACATGATCTTGGTGGCCAATTAACATCACTGTTTCCGGAGATTACAATACATAAAATAATTCAACAGTTTGAACGCGTTGTTGTATTGTATACGACTCCATTTGTATAAATGTCATACATTACTCTTCTCAAATGTCACAAGACCCAGGCAAGTTCTCGACGCCATCTGTGTTTTATCCAATAATTAAAAAAAACGCTCAATTTTAAAGACCCTTTATCAGCTTCTCTGTATTCAAAATTATAAAAAAATATTGAATTACTATCTTTATTCTGTCCCTTTAAATTACTATCTTTATTCTGTCCCTTTAAATTCATGGTTTAATTCGCCTTATGTCAGTCAGCACTTTCTTACGGTATATCAGTTTGGGGGGGATGCACCTTAACCCAAAAACACATATTACAGGTTTGCCAAAAATTGATTGTGAAAATAATCAATAAACTTCCTGCTCGGTATCCCACGGCGGAGCTTTTTAGAGAGTATCAGGTCCTGAACATAGCCAATTTACATCTCAAATCCATTCTCTGGCACTAGCATCGAGAGGAGGGGAAGATGCAAACTCAGCAGACACACATGACACGCATGGCAACTAATGGAATGTTCACCATCCCTAAAGTTAAAACCTCTTTTGCCCAAAGGCAATATGCTTATTTGGCTCCCATTACATACAATGGCGTGCCGACTTCAATAAAAGTAAAGGTAGGAAAACCATTTAGACAGTCGATCGGAGCGTGGTTGTTATTGCGACAGGATTTTGAGTACTTGGGCTTTCAGGATGAATGACGAGTGGAAAGGATTTATGTGAGCTCGTGAGTGTGAGTCTCTTCTTGTTGTTTTAATTTTGGTTGTTTTTGTATTTGTGTTTCTGTGTGTTTTTCATTTTTTCTTCTTTTTTTGGATTTGTTTTGATTTTTATTCTTATGATTGTGTACGGTATATTGTGGGATGAATATTTTTGGTCTTTCTGGAGTGATAATGTGTGAGGAGTTGAGTTTCGCAAGATGTTTCCAGTTGTAGTTGAGTGTCACTGTTTGTCAGGTTGATGAGAGCGTGCAACGGGGTTTTTTGTGTTATCAAAAATCGGAAAGAAGTATCGATTTATTTTTTCATGCTAAATATCTTCAGTGAGATACAGGCAAAAGCCTAGTTTACTGGGGATACGACAAATGAAAGGCAACAAACCCAGATCCATTAAAATTATATGTCCAAATCAAATTACCTGTTGTTTTTTCTCAAATTGTGTATATTTCTTGTCATGTGTAATAATAATAATAATAATAATAATATTAATATAATGAGAATGAACAAAATGAAAGTGTCAGTCATGTGTCGCTTGCAAATGGACCCTGTGCATCGAGGCTTGTGACACCTATAAATAATGGGTATTTCGGAGGTACTCGGCTTTAAGTGTAATCTGGATGATGTCCTCGTAGCTGTTGCACACCAGCAAACTCACCGACCCCACCGTTGTACTGGATTCGATGGCAAACCGAAGTGAGACATCGGCATGTTGTTTTTGCTAATTTTTTAGACTTAATATAGATCGTGCGTGACAGATTTAATTTACTAAATACCATGTCTTTGTTGCGTCAATAAATATTTTATTTATCTTGAATAAACTTTTCCACTCATAGATCGATTATTATACTCAACTGCTTCAGAATAAAACTCTTAAATTTTGTGTTATACTTTAATTTAATTTTTGTTATTTATAACAGGCTGTATTTTGTTTTAATGTACAATTATTCAAGTATATTTTGAACTACTTTTATTAACTAAAAATTCCTCAGATATCTATGGTACAAAACAAAGGGCGATTACCCAAAATATGCTCACCATGCCGAACTTCTCACGGTGTGTAACTATAGAAGCCTCGAAACAAGAAGGCAAGAATCCATTGCGATATTCCTAATAAAGGTTTTCCAAGGTTCATTTAACTGTCCCGCGATTCTAGAAGCACTAAGTTTATATGTACCCAATAAATATATCCGTGTAAGGAATCACCCTCTGTTCTACATACCAACTTACAGGACCAATATCATGGCTAAACACTCAGTCACGCGTGGTATAGAGATATTGAACCAACTGAATGACAGTGTTGATATATTCTCGGTACCGTCTAGCAGAATCCTGGCTGATATTATTCCTAACGCATAAGCTAACGCTAGAAGCAGACCCTCTTTGTGTAACAGGAGAAATCCGTGCAAAGTGGATATAAAAATTGATTTTTTTTAGTTGTTTTATCTATAGTTTTTGTTGTTTGTATTTGTTATATTTGTTCATTGTACGAGTTAGGGAAACATATAATGCACTTCTTCTTCTTCCTCTTCTTGGTCTAGGTCGTATGACCTGTTTGTGACGGTGGGCTGTCCTAGGATGATGACGTCCAGCTGTCCTTCCGTCTTTTCGGCGGCCTTCCTGGTAATCTCCTGTTGCTAGGGTTTTCAGTCTTAGCATTTTTCGCAAATCTCGTATCCTCCATGCGGTCTACATGATCCCTTCAGAAGCACCTTCTGCTTCTTCCCCACCTCACTATGTCTTCAACACCACATACAGACTTTATCGTCTTATTTCTGATCCGATCTCTAAGAGTTTTGCCTGCGATGGAACGTAGGGTTCTCATTTCCGCCACTCTGAGAAGGTTTTTTGTCCTGTTGGTATCGGCTCTTACTTTTTCATAATGCACAATGGACTATAAAATAAAATTAATAAACGGAGTTAAAATTTCTACATTTTAGAAGTTTAACATAAACAGGTATAGCTTTAAAGTGTCAAAAATAGTTTTTTTTAAATTTAATTTATTGTATTGACTTTTACAATTCCTTTTTTGACTTGGTTATTGTGGAACAAATCCTCTTGTTAGTGGGTGGGTTACCTATTATTATAAACTGTATATGAGTTATTTTATTAAAATTTACTTGGGTCGCAAAACTTAAATTAATGCCTTAATGTGTGTCACGGCTCAAAAAGGCTAAGAAACACTGGTATAGATAATGAACAGTCGAATAAAACGAGCCTTAAACGACTATTCAGTCTTACCAATAGAAATGGAAGATTTATAACCGTTTTTTTTTAATTATATAACTTTTGACTCATACCGGTGACCTCCGTACCTTAGTTACTAAGATGCCAGCATCCCGACCTGGGGGATATGAGTTTTATTCTCGTTGTAACCCAATTTATTTAAAAAAAATATTCAGTCTCGTTTACACTTCAGGCCAGTTTAACAAATTTGATTGGAAGAGATTAATAGCATATGGCAATAAAACCTTTGATTCCCGATGGTTTAAAAAAAATTGTCTGTCTAATCAAAGAGTTCGTCTGGTAACAAGATGTGTGCGAGCGTTGTTACCCACCCACTTGCAGCAGTATTTCATATATATACTATGGCAAAGTGTGAGTTACTAGCCTACTACAGTGTTTTTAACTCGAAGGCTCGATTACTGAGCCCGAAGACAATTTTATGTCTTGGTTATGCTCTTTTTTAACATGTTCGTATCAATTGGAATACTAGATGGGTACCGGATGAATGAATACAGTAATGAATCTTCATAGCCTAGTTGGTGAGACGCGTATCTTTCAAAACGGGATGTGGTTGCGGGTTCAACTCCCGTTGGTTCTTAAAAATTAAATTAAAAGGCATCCAGTCTGGTTTTAACATAATGCACATTTTACACCATTCTGATTATTTATTTAATTAACGACACAACAGTGTCTTTATATACAAATGAACATGTGACAGGTTATACAAGTACTTAAAATTATTGACAAATAAAACAAAACTTTATCTTAAACTAACATAAATATATTATCAATGGTAATGAAAGATCTATGTGGCTTAGTTGGAAAGATGGTTGATTTCCATCCGAAAGTTTCGTGTTCGATTCTCCATGGTACTTTAAATAAAAATGTACCAGTCTGGTGAAACAGTTCGTCTGGAAGCAATACTAGCACGCGTCGAGTACGCATTCGAGTGTTGTTGCTTAGTCACGTACGGTAGTGTAATGACGAACCACATGTTGTGTGAGTTCCAAACCCAAAGATTCGATTATTCGGGGCGAATACAATATTGACTCCCGTTCACGTTCTTCAATATGTTCGTATCACCAATCCAAATATGTTGAAGATATCACCAATCCAAATATGACCAATCCAAATATACTAAAGAAAAACTAGCCCGCCAGGTTGTTCTCTGTCACGTTATTGTAATTATTAAAGCATTAAACTAGTACGCCATTAAATGCAATTTAAGTAAATTAAAATTAATTTATTCAACTTTCAAGTGAAAATTTTAGTTGAGTAACAAACGATATGGCGTCATGTGTCAAAAGTTGACGAGTGAGATGTTGCATCGAAAAGGGATAATTGAATTTTGAGTAATCTGTCATGTCATTCGAGTGATATCCGATTAAACGTGAATTAATTGTATGGAAGGATCCTGTTCTGTTGTTGACTTTTCTCCGTTGTATTTTCATCTCATTACATGAACGATTTCTTCAAGTATAAAGCACGTCCAAATGGTACTTGAAGAAAATTTAAAATAAATTGAACGTTAGCGAAAGTATATTTCGATTAACTCTTGATGTTCAATGAATTTTTGAAATCATTAACTATTGTATGGTGTACAATTTCGTTGTATGTTGTCATGTGGCTATATCTTCCAACGACTAGAAAAATATTTGTTATAATTTAGTTCATATAGATTCAATACACATTATTTGTATATTTTAAGGATAAAATCTATAGAGACTAACCAAATTATTACGTTTTGTTTTTGATATTTTTTCATAAAACAACTTTCTCCTTGCAAAAGTCACTAAAAATTATTTCACAACAGTTATCATTCCTCGCGTACCACTAGACTGGAACTCGTGCATCACTCGTGGTACACGTTCCATAGTTTGCGGGGCGTTGTTATAAGACAGGGGTCTCCAAACTACGGGCCGTTGTTATAAAACAGGGGTCTCCAAATTACGGCCCACGGGCCAACACCGGCCCGCGAGCACCACCAATATGCCCGGTATCCGGCCCGTCATAGTTTATTTTGATTACATTGTAAAATTTACAATGTAAGTAAATCATACAAAATAATAATCAGATGTTTTTATTTAACGATCAATTAAGAAACACAATAACTGACATACTAGGTAAGTCCAGAAAGTAAGTGTACTGAATTTTTGTAGGTTACAATTTTTTTTATTTAAACAAAAAAATTACGTGGTTACCGTAGTACATACGTAAGCTATTTTTCAACATAGTCGCCATTCCTCTCAATGCAGGTGGTGAAGCGGGGTATCAACTTTTTGATGCCTTCCTCGAAGTAGTTTCCCGCCAACCCCTCCGTCAACTTCTCCACCTCCTCCTTTAGCTCCTCGTCGGTTGATAACCTTTTTCCACCCATGTGCAGCTTCAGGGAGGTAAAGAGATAGTAATCTGAAGGTGCTAGGTCAGGGGAATGCGCGGGATGGTTCAGGACATCCCATTTAAACGAGGCGAGCAGTTCCTTCGTGGCGTTGGCCGTGTGTGGTCTGGCATTTTCGTGCAGCAGGCAGACTCCCTTTGTCAGCATGCCTCTCCTCTTATTCTGAATCGCCCTCCGCAATTTTTTTAGGGTCTCACAGTATCTTGCAGAGTTTATGGTCTCCCCTTGAGGCATATATTCAATTAAAATTATGCCTTGACAGTCCCAAAACAATTTCGTCAATTTCGTCAGTCACAATTGAAGGTCTTCCGTTCCTCTGATCATCATGCACAGACGTCCGACCGTTTTTAAACTCGCGACACCACTTGTACACACTCGTACGATTCATAACTTTATCACCATATGCAGTTTTCACCTCCTTATAAACCTCAACCGGAGGTTTTCCCTTCCAAACGAGATAACGGATGACGTCTCGTATTTCGCACTTGGCGGGAGATTGGATTGACATTTTTCACGAAACGTGTTGTCGCGTCGACATTTCTCAACGTAGTGACCTCGAACCGGTCTCGTTGCGGAGGGGAAGGGTCAGGCTACACGGAAGCGTAGCCAACATGTCGAAAAATAAAATACATCCGGTCGTGAGAGCCTCAGTACACTTACTTTCTGGATACGCCTCGTACTTAATGAAATTGTACATTTTAACTGTAATTAATGATATGAGAACGGAACGAAGTCCACCCACGATCCCTGCGCCATAGATATCTCACTCGCCGGCTAGTCCCAATACGAAAATTTGCGCGTAATTAAAAACTACAGTATGTTGGTATGATGAGCTAGCTAGGTCTTGGCCCTTGGGACTTAGGGTGGAGTCAGTGTGGTCCTTAGGCTAAAAGGTTTGGAGACTCCTGTTATAAGACATTGTTTAATGCAAAAAATTCTTTTTTTTCATTCTTATTTTCCCATTTAAATAAAATTTCATCTGTCTTTCGTAGTATCTGACTTTTTGTTAGTCCCTCCACTATTTTTTCGCACTACGGTGTGGCACCAGGAATAAAGAAGACAGCTGTTTTATCAAAGTGTGACTAAATGCAATTTTATTATGACTATACGATCGAACTATAAAGGAACCGCCCATAGTTACAGTCTGAGTGGAGGAGGGACAACTGCTTGTAAAAAAATCGTTGCTTCGATGAAATATCTTATGTATTAATATTCGTTTTAAATTTCCGACTCATCTCACAGAGCTGATGTGCCCAAATATGTTCTCACCAAGCCCATCTATTACATAACGAAAAAGTAGGTCATTAGACGTATCACAACGGCGTGTCTTTATGATTTCTTAATTTTTAATACGTGTTGCGAAATTAGTGCTTGAAAATAAGGTACTTTATTTTGAAATTAATTGGTAGAAATGTTTTATATTTTGGTGAGTTTCTTTGACCCTTTGATGGTTGTATATGAATACTTCATACGTCTAGTACACTACACCTAAAGCCTGTATTACTTTCACGTATCGGTAGATGTACAAATGTTTTTTTTTGTAGTCCATCTTCTCTTGGTTCTACGATCTTTTTACCAAATATGTTTTCTGAACATTTGTTGATTTTATTATTATTGCAATATACGATCTTTTATCGACAATTAAAAAATATTACAAGGATAACATAATACTCAAATTAGAATTTTGAGTGTGTATGAATATAAAAAAAATCATAAACATTTACACGAATTATATACAAAAAACTTATCGAAAAACAGCACGTATATGCATACCACCCACCACAAATAAAATACAAACCTAAGACAGGTCAAGGCTCAGTTAATCGAAAACCTAAACACACAAAAAATAATGAAACAAATACAATAAAAATATGCATACGCACAATTTATTTCCAGATATCTTGAAACGTTTGAGATAAAAGAAATCAACGAAAAGAAAGAGAAAACGTGGAGAGGGGGGTGGGGGAGTACGTAATCTGATGACTGCAGCCACTTATATGAGCTTTATCTTAAACTTAACTTATTCTA
This sequence comes from Odontocerum albicorne, assembly GCA_949825065.1. Lineage (NCBI taxonomy): Eukaryota > Metazoa > Arthropoda > Insecta > Trichoptera > Odontoceridae > Odontocerum > Odontocerum albicorne. The sequence continues at coordinate 50,383,417 of OX463840.1, read as the reverse complement.
AAACTCAACTTATTCTTAAACTTAACTTATTCTTAAACTTAACTTATTCTTAAACTTGACTTATTTGAGTTTTATTTTACATGTTTTTAATCTGTCTATAATAGTGCGTTCTAGTCCTAAGTTGGATTGCTCTTAAAAAGAGTTTTCTCTCTAAACGACGCGACATAAATTGTCCTTTTATTATTACAGCCTACTGAGCTTATTGTTACGTGGCAATCTCTTATAACTAATCAGAAAGGTGTTTAAATAGGCGTCTTTTCAACTATGCTACGGAGATCGTTATTATGTTATATTGCTGTCATTATCATATGTTTTGAATAACATAGTAAATTACACCGTTCTTCTTTTCTCCTGTAAAATTCGCTATTTAAAGATTACGCGTTGATATAAAGATAGATAAATTGTAACTTTGTGATTTCGTAGAAATTATAATGAAACGATTAAATATTAAATATTTAAAATAATATTTAAAAACAATATTTAAAACATAACCCAGTTGTATCTATCTACTCGCATCAAAATGGACAAAATGACAAGTCGTTATATTTAATTACAATTACTATTTCTAATTAAAGGGACTAGTTTATTTGGTAAACTGGTTTATTAAGTGTTACAGTTAAAATCTGGTTTCGATATGGTCCTTAGTGCTAAAGGAAACGAACGTTTTTTCTGATATTTGAAGGTGAAAGTGAACTAATTTGTGTGAAATACTCGTATGTTCAGAGAATCACGTTTCCATCGCAATGCGGTTTGATATTCGTTCCAGAATCTTACTCGTTATGTGAAACACTCGTTAAGCGAAACAATTTTTCCCATATAAATCAATGTAAAATACGATAATGCGTTCCATGCCAAAAAAAATACTCAATTTTTGTTTATTTTTAACGTTTATTCAAATAAAATTACATACTTATAAATTGTTAAGGAGCGTAACGACCCGGAATGCGATTTCGATTTGCAAAAAAACAATAAAAAAAATCGAAATAACTAGTTTTTTATTTATGAATTTATGACAAATAATTAATTCTTTTTTATTAGAAGTAAAATACGGTAACCCTCAGAATCTACGAGCTTCTTATAGTCGCTGATGAATTTCTCTGCTGCCTTTGTGTCAGAGCTTGCTGCTTCACCGTGTCTCACAACGCTGTGGATGCCGGTTCTTCTCTTAAATTTCTCGAACCATCCATGACTTCCCTTAAATTGTACTTCTTTTTCGGCAGTTGACGATCCTGGCGTCTTCTTAACGACGTCGGCGAAAATAACTTTCGCCTTCTCACAAATGATGTTTTCGTTAATAGTATCGCCTTGCAATTACTTTTCGTTTATCCATATGAGAAGCCACCTTTCAACATCATCAAGAATAGGTAACCGTTTCGTAGACATTCTTGACACTCCCTTTGAAGCATCTATCTTCTTAATTTTGTCCTTGTTCTTGAGGATAGAGCAAATTGTTGATGTAGACCGATTGTATGTGCGCGCTAGATCAGCCACGCTCACACCTCGTTCTCGCTTTTCAATGATTTTACTTTTCATTTCTACAGTTATTTTTATTCTCTTATGGCTGTCTTCTTGTGGCTTTTTCTTCAGGGACATTTTTGCAAGGGTTATTAAACTTTGCACAAAAAAAATACAAATAATGTCTGAACACAAGTTTGGAAAAATGTGTGATCACATGTGACACTAACGTGCTAGCGGAACGAGTGCTAACCAGAGATTGACGCACTGGCGCGGAAGTCCCGGCTCACAAGTGAGTGACGTGAAGATGGGACTTTCCCTTTCTGCGTCACTCGTTATGCGAAATGTCGCTCGTTAAGGGAGCATTTTTTTCACAATCTGTTTAGCTCGTTATGCGAATTACTCGTTATGAGAGGTTCCACTGTATCATATTATATTGTATATGTGTATCTGGGCCAACTTATTTCTTTTGTAGGTGGCATATCGGAGGGTCAAATTATTTCCTTTGTAGGTGGCATATCGGAGGGCCAACTTATTTCCTTTGTAGGTGGCATATCGGAGGGCCAAATTATTTCCTTTGTAGGTGGCATATCGGAGGTCCAAATTATTTCCTTAGTAGGTGGCATATCGGAGGGCCAACTTATTTCCTTTGTAGGTGGTATATCGGAGGGTCAACTTATTTCCTTTGTAGGTGGCATATCGGAGGGCCAAATTATTTCCTTTGTAGGTGGCATATCGGAGGGCCAACTTATTTCCTTTGTAGGTGGTATATCGGAGGGTCAACTTATTTCCTTTGTAGGTGGCATATCGGAGGGCCAAATTATTTCCTTTGTAGGTGGCATATCGGAGGGCCAACTTATTTCCTTTGTAGGTGGCATATCGGAGGAAATAGCTCGTAGGACAAAACTAGCGTGGAACTCATTTGGAAGTTTAAACATCTTCAAAAGTAATCTCTAAATATCCTTGAAGCGAAGGGTCTACAACCAGTGTATTCTCCAAGCACTTACGTATGGCTGCGAGACATGAACGCTCACAGTTAAGAGCACAAAAAAGCTCCAGACCGCACAGAGGGGTATGGAGAAATGCATGTTGGGATATACTACAATAAAAGAGATCGTAAACGAAATACCTGGATTCGCAATATAACAAAGGTAGAAGACGTTATAATTGTGTGCAAAAGAATGAAGTGGCAATGGGCAGGACACGTAGCTAGAATGTCAGACTCCCGATGGACATCCGAAATAATCCAATGGTACCCAAGAGGCATAAATAGGCCCAGAAGAAGACTGAAGGTACCCTGGATAGATGAAATCAGGAAGCATGGTAGCATTACATGGCATCAACGAGCAAAAAACCGAACTATTTGGAGTCAACTTGGGGAGACCTTCATCCAGCAGTGGATCGACCCTGATTGACAATGATGATGATGATTATATAATTAATAAATCTACTGATCAGTATCAACTCTAGATAGAGAGGATGCGAAAAAAAATATGTTTTTATTATTTTAATGTTCCAATTTTTTAAAACGACCGTTAGCAAAATTCAATGCGTATTTTGAAACATGCGCGGGAATGATAAATTTATTTACATCCGTATCCGGACCATCAATAATAAATTCAATTAATGAAAAATAATAAATTTAATAAAATCAATCATTATTTAATTAAAATAATTTATCATTATTTTATTACTTAACCTACTCCAATAAACATTTCTTTTTAATCTAATATGGGTTGAATTTTAGGAGTATATCTTTCAATTAGAATTATAACCAGATTTTGCTACGTATTTCCAGTAGGAGGCGTAGGAGGCAATAGAGAACACCCTGTCTTTCACATCAATTGGATCCTGCTCAGAACATGTAGTTCACATATTCGAACAAACTAACATGTATTGCGAGTCTTGAAACTAACTGAGTTCGAGAAACTAACATGAGTCGACCCCACAATCACATTCAGTGCTACTTTCGTTCAAGAAACCCCATATTTGCATGTTCATCTTGCATCTAGTCACCACTAATCGAAGTCTATTTAGGATTCTCCAAGTAGGCCAAATCATTTGGTTTCCAGGTGCCATATTTTCCGAGAACCGTTTTTTTCCGGGGATGGAAGAGTTGGCCATCAGTAAATTTCTGATGTTACTAGGGAACGACTGTGAGTGTTTAATTTTGATTTCTTGTCGTATCATTCGTAGCTTTACTGGTTTTTTTTTTCGGAAATTGAGGTCAAATGAATGTTATAATTAAACTATTTCCATTTTTTATTAAAACGATGTAAATTGTAGCATAGTGGATTCAAAAAATATTGGCACTAACCATGAAATTAATTTATCGGTGAGAATGCTTAATTTATAAAAAATACGTCAATTACACATTGTTTTGAGCACAGTTTTAATTTTGATCGATAGTTGAGAGAGTATCTTCAGTTTTTTTTATTATTTACAAAAAAAAGTTGTTTTTTCAACAGATGTTACTAAAACACCTGTTCAAAAAACAATTTTTCCTAACAGGTGTTACTAAAGCTTGACAAATTTGACAAAAATTTCTTCAGTTGAGACCCTTTTAAAAAAGCCAATCATAGTTTGTAGGAAAATACGGTTAATATTTGCATCCAACATAATTTTTCTACAGAAAGATATATTATTTTTTATATATATTAGTAAACCGTGCTGCTTTTTTTGTTACACACGTTCTTATATATATTTATTTATTTTACGCGCGGTTTTTTTAGCACAGGAAGGGAAAGGTTAACTTTCTGGTTAATTGACAGAGAATGCCACATTGCAATAAACCAACTAAGTTGTACTGTAGACAGTGCAATACTTTGTAGCATTTTAACTACAGAGCTCACAAATGCCTATAATATCACTATTTAACAAATTCAAACTTTTTGTCTGTAACAGAAATTAAGTTAGCTGATTTTTACTAAATTAACTCTGCTGATTACGAAAATCGCAGTGAAACAGCCATACACAGATTACTAGCAACCCTTTTTGTGGAAAGTGTATTTTCACTGACATTCGACATTCTAGATTCTGGTAACTGCAAGAGTTCTTGTACAAGCTGTTCGTAATTGTCAGCTTTATTATTACCTAGGAAACCACTTACAACTCTTCCAAAGGCTTTCCAAGTTTCTATTTTTTCAACACTTAAATTTTTTTCGAACTTTTTATCTTTCAAAAGTTTCAGTTTCAGTCAAAAACTAATTTCAGGGTTTTCTCTTAAAAGGTACGTGATGGAACATTTTCAAGTTCATATTCGTTATCAGCACACAGAAATTGACTTAAATTGGCCGTTTTCACCTTGTTACAAAAACTTTGTTAACTAGTGATATGTTTCCTTGGAACGAAAACTTAAACAAATACTTTAAACATGTAGTCTGTTGTAGTATCATAAAAAATATTCAAATTTCGATTTCTAGTAGCTTGGCGTGTAATTTTTTGGAAATCAACTCCTAAATTACCTCACATTGTATGGTAATTTTCGTGACATAGGTCATTACTTCAATTTACTGATAGCTCTATTGTTATACAAAGCAATCAATTTCGATACGTGAGTCACATAAGATAGTGTAAAAATTTAGATGAATTTGTATGGTAACAATATTTTTCGAAAATTTTAAAATAAAGAACTATGGACGTCGTGTTGCGTCTGTAATTTCATATCATAGTATAAATAGGTCAAACCCCATACGATGACTGTCGTCGAAGAAAGAATACGAGAATTGAATTTTGAATACAAGAGAGCGAGAGAGGAATACTTCGAAATTTGAATCTCGGTGGGTCCGTGATAAATAGGCCAAAACCCATACGATGGTTGTCGTCGAAGAAAGAATACGAGAATTGAATTTTGAATACAAGAGAGCGAGAGAGGAATACTTCGAAATTTGAACTCGGTGGGTCCGTGATAAATGAAAAGATGGAAATTATACTGAACGAATTTTAAATACCTAGCTAACAATTTTTGAACCAGTGTAAAAAGAGACGATGTACTCGTATAAATGATATACATAAACCAATTTTACATTTATGAATATATATTTTCATAAATGTAGAATTTGTTTACTTCCGTGAATATTTCACGGGCTGCAACTAGTTATTATACGTATAAAAAAAAGATTTATGGAAATGTACATTCTGCAAATTCTCTTCGTCGTAGTCCTCTGCTGTCTCAAACTCGGTGTACCACCTGTCTCCGTCCCTCCCGATCCTGGGCCATGATGAATGCAGCGCTTAAAGAGGGTCCTGTTAACCCCTTTACTTAATTTGTCCGCCTCACAGGACATTTTCCTCTCGCTCACTTCCCCTCAACTGTCCCAGCGATCACTAGTTTCTCCAGGTTTTCATATATTTTAAGCAACATGCTCAAAGTACGCCAGGTTCTTTTTCTGCATGTTATCGGAAGTCTCCCTGTAATCTGGAATTCTTGGATAAAAAATACGTGTCTGCAAATATGTATTTTGATTATAGTTAAAATTAAAACTCTAGAATAACGATTTCAGTGACCTATATAAGATATACGAGTATGTAAATTAAATTTCAAAATACTGACAAAAATAAACATTAATCTCAACGTAATTTAGTGATGAAAAAAATTTACATATACAATATTTCACATGATTCATTGGTCAACTCATGAGTAGGCGGAGTCGAGGGCGGTTATTAATTTCCGTTGGAAATACCGAACGCTCAAAAAGCATTGCAAGTCAATTTATTTAAGAATTTACCTTTCTTTCTCAGAATCCACGGAGTTTGATAATTTATTTTAATTATATGAGTTCAATGTAATAACATCAAATAAAAAGATTAACAGACAAATTAAAACATCAGTTTAGACAACTTTTTATCTGTTATTCCCATAATTAGTCATTCTGTATTGGTTGGCAATTTATGCTTCGTTCATTATACATTTAAACAGTCAGATAAATCGCGGAAGCTGTATGAGAACGTGTATGGATGTAGAAGAGGCGAAAGACTTGTGTCACGATAGGAAAGTCTGGTACTCTCTCCTTTCTGTCTACATCGATAGTGAGACGGCGTGTTGGTATGTGTGTATGTACTCGTACTTTATAACATTAAAGTGTGGTCACAGAAATTCATGTGCGAGATGGTATCTTTTATAAAAAAAGGTATTTGTTATACCATAAACGGGTCTAGAAAGTTGAATGTTTTGTCTACAATCAAATATCTTCTGGCTTATTTTCATTCATAAGTTGCAAACATATTTTTTTAATAAGAACAACTTATCGATTGATTCTTTACTTTTAGTTGGCAACATTCATATTAAGAGAATTTCTCAGACTGTTCAAAATCAGCCCTCTCACTTTTTCTGGCGTGTTGTTCGTGTCACTTTCGGGGACCTAAAAAGATAGAAAATATATTTATTTTATTAGAATTTAGAATTTTGTACTATATTACTCTTTTGTTGAATACAGTACAAACCTAGTAGATTTATTGACATGGGGCTATCTCGTCCAACCAATCAGAAAGATGATAAACAAGCCTTAAATGAAAACAAGATAAAAATCCTATTTGGAACAAATTGAGCACCTTGATTGGGCAAATTGAATCCAGCCCCCAGTTTGGAAGACAAATGTCTCACTAACTAGGCCAACATTTTCTTTATCAAAGCTACAAATGTGATAAGAGACAATGAACATAATATGTTTGTGTAACACATCGATCAATAAGTCTTGAGACTAACCAACAGATGGCGCCTCTAATAACAAACCCATACCATTTTCAGTTAGTACCAATCTTTAGAAGTTACGTGTCAAACTTTCATGACATTCCGACATTGTATAATTGAGTTACAATGGTTTTAGTGATGCTACTTTTGCTATTTTCAAAACAATGGAAAAAACCGAATTTCATGTGTTGATAAAATATTGATTTTTAAAGGGAAAAAATACCATTCAAACTCAGCGATGGATTATCCTGGATACGTCAAGAAAGTGTTTCGTAACCTTTTGAGTTATGACTCGCATTAAGAACTTAGCGTTAAATCAATTTGTTATTATTTTCATAAACTTTTTGAACAGTGACCAGATATTGGTTTTGCGATCAAAGTAAATATTAATTAAATGATAAACCCATGAAACCACTCAATAAATTATATATTAATAAAACCAAATCCATTTGTTATTCTGTTCATAAACTTTTTGATTAGTTTCGCGACCATAGCAAAGATTAAAAACACGTTAAACCTATAAAACAAGTGAATAAATCATAGTATAATAGGCCAAAACCCGTACGATGGTTGTCGCCAAAGAAAGAATACGAGAATTGAATTTTGAATACGAGAGAGCGAGAGAGGAATACTTGGATTCTCTCCGAAAGTAATTCAAAATTTGAATCTCGGTGGGTCCGTGATACTGAACGAATTTTAAATACCTAGCTAACAATTTTTGAACCGGTGTAAAATGGGACGATGTATAAATTATATATATTGTATATATATAAACAAATTTTACATTTATGAATATACTCGTATATTTTCATAAATGTAGAATTTGTTTTACTTCCGTGAATATTTCACGGTTTGCAACTAGTTATACATTAATAAACCAAATCTATTTGCAATTCTTTTCATAAACTTTTTGAACAGTGACCAGATTAGTGTCTTAGTATTGGTTTCACGACCATAGTAAAGATTTATAAAATTATGAGCTCATAAAACAAGTGAATAAATTACATATTTATAAAATAAAATTCATTAGTTATTTTTTTCATTAATTTTCTGAGCAGTGCCCAGATTGGGGTCTTAGTATTGGTTTCGCAACCACAGTAAACGTTAATAAAATGATAAACCCATAAAACAACTGCATAAAATTAAAGAGTTAAAATAAATTGAAATTCGCGTCATAGTTAAATAGTGAAATTATCTGAGGAATGGGATGGCTTGAAAGAAAGCCGATATGATTATATTGGGTGTTAACATAAGTTGTGTCCGTTTTTTTCCAATTTAAAAATGAGCGCCAAAAGTAAAACAAAATGGTAAAGGTTATACGTCATTCGAAAGAAAATTTTCTGCTCTACAAGATATTGTGTTTGCTTTTACGTTACATTTATTATTTTATTTTATTACAAGCCTTCAAAATGAAATGTCAAGTAGACTAAAGTGATCATTTTCGACACCTCCAGTGGACTTCGATGAGAACCGCTTAAACCATATTATTCATGAAGATCCCCTCCAAACCACCGTAGAATTGGCTGAGCAGATGAACTGTAGTCGCATGACTGTATACCGCCATCTTAAATCATTGGAAAAAGTCCAGAAGTTTGGCGCTTGGGTTCCAAATGTTTCGAGTGAAAACAACAAAAATCAACGTTCGACAATTCCTACTGGTTTGCTCGCGCGTCATTGAGCTACGCATGGGCACAAGCAAAGGTTCCTTTACCGAATCATTACTGTTGATGAAAAATGGTTTGAAAATGGTGATGAAGAAAAAAATGGTGATAAGAAATTTTTGAAGGGGATCTTCATGAATAATATGGTTTAAGCGGTCCTCATCGAAGTCCACTGGTGGTCCGGAACGCTACATGTCTTTCAGGTCGAAATTACCGTCTTTGAAACGCAAAAACCATCAACGAGCTGTCCTTACATTCATAGTATCTTCACCGTACACTTCGCAAATATCGCCAGCAGATTTGGTAGCTTTATTCCCTCGATTGAATGCGAACAGAAAGAGGTGTCGAAAATGCTCAGTTTCGTCTACTTGACATTCCATTTTGAAGGCTTGTAATTAAATAAAATAATATATGTAACGTAAAAACAAACACAGTATCTTGTAGAACGGAAAATTTTCTTTGGAATGACGTATAACCTTTACCATTTTGTTTTACTTTTGGTGCTTATTTTTAAATTTGTAAAAATACGGACACAACTTATGTTAACACCTTATATAAATACGCTTTTACTGCACATAATTGACTCTTATATAAGTATAACTGCGCCTGTGTTAATTATATGTATATTTTTCTGTTTTTCTCATAGAAATCAGACATGTTGGTGAGCTTATTGGCAATGATTATGGTAACGATAATGATATTTTCTCAGATAATAATGAAATTGTATCTTTAATACTAACCAAACTTAAACGCTTAATGGTTTCAGGGGAAAACACAGTAACAAAAAAAATCGCTCGTATAAAGTTATATATACAGTATTATAAATGATGAATGATTTCTTTAACAGTATCATACAAATAAATTCGATGGATTTATTGCTTTAAGTGTTGGTTTTATAATTATAATAATTATTGGTACATATGAGGCAAGTATAAAAACAATAAGGTAGTGTATGAAAACAAAATTGGAGAAAAAATAACAAAGATTAAAACAAAAATAAAAAAAATTCTCAAAATGAATAGGGATTATGTTGAGAATTGTATGGTAGTTGATGAGGAATATTTTGAGATATTCTTTAGTCTATTCTTAAATATCGATAAGGATGTAGCACATCTGATTGGGCTAGGAAGATCGTCCGAACGTCAATCCAAGTAAACTACAAAAGATGATGAACATACATATTAATTTAATGATGTAGATAAAATGAGGCTTGAAAATGAAATTTAAACTGAAACAAGTAGCGAAACGAAATGTCCAAACTTAGATTGTCCATTTGTTTTTGAGTTCACCGCAATTACGGTCTCCTTTTCAAAGATTATTTTATTCAGCGCCACCCTTGAGAAAACGCTTTGTTTACCTTAATTCATTATAAAATTGTAAGTGTAGCTGTGTTTGTAATTTTTAAATTTCATCAAAATTTGTATGAAGTTGTGTGTGAAAGTTTTGAATTTCGAGAAGCTACTTTGGAAATCTTGGAACTGAAAGCCTTTCGTTGCTACTATTATTTTCAAACTCAGATGTGTCGCCACTGAAAGAGTCCTTTGGGCAGTTCATTTTTTGCCACTGTGTGACATCGTGCTCATTAAAAATAAGATCGCCTAGTAAAGATCGCGCCGCATAGGGACTTATTTTTTCCTCCATAACAGCGTGAGTGGTGGTGGAATCGATCTTAGCTGAACTATTCGTATGGTAATAGCTGCTTGGTATGTATAAAGAGTAAGTCATCATCATTGTTATCTTTATCATTCCAGGTGTCGCAGAGACCGACAGCGTGACGTTCACCTTCCCTCCATCTCCTCTACTGACACAAGGGCGAGACGTGCCAGCGGGCGCAATCTGCACGCGAGACACGTGTCCGCAAGACCGTCGTTGCGAATGCGTGCACGTGCAGAAGATCCCTCTTGGCAATACGGTTGAGCTTGTGTTGGTCGACCAAGGTGAGTTATACAATAATTTTAGTACCTCATACCGTATCTATTTCGGAATACGCAGACAAATCATGTTTTTTTAGTACTTCATACCGTATCTATTTCGGAATACCCAGACAAATCATGTTTTTTTAGTACCTCATACCGTATCTATTTCGGAATACCCAGACAAATCATGTTTTTTTAGTACCTCATACCGTATCTATTTCGAAATACCCAGACAAATCATGTTTTTTTAGTACCTCATACCGTATCTATTTCGAAATACCCAGACAAATCATGTTTTTTTAGTACCTCATACCGTATCTATTTCGGAATACCCAGACAAATCATGTTTTTTTAGTACTTCATACCGTATCTATTTCGGAATACTCAGACGAATCATGTTTTTTTTTATCTTAATGATCACTTAATAATAATAAAATAACGTTTTATATAGCGTCGTTTAGAGAGCAGACATACAGAATCGAGCCCACTCTAATTGACAGAATGAAATATTTTAAACCGTAAAAATATTGAGTGTAGGGATAGGAGCGTGGTGGCTGATTATTCGATTCGGTAATTCGATTGGGTACTTTCTCGTATCTGCATATATTAAAAAAATATATATTTGGTAAGACAACTGCGGAAAATTTTCTAGGGGAAGACGAACTAGAAAGAAACCTTTTAATGATATGATAGTAACACGTACGGCTTTAGGTGAAAAAAAGTGCATGTGTTCATATATTATACAATTATAATTTTTTATAAATTCTCCGAAACCACTGTCTTCCTATTCTCACACTTAATTTATGAAAAAATATATTTTAATCTGCCAATAATAGTGGGTTCGAATCCCAAGCTAGAGCGCCTTGAGGAGAGTTTGCTCTCAAAACGTCTCTATACAAATTGTACTTTTATCCTCAGTGAGATACAGGCAAAAGCCTAGTTTACTGGGGATACGACAAATGAAAGGCAACAAACCCAGATCCATTAAAATTGTATGTCTAAATTAAATTACCTGTTGTTTTTTTTCGCAAATTATATATATTTCTTGTCATGTGTAACAATGAAATAAATTAAATAAAAAAAATATTATAATTAAAATAGTTTGTGTTTAAACGCTGTATTAAGGTATTATTTTCGATACAATGACATTATAATATACATATAAACCATCTAATAACCACTTGTTAACAGCGACGACTCAACTCCGCGAGTGCGGCAATGGCTGACTTTTACAATATAAGATTGGATCAGCATATTGACTCTTTCGGTTTAGCGAGGAGCCATATTGTTAATAAACTGTTATCCCACACACTAGACAGGTTTGAAAAAATATTAAGAAACTGAATTTGACCATTACAACTTTTTTTATTTCAGTTTTCTTTTCAAAATATAATAAAAAATTGAAACAATGTTTAATCCACTCAAACATATATATTTAATCCACCTTGTTTCAAGCTAACATACGAGTAGATTTATCTTCAGGGGTACTTCGAACTAGCTTTGGTTCCAGTTTTCTTTTGAGAAAACTGAAATAAATAATTGGCTAAACAAAATTCTTTTACACTGAAATGTCCAACATGTTAGTTAATAAGGGATTTGCAATAGTATAAACCCGTGCCCGGAAAGTAATTTCGTATTTTTACCGTATTAGTCTGACTTTAGGAGGAGGTTTTTATTTAAAAAAGCGACACGTAAATATAGGGGTCGCCTTATATTCGAGTCACAAACATTGTAGGGAGAGCGTTCAAAAGGCGTCATTATTTATACATAGCCTGTGCGTAGTAATTTCTGACTATTTTTTGTACTGTGCTTCGTTTTGCATCCTTGCTACCTAAAAAAATATTATGACCTGCCATATTGAAGGACGAGGAGCTCGAAAAGATCAAGTGAATCAAGGAATACGCAGAAGCTATGATTTCAATTTTAAGGTTATGGTGGTGCGTGCTGCAGAAGCAACCAACAACTGTGCGGCTGCCAGACAATTTGGTATCACGAAAAATAATGTTGGGCGTTGGCGTTTACAAAAACATGACTTGATGAATGCACATTTCTCAAGAAATGCATTCCGATGGCCTAAGAAAGGACGATTTGAATCTATTGACAGGAAGGTAGCAGACTATGTCATGGAAATACGCGGAAAGGGGTTCCCCATAACAAGAGAAGCATTGCAGTTGAAAGCAAAAGAAAGAAACGAAAATATACGAGAAGATAATTTTAAAGCCAACGTGGGATGGTGGAGGCGAAGGATGGTTCGATATGGGTTGAGTTTGCGGCGATGAGATGAGACTGATGCTGAGGAATGAGGATGCTATAGCCATATGTGAATCTAAATATCTACTGTAGTTGGACTTTTTATTTCTTCTTGTCATGTTTAAACATGTACTTGTACTTGACTTTTATCTGGGTACTTTGTTTTAATAAATATTTTTCGTTAAACATTTTGCATTTTATTGAAATGTTTTTTTCTCCCAAAAACATATTAAAAAATATGGATCGCCTTATAATCATGGTCGCCCTATATTCGGGCCAATACGGTAGTTCAAATTCAAACGCTAAATTTCACTAAATGCTGGCGAACGGTGATTTTCGATATTTTCAGTATCTCAGCAATTACGAAGTCTTAATATTACTATTTTTTCTTTTGGGTGGTCGCAAAGCTTAAAAAAAACAAGTTGAGACTGAGAAAGGGCCAGTCTTAAAAATATAACGTTATTTGGTGTGTAACCTACTTTAAAGATGATATTAAATATTTTATTCAGCATACCAGTGTGAAGTTGCATTTTTAAAACAGTTATAAAATACATTTTAACTGTTTTTTTATCAAAATAAATGCATACAATCGGGAAAATTTTGATAAATGTGTAAAATTTGCATTTAAAGCGGACAGCGTGTAATTAGATAAAAACCAACATAAAATGAAGAAAATACGAGGCATATCCAGAAAGTAAGTGCACTGAATTTTTGTAGGTTACAATTTTTTTTATTTAAACAAAAAAATTACGTGGTTACCGTAGTACATATGTAAGCTATTTTTCGACATAGTCGCCATTCCTCTCAATGCAGGTGGTGAAGCGGGGTATCAACTTTTTGATGCCTTCCTCGAAGTAGTTTCCCGCCAACCCCTCCGTCCACTTCTCCACCTCCTCCTTTTCCTCCTCGTCGGTTTAAAACCTTTTTCCATCCATGTGCAGCTTCAGGGACGTAAAGAGATAGTAATCTGAAGGTGCTAGGTCAGGGGAATGCGCGGGATGGTTCAGGACATCCCATTCAAACGAGGCGAGCAGTTCCTTCGTGGCGTTGGCCGTGTGTGGTCTGGCATTGTCGTGCAGCAGGCAGACTCCCTTTGTCAGCATGCCTCTCCTCTGGTTCTGAATCGCCCTCCGCAATTTTTTTAGGGTCTCACAGTATCTTGCAGAGTTGATGGTCTCCCCTTGAGGCATATATTCAATTAAAATTATGCCTTGACAGTCCCAAAACACGGATGCCATGATTTTCTTGGCTGAAATTGTGGTTTTGAACTTTTTAGCGGAGGGTGAAGAGGTGTGACGTGCCCGTTTTTAAACTCGCGACACCACTTGTACACACTCGTACGATTCATAGCTTTATCACCATATGCAGTTTTCACCTCATTATAAACCTCAACCGGAGGTTTTGCCTTCCAAACGAGATAACGGATGACGCCGCGTATTTCGCACTTGGCGGGAGATTGGATTGACATTTTTCACGAAATGTGTTATCGCGTCGACACTTCTCAACGTAATGACTTCAAATCGGTCTTGTTGCGGAGGGGAAGTGTCAGGCTACACGGAAGTGTAGCCAACATGTCGAAAATAAAATCCATCCGGTCGTGACAGCCTCAGTACACTTACTTTCTGGATACGCATAGTATATCTGTTTATTTATATCACACTTTTGAAATATAACGCTATTGTGAAATGATTCTAATATCGGAGTTTTATTTGGTTATGTAGAGTGTAATATCTAAACTTTATGGTCCATAAGCATCAAGTTTTGAATTTTCATCTTCAACATGAAATTGTAATGTTTTATAAATTACTTAAGTTGATTATTGTACCTACTATTCTTCTCTATAAAGAGTTTAATTTATATTTTTTATGATCCTTTTTTTTCTAATTATTTTAATAAAATATTGATCCAAACAAAGTAAAATTCTTAAAAATATATAACAATTCATTTTTTTTGTCATTCTACTTGTGACATTGATTTTCGATACACGTGTTTCTACCTCCTATCCCGAGGTTCTGTTTAGGTGGAATAAATGGAACCATTATAGAAGAGAGCTTCGGGATCAGAGGTAGAAACACGTGGAGCGGGAAACAATATAATTAATGGAATAACAAAGTAATTTATAATTAAATATACTAATATGGAGTTAAAGTCACATAGTTAAAGTCTTTGATAAACCACTTTTTAAGTTTGAAAAAATATGAATAACATATATAGGATTCAACGTCATAATTTAATATTTGTTTTATAAATTAATAATTACGTTCATACCATTACTTCGTTTTCTGGTCAAGGTAGGCAGAGAAGAAAGAGCGTCAGACTTTCCTATCGCGTACACATCTTTCGCCTCTTCTAGATCCATTACCCTTCTCATACAACTCTTAAGACTTTTTACATAGTTCTTTCAAAATATTATTTCGTTTTGATCCGACCTCAGGTCCTTGGCCTTTTTCAACCACAGCTTTCAGTCACATTTGCACAGTATATTTGTTTTGTTAGTCATTCTTCATTCATTCGTTCTACATGCCCAAATCATCTCAAGTGCGCTTCTTGATTTTACTTTATGCATCAGCCACAAGTTCACGTTCATTCTTAATAACTTTATTCCGTATTCTTTCACACAAATAGAATAGAAATTAAATTGAGAATATAAGCTGTAGTTGTGTCGCTTTTTTTTCGTACATTCCACTGCCTTTTTATACTTTCCACTGCCTTTTTGTACATTCCACTGCCTTTTTGTACATTCCACTATTTTATTAGGGCAGTGAGCGTAGACATCAGAAGATCAGGAAAGTGATGCAAATGACACATTCATACAAGATCGTTCCATTGTTATTTATAATTGAAATTTTCTTTAATTGTATATTTTAAAGTAAATACGGAATATGTGATATATATTAGAATGACTAACATAACTTATTATTTCTTCGTGCTATGTATTAGGTGTTAGCATAAGTTGTGTCCGTTTTTTTTTTAAATTTAAAAATGAGCACCAAAAGTAAAACAAAATGGTAAAGGTTATACGTCATTCGAAAGAAAATTTTCTGTTCAACGTTCGACAATTGATTTTTGTTGTTTTCACTCAAAACATGTGGAACCCAAGCGTCGAACTTCTGGACTTTTCCCATTGATTTAAGATAGCGGTATACAGTCATGTGACTACAATTCATCTGCTCAGCCAACTCTACGGTGGTTTGAAGGGGATCTTCATGAATAATATGGTTTAAGCGGTCCTCATCGAAGTCCACTGGTCGTCCGGAACTCTCCGTGTCTTTCAGGTCGAAATTACCGTCTTTGAAACGCAAAAACCATCGACGAGCTGTTCTTTCATTCATATGATCTCCACCATACACTTCGCAAATATCGCGAGCAGCTTTATTCCCTCGATTGAACGCAAACAGAAGGAGGTATCGAAAATGCTTAGTTTCGCCTACTTGACATTCCATTTTGAAGGTTTGTAATCAAATAAAATAATATATGTAACGTAAAAGCAAACACAATATCGTGCAGAGCAGAAAAATTTCTTTCGAATGACGTATAACCTTTACCACTTTCTTTTACTTTTGGTGCTCATTCTTAAATTTGGAAAAAACGGACACAACTTACATTAACATCCAATATTTGTATACGTTTCAATGACCTTAACGTAAAACGTACACAACTTACATTAACATCCAATATTTGTATACGTTTCAATGACCTTAACGTAAAACGGACACAACTTACATTAACATCCAATATTTGTATACGTTTCAATGACCTTAACGTAAAACACATTTATTTGTTTCCATCAACGGTACAATGTTTCTTAAAATAATATTTAAAATATATAACTATTGATCGCATGATATTTCCAGTTGTAATTGAGTGTCACTGTTTGTCAGATTGATGAGAATGTGCAACGGGGTTTTGTTTTTGTGTAGTCAAAAATCGGAAAGAAATATCGGTTTATTTTTTCATGCTAAATATCCTCAGTGAGATACAGGCAAAATCCTAGTTTACTGGGGATATGACAAATGAAAGGCAACAAACCCAGATTCATTAAAATTGTATGTCCAAATTAAATTACCTGTTGTTTTTTCACAAATTATGTATATTTCTTTTCATGTGTTATAATAAATAAATTGATTATTTAATTACAATGAATGATTATAAGTCTCGAAACAGGCAGCCGCACCGCATCGCACCGATCGTTACTTTAGACATTCATATGGAAAGAAATGTACAAAAGTTTTATAAATTTAATCAGCGTTCTTTTATAAATTAACATACTGTGGTGAAATATATTGGCGATCTCAGCTAATTGATTACTTAAAGGTTGTATGTTATTCCATATGATAACGTGTGGGATAAGTCTTTAGTGGAATTTGTCGCAAGATCTGGTATACGACAAAGATCTAATTTAGATTTCATGCTGTTTCTCATAATTATTGACGATACTAAATTTCATAAGTTATTCGACATGTTTGCGACTTAAACATTTTCATAAAAATAAATTCACTTCATGACTGTGAACAGTTACAGCAGGATCTACTCTCTACTTTCCTAGAGTGAGCATAATCATTTCCTATTCAATCTAAAGTCCCCGGCGATAAGTAATACACATCGGGCTTAAGAAAGAGACTATCGGTCATAATCGGCTTTGTTGAACGTCGTCTCTGTCCCTAGAACGCTTGACGACTGACAAATCGCGACGGAACACGTGTATGTGTATGAATGACAGAGATGACGCTCTACAAAACCGAAGTTAGTCGATTATGGCCGACAGTCTCTTTCTTAAGCCCGATGTGTATTAATTACTGCCGGATACTGTAAATAAATGTCTCTGTGTATCCTACAGTCGATTATTTTCTCCAATCCACCATCAGTATGCAATTCATGGAGTACCATTAAACATAATTTCTGATTTCAAAGATTTTTATTTGTTTGTATCTGTATTTTACTTTTCGTATAAACGTCATGAATTACGCCCGGTTTGGTGCAGTGTAGGCTGTCCGCCTTTAAGCGGTCCCGTATTATGTTAATGTCTATGAATTTAGTTGAATATTTGAATTTTTATGAGAATCTTGCTGAGCGCAATTGCGTACTTACGTAAATTTATTGTTTAATTCCTTTGATTATTGCTTATTGTATAATTTTAATACAACTGTTTAAAATTGTGCTTTGAAAATACATTTGATTTAAGGTTTATGCTAAGTAAGTTATATGTGAGATTTCTAGTAAAAGGTTTGAAAATGAATGTAGCGAAATCAAAGGTTATGGTTATAGAAAGAAGTGCGTGCGATGCATGGGTTAACTAAAAAAATGGAGCAGGTTGAGTTCTGTTATCTATGTAGGCAGTGTGTTTACGTATCATGGGCGAGTTAAAAGGGACACTAAAATAATGGTACTGACAGGAAACAAAGTAAACGAAGAATTTTATGTTACTAGTTGCAACCCGTGAATATTTCACGGAAGTATAACAAATTATAAATTTTTGAAATACCGAATGGAGCAAGATCAGCTTAAAGTTTTTAGGGTTCATTAATGTTTAAAATTTAAAATAAAAAAGGTACATCTTGATTGATGAATTATTTAATTCTCAAAAATCTCTTTATACACGATGTTTTGTGTATAAACATTACTGTTGTACAATTTAAATCGTTGATAAAGTTTTCCTTAACACTTGCCACCCTATGATGGATAATGAGTGACCAGGACTAACATAATAAAATAATTTTATAGGTAATTACAAAAAATTACCTAGCAGATTTTGCATAATTTTAATTTAAAACATACATTTTTCACTGGATGCTGAGCGTCCAGCACAGTGGCTGGCGGAATTGTTTAGCACAGTAAGGCAAGTGTTAAAGACTAGTTTCAGATATATTGACTTTAATGTTTTCGCGTTTCCGACATCTTGAAAAAGCCACATGTAACTAATTGTCTACTTTTAAAAAAGAGCATAAGATAAATAAACACAAGTAATTATGAGGTTCAATATAATAGGAAATAAATTAATTATTTAATGAATTACAATTCAAAATAAATTGGCATCGTCCCCTTTTACACCGGTTCGTTCAGTATAATTTCAATCTGTTTCGAAGTATTCCTCTCTCGCTCTCTTATATTCAAAATTCAATTCTCGTATTCTTTCTTTGGTGACAACCGTACGGGCTTAGGCCTATTTATATTATGATATACAACAACCGTCCAATATCAACAATCAAATGTTGGTGCACACCTTGATGTGTGGATGTGAAATTTGGACTTAAAGGATCAAGGATAAGAGAAATAATAATAATACTCATTTATTCGCGTTCTAGTTTGTGACGTAATAACTTCCGACGAAATTTGACAGCCGTATTACCCAACTGCATACGATTTTGTAAACGCTCGCAATGTTAGTGATAGTTTTTATGTTTTTCGGCGGCTTTTATTTTTTTAATGAAAGAGTGCATTTCAAGCAGTGTATAATGCTAAGTGCATAATATAACTTTTACTATATTGAAGAAAATACTTCTTTCTATAAATAGAAAAAAAAATACACCTGAAGTATTGCAAGAAAATAAATGTCTTCACATACTGTTAACTATCTAGTGACCTGACAGGTCTTATGACGTCATAATGGCATCCGTTAGCCACAACGCATTTATAACACTTTTTGGTTTCATGAAACGATAAAAATGGAATATTAATTGTACAAACTATTTAAAAAGATATATGTACTCGTATATACGATATTCAAGACAAGTTACAAAACATTTACTTTGAATTAAAAACTATTTACCCGTAGGCTGCAAGTACCGTTGAACAGGCGTACCCAACCAGTTGATCACGATCTATTAAGAACATCACTTGCACACGGTATGATCTCGTTGAATAAATTTTCTGATATCGACATCTTCCACATTTCAGTGGATAAATTGAGGATTCCTTTAGGCCGAGACCACACCAAAGTGCTTTGTTAGGTGTTAAGCTAGGTTTTACGTGACTCATATATTAGGTGACTTCGTGCCTGACCACACCAAAGTGCTACGCACAAATTCATTTGACAGTTGGGAGTGGTTGAGTCAACACACGATGTCACTCTCAAAACTAACCAATTTCATTACAACTTACCATCTTTATTTACTTTCTGTGCAACTTCATTCCAAAGTGATATTATTACAGATACATTTTTTCTATAATTTGCTCGATGGGCTCCACAAAAGCTTCCTCTTATACGCAGCTCTAATTAAAACCTCCGCAATATTGTAAATTAACCAACACGTCTGTTTGCTAGGAGATAAACTCGATGACTAATCGTCATGCAACGTGGCGCGAAGCGTGCAGTGTGGCCACTGCGATAGTATGCGGTACGTTGGTTCGCTAGGATATGTCGCCTAACTCGCAACATAGCTCTAAGAATCAAGCGAGGCTCCTACCGAGGCTGGCCGAGGCCTTATACAATTTGTAGGTATCCTCAATATACTCTGTAGGCTGAGTGATTTCACTGGGAAGCATGGATCGCATAATTTTTTTTCTTGTTATTTGATGTGATTTGGTTAAACCTGTATCAAATGTAAAGTAAACAATTGAAGAGACGGTCATTTTTGTTTATTTATAATCACAAATTTGAAAGAAAAACCAAATCTGGACAATGCCAAAGCTCTCATTTACATTAATTTTACTTACACCAGCTTTTGTCGTCTTCCTAGTCTTTTTTATTTATAACATAATTAATTTGCAACTTTAATACAGTTTACTTTTTTGTTTCATAATAAATATATAATTTTTATATCTGTTTATAATTTTATTATTTTTCCTGTACACTGGTAGATCGCGAAGTTAGCCTTAAAAAAAAAGGAGTAAAAAACGTATACAAAAAGGTTGAACAGCCCTGTCCTATTAGATTTGATGGTACCGAGATGTCGATAATGATTTATTAAGGTTACTAATCCCCAAACTAGTAATGTTGCCTTAGAAGGTTGTGCAAGCATCAGTTGCAAAATCCAATATGATGCTTTATGAAAACCTGGACGTAATTTTTAAAAGTCAATAACTCTATTTGGCGTTAATACGTGTATAGTTTATAAACATTCGGTTATTTAAACTTTTTGTAATAAAACTTTCACTTTTTAATGTTTCAATGGGTGGTATTGTATTGTATTACACTTTCTACATTACGTATTATATATCAAATGTAAACTTGACAAGATGGATGTAAAACTATGGCATTTAAAATATTAAAATGCGCAGAATTTCAAATCAAGGCGAAGGTCGAAGCGGTGTTGGAAAAAATATATAATAGTTTTGAATCACTAGGAAAAGGATTGAGTATGAAGTTTCGAATCACTAGGAATAGGATTGAGTATGAAGTTTCGAATCACTAGGAATATGATTGAGTATGAAGTTTCGAATCACTAGGAATAGGATTGAGTACGATGTTTCGAATCACTAGGAATAGGATTGAGTATGAAGTTTCGAATCACTAGGAATAGGATTGAGTACGAAGTTTCGAATCACTAGGAATAGGATTGAGTACGAAGTTTCGAATCACTAGGAATAGGATTGAGTACGAAGTTTCGAATCACTAGGAATAGGATTGAGTATGAAGTTTCGAATCACTAGGAATAGGATTGAGTACGAAGTTTCGAATCACTAGGAATAGGATTGAGTATGAAGTTTCGAATCACTAGGAATAGGATTGAGTATGAAGTTTCGAATCACTAGGAATAGGATTGAGTATGAAGTTCCGAATCACTAGAAATATGATTGAGTATGAAGTTTCGAATCACTAGGAATAGGATTGAGTATGAAGTTTCGAATCACTAGGAATAGGATTGAGTATGAAGTTTCGAATCACTAGGAATAGGATTGAGTATGAAGTTTCGAATCACTAGGAATAGGATTGAGTATGAAGTTCCGAATCATTAGGAATATGATTGAGTATGAAGTTTCGAATCACTAGGAATAGGATTGAGTATGAAGTTTCGAATCACTAGGAATATGACTGATTCGTTAACGTCTTTAGGACTTGATATGGCATGTTAAGAAGAACGTGAACCAGGAGACAGAATTAAAAAAAAAACGTAGCATTACTATATTACACTGTCGATGTATTCAGCACAATCTGGTGGGATTATTTCCAAGTGGAGTTCTCGTACTACCAACCAGAAAGATATGTAAGTATCTTAAATTAAACCATACTTAATTATTTTTAAAATAAATGAGTTGGTAGACAGTCGTCTTGTTATGATGGTCCTTTTGTTGACACGTTGCTTCAGTGTGTCAACATTTCATTCTTCATGCTAAGACTCAACAATGTTTAGATTCAATAATGTTTAGACTCAACAATGATACCAAAAAACTTAAGAGAGCTTTTTCAAGTCTTATTGTATATTAGCAATAAATTGAATCTATAAAACGCCAAAAATATAATGGAGCGTTAGAAAGTTCCCAAGCAATGTCAATATCTAGAGACTTGTCCTACATTATAGGAATTAAAATATTAACATGCGACAATTGACAGTTAAAAAACTCACGTGAATTGACTGACAGTATAAACGTTTTGTGATAATCGTCAAATAAAAAATATGTAATGACTTTTATTTATATATTGTTTATAGTTAAGTCATTAACGTTGTGGAGGTTTAAATACATTGTAATTTGTTTTATCAAACACTGTTTATTTCACTTTATGAAACGGTATAACTCTACCGGTTTCAAGACTTTCACCTCCTCTTCAGGGGAGCACAAACAAGTCTTGTTTATGCTCCCCTGAAGATGAGGTGAAATCCTTGAAACCGGTAGGGTTATACTGTTACAAAAAAAAATGGAATACACAGTGTTTGATAAAATAAATTACAACTTTTATTCATAATTTAGAAGTTTTTTCCTGAATTTTATTAGTCAATATAATTTTGAATATTTCACTACACATTATATGGTTATTTCACTAATTACATTATAACGTCTAAGTTTCTACCTCTTATTTTCTCTTATCGGTTATTAAAGTGTCTGATGAAAACCTCGAGATATGACGTAGAAACCGAAGAGATTAATGTACTCGTAATTAGCGGAATAACAAGCAATTTATTATCAAATATTCTTGTATAGAGTTTTACAAGTTTATAACGAAAATGTTAAAAAACATAATTTTTTTATTAACGCTTCATTATATTACATAATAATCTGGAGGGCTTTCTGCCAGTTGGTAATCTCATCCAATCAACCAAATAAATAAATACAGGTTGTTACAGGGTTTCCATAATAATAATAATTATTAATTTATATAAATAGTAAAATAATCAACCACAATTGTGTGTTGATCCAAGGAAAATGGATGAAATGTTGGAGAGGAAAGACAAACCGGAATGTTAGAAAGAAAAGACAAATCGGGAATTTTGGAGAGGAAAGACAAATCGGGAATGTTTGAAAGGAAATATAAATCGGGAATGTTGGAGAGGAAAGACAAATCGGGAATGTTTGAAAGGAAATACAAATCGGGAATGTTGGAGAGGAAAGACAAATCGGGAATGTTTGAAAGGAAATACAAATCGGGAATGTTGGAGAGGAAAGACAAATCGGGAATGTTTGAAAGGAAATACAAATCGGGAATGTTGGAGAGGAAAGACAAATCGGGAATGTTTGAAAGGAAATACAAATCGGGAATGTTGGAGAGGAAAGACAAATCGGGAATGTTTGAAAGGAAATACAAATCGGGAATGTTGGAGAGGAAAGACAAATCGGGAATGTTGGAGAGGAAAGACAAATCGGGAATGTTTGAAAGGAAATACAAATCGGGAATGTTGGAGAGGAAAGACAAATCGGGAATGTTGGAGAGGAAAGACAAATCGGGAATGTTTGAAAGGAAATACAAATCGGGAATGTTGGAGAGGAAAGACAAATCGGGAATGTTTGAAAGGAAATACAAATCGGGAATGTTGGAGAGGAAAGACAAATCGGGAATGTCTGAAAGGAAATACAAATCGGGAATGTTGGAGAGGAAAGACAAATCGGGAATGTTGGAGAGGAAAGACAAATCGGGAATGTTGGAGAGGAAAGACAAATCGGGAATGTTGGAGAGGAAAGACAAATCGGGAATGTTGGAGAGGAAAGACAAATCGGGAATGTTGGAGAGGAAAGACAAATCGGGAATGTTGGAGAGGAAAGACAAATCGGGAATGTTTGAAAGGAAATACAAATCGAGAATGTTGGAGAGGAAAGACAAATCGGGAATGTTTGAAAGGAAATACAAATCGGGAATGTTGGAGAGGAAAGACAAATCGGGAATGTTTGAAAGGAAATACAAATCGGGAATGTTTGAAAGGAAAGACAAATCGGGAATGTTGGAGAGGAAAGACAAATCGGGAATGTTTGAAAGGAAATACAAATCGGGAATGTTGGAGAGGAAAAACAAATCGGGAATGTTGGAGAGGAAAGACAAATCGGGAATGTTTGAAAGGAAATACAAATCGGGAATGTTGGAGAGGAAAGACAAATCGGGAATGTTGGAGAGGAAAGACAAATCGGGAATGTTGGAGAGGAAAGACAAATCGGGAATGTTGGAGAGGAAAGACAAATCGGGAATGTTTGAAAGGAAATACAAATCGGGAATGTTGGAGAGGAAAAACAAATCGGGAATGTTGGAGAGGAAAGACAAATCGGGAATGTTTGAAAGGAAATACAAATCGGGAATGTTGGAGAGGAAAGACAAATCGGGAATGTTGGAGAGGAAAGACAAATCGGGAATGTTGGAGAGGAAAGACAAATCGGGAATGTTGGAGAGGAAAGACAAATCGGGAATGTTGGAGAGGAAAGACAAATCGGGAATGTTGGAGAGGAAAGACAAATCGGGAATGTTGGAGAGGAAAGACAAATCGGGAATGTTGGAGAGGAAAGACAAATCGGGAATGTTTGAAAGGAAATACAAATCGAGAATGTTGGAGAGGAAAGACAAATCGGGAATGTTTGAAAGGAAATACAAATCGGGAATGTTGGAGAGGAAAGACAAATCGGGAATGTTTGAAAGGAAATACAAATCGGGAATGTTGGAGAGGAAAGACAAATCGGGAATGTTTGAAAGGAAATACAAATCGGGAATGTTGGAGAGGAAAGACAAATCGGGAATGTTGGAGAGGAAAGACAAATCGGGAATGTTTGAAAGGAAATACAAATCGGGAATGTTTGAAAGGAAAGACAAATCGGGAATGTTGGAGAGGAAAGACAAATCGGGAATGTTTGAAAGGAAATACAAATCGGGAATGTTGGAGAGGAAAAACAAATCGGGAATGTTGGAGAGGAAAGACAAATCGGGAATGTTTGAAAGGAAATACAAATCGGGAATGTTGGAGAGGAAAGACAAATCGGGAATGTTGGAGAGGAAAGACAAATCGGGAATGTTGGAGAGGAAAGACAAATCGGGAATGTTGGAGAGGAAAGACAAATCGGGAATGTTTGAAAGGAAATACAAATCGGGAATGTTGGAGAGGAAAGACAAATCGGGAATGTTGGAGAGGAAAGACAAATCGGGAATGTTGGAGAGGAAAGACAAATCGGGAATGTTGGAGAGGAAAGACAAATCGGGAATGTTGGAGAGGAAAGACAAATCGGGAATGTTGGAGAGGAAAGACAAATCGGGAATGTTTGAAAGGAAATACAAATCGGGAATGTTGGAGAGGAAAGACAAATCGGGAATGTTGGAGAGGAAAGACAAATCGGGAATGTTGGAGAGGAAAGACAAATCGGGAATGTTGGAGAGGAAAGACAAATCGGGAATGTTGGAGAGGAAAGACAAATCGGGAATGAAACACGTAAAATTACTTTATCTGAAGTTTTAATAAGTTCTACTGATGGAGTGAGTATAAATATTATATGGTTAATAAATATTAGTTGGTTAATGGTATTGAAAATAAAAAAACCTTTTATCCACCTCATTTCGAGTTTTGAAGAAAAATTACGTTTCAATTAAAGGTTATTCATAAAAGGTAAGGTTGACGAAATTTCGCCTGACGGTAAAGTTTTTACTGGAGATTACAACATGGCTTTGTGTACGGACAGCGTGACAATTAATATACTTACAAACTAACAAATACAACATATTAATTACTAAGAACAAGTAGTTTTATTACTATCCATATATTAAATTTGGTAAACAAATATCGAATGGGTACAGATGCTGATGACATAGTGATATATTGACGGAGAGGGAAGATGAATTGTATAATACAATTTGATAAGTAAATTAATTTGGCATGGGTGACATACAAATTTCGAATGGGAACATTTGCTGATGACATGGTGATATTGACGGAGAGTGAAGATGAATGGCAGAGTTTGATAAGCAAATTAATTTGGTATGGGTGGCATACAAATGTCGAATGGGAAAGTATGCTGATGACATGATGATATTGACGGAGAGTGAAGATCAATCGCAAAGTTTGATAATTTAATTAATTTGGCATATAAATTTCAAATGGGAAAGTATGCTGATGACATGATGATATTGACGGAGAGTGAAGATGGATTGCAGAGTTTGATAAGCAAATTAATTTGGCATGGGTGGCATACAAATGTCGAATGGGAACGTATGCTGATGACATGGTGATATTGACGGTGAGTGAAGAGACAGTATCAAAATGAATGAAAGTCTATAATACTATAGTATTTTGGTGCCAACTTTGATTTATAAACGTGGAGTAACTTAGAGAAGACTTAGAGGAGCTGAATAAATGCTGTAAAATTACGTACAACGATAACAATACATGAGATTTTAATGTATGGAAGAATACGGAAGAAAGTGATCAAGGATGGATGTGAACTAAAATTTGATGTATTGAGTAAGAGGAAGAAGAGCACGCTGATGTGGTTTGGGCATGTGGAACGAATGATATAAGAAAAACTTGGAAAATAAATACATATTGCAAATGTGAGTGGAATACGTGGTAGAGTAAGGCCAAAGAAAGTATGGTTGGAGCAAGTAAATGCTATTTTGGAAGAATGAAACGTAGAAAGTCAGCGAACTAAAAGAAATCACACGAGAAGGTGTATGTATGTGTGTCAGATTGGAAATTCTAGCACTCCGTCTTCTCTGCTTATCTCGATAGGAAAATGGCGTGATGGTATGTATATTTTAATTTTGAAACCTCCTCCAGTTATAAATTTTATGAAACATTTTTCTATTCATCATTATTTCGTTTAACATATAATTACATGCGGCCATATTTTTTAGATATGGTAAGATAAAGATATTGAAAGGTGTATTGCTGCAGGTAATAAGGTCAATAGCACACCTAGTACGGTTTGAGCTAATAAATAAATCGCAGTCTTGTGTACAATGAGTGGTGTACAAATTTTGATGTATGGAAGCGACGCCTGGACATTGAAAAAGAGGGATAAGGGAAAAATAAATGTTGTAGAAATGCGCGGTTTGCGTAGAATATCTAGATTTCTAACGTTTGTGTAATATATAGGTGCTATAAGTAAAATTAAGAGAGAAATATTGAGATGGTTTGGTCACATCGAGAGAATAAGTTGCGAAAGACTAATTAAGAAAAAATAATACTCAGAAAATGTAGGAGACAGTTGAATACATTTTAACTGCAGTAAATGTAACAAGTATTTGAATGTACGGATGTGGGGAAGCGAGAACTGGTTCGCTAAAAAGCGTGGAGATTTGTCTTCTCTACAGACCCAAAAGAGATGTATGTATTATGAGAAATGGTATGTAAACATTATGGTATTTATGTATTATGAGAAATGGTATGTAAACATTATGGTATTTATGTATTATGAGAAATGGTATGTAAACATTATGGTATTTATGTATTATGAGAAATGGTATGTAAACATTATGGTATTTATGTATTATGAGAAATGGTATGTAAACATTATGGTATTTATGTATTATGAGAAATGGTATGTAAACATTATGGTATTTATGTATTATGAGAAATGGTATGTAAACATTATGGTATTTATGTATTATGAGAAATGGTATGTAAACATTATGGTATTTATGTATTATGAGAAATGGTATGTAAACATTATGGTGTTTATGTATTATGAGAAATGAGATGTTTACGAATTCCATATTTTTGAACGAATATATTCTTATCTTAAAATAAGAATATAATAAATTCGTTCATTTACACATAAATTGATAATATATGAGTTAAGATTATATATAGGTAGTATACTATTATGATATAACAAGACAGTCTTTTCGTCTTACGACAATTTTTAACAACCAACTGAATATTTATTTAAAGGCGTAGACATCGATAATCGAATAGGACACTCTCAAGTGATATATAGTACATGCTTTCTGCCAACTTGACCACGGAGTTAGTCACGTATATGTAGTTGATTTGTGATATGTTTATTAACATCGTAATTTATTTTATCAAAAATTGTTTATTCCACTTTATGTAACGGTATAATCCTACAAGTTTCAAGGATTTCACCTCATCATCAGGGAGCACAAACAAGACTTCAAGGTCTTGTTTGTGCTCCCTTGATGATGAGGTGAAAGCCTTGAAACTTGTAGGATTATACCGTTACATAAAGTGGAATAAACAGTGTTTGATAAAACTAATTACAATGTCTTTAAACTTCCACAACGTTAATGCCTTAACTATAAATAATAGTTAATTAACATTTTTGAACCGAAAATCGATAGCAAACCGAAACTTAAAATAAAAATAATAACTGATCAAACTTTATTAGTTTTTCATTATTTTCATATTTATGTTGTATTGTATTGAATAACACTTCCGTTGTATAAATTACAATCTGGTGGGCTTAATTCCATGTGATAATCTTTTCCATTCAACTATAAAAGTGTTAAAATTGCCTTAAATGAAAACCCGATTCATACCCTTTAAACATTGGGTAACATTGAGAATCGAACATGTAACCCATCGGTCAGAAAACAGATGTCTTACATACCAGGGTATGGGGATGTTTCGCGTTAAAATACAATATTACGATAATTACAACCGGGCAAAAAATCATCCCCTATTCTATGCCTCTACTTGCAAAATTAATGTTATTGCTCAACACTCTGTGGCGTGCGGTTTAGAGATATTGAAGCAATTGAGTGACCACCTAAAATTATGAGAATATTAAATAAATTGAGTGACCACCTAGCATTATGAGAATACTAAATAAATTGAGTGACCACCTAGCATTATGAGAATACTAAATAAATTGAGTAACCACCTAGTATTATGAGAATACTAAATAAATTGAGTGACTACCTAGCATTATGAGAATACTAAATAAATTGAGTGACCACCTAGCATTATGAGAATACTAAATAAATTGAGTGACCACCTAGCATTATGAGAATACTAAATAAATTGAGTGACCACCTAGCTTTATGAGAATACTAAATAAATTGAGTGACCAGCTAGTATTATGAGAATACTAAATAAATTGAGTAACCACCTAGCATTATGAGAATACTAAATAAATTGAGTGACCACCTAGAATTATGAGAATACTAAATAAATTGAGTAACCACCTAGCATTATGAGAATACTAAATAAATAAATATAGGTTTATTGATAGCAACATACAATATTATGTACACATATCTTGAAATTACATATATGGTAAATTTCAAGATAATAGAGAACATTGTAATTTATTTTTAACAAACACTGTTTATTCCACTTTTTTATGACGGTATAACCCTACCGGTTTCAAGGCTTTCACCTCATCTTCAGGGGAGCGCAAACAAGACTGAAGATGAGGTGAAAGCCTTGAAACCGGTAGGGTTATACCGTCATAAAAAAGTGGAATAAACAGTGTTTGTTAAAAATAAATTACAATGTCTTTAAACCTCCACAACGTTAATGCCTTAACTATAAACAACATAATAGAGAACAAAATATACATAACATCCCCCAGTCGAGATACACCCCCACCAATAGAGGGTGATCCTGGCAGCGAGGATATCAGATGTTTTCCAGTTCACACCTTTGTGAGAAGAGTAATCGTCATGAATAATTAATTATGGGACCCACTTAATACACTTACAATTTTTTAGGGTCTCACAGTATCTTGCAGAGTTGATGGTCTCCCCTTGAGGCATATATTCAATTGAAATTATGCCTTGACAGTCCCAAAACACGGATGCCATGATTTTCTTGGCTGAAATTATGGTTTTGAACTTTTCTGATCATCATGCACAGACGTACGACCGGTTTTAAACTCGCGACACCACTTGTACACACTCGTACGATTCATAGCTTTATCACCATATGCAGTTTTCACCTCATTATAAACCTCAACCGGAGGTTTTCCCTTCCAAACGAGATAACGGATGACGCCGCGTATTTCACACTTGGCGGGAGATTGGATTGACATTTTTCACGAAACGTGTTGTCGCGTTGACACTTCTCAACGTACTGACCTCGAACCGGTCTCGTTGTGGAGGGGAAGTGTCAGGGTACACGAAAGTGTAACCAACATGTCGAAAATATAATCCATCCGGTCGTGAGAGCCTCAGTACACTTATTTTCTGGACTTGCCTCGTATAATAAGAGAAATTAGTTGATTATAGATATATGAAAAAAAAATTATATAAGTGGATTTGAAATCAATGTTAATCAATTTAAGAAATTTTCGATAGTTTTTTTGGCTGATACTCATACTATAATAAAATTACTTTTCATAACTCAAATGAATGGGAGGATAATGATATACATAGACCATAAACACATTAATCATAAACTACTCGACTAAAGGCAAAAGTAACCGAGATACTATACGTGTAGGGCCGCATTATCTCAATATGCTATGGCCTCAGGGGAACTTGAAAAAACGAAAATTAGAAGTTTGATTGTAATTTTAACACGTTGACTCGAATCGCAGTTCAGAAGCCATCGGTAAAAAATAAAACATACGTTCTCGTATATTAGCTATAGTTAAGGTTATAAAGTTTAAATATATGTTTTATTCGTTTTCCTCTGATGATGAGGCGAAAACTTTGAAACCTGTAAGGTATCATATATGCATATATGATATATGCGTATGGCATATTCAGGCGCTTCATGAAATCAAATTTAGTCCCTCAGTCATCTTTTGGCTTCGGTCGTCAGTTTGTTTATAGGACACGCAACTTGGAAAGTTGCATAAATATCTGCCACTTTAACATTGAGGGCATGTTCCTCTCTAAATGCCAAATATTGTCGCGATTACTGACCAAACACAAGATAGATGTAGTATTAATAATAAGACACATACTAAGGACGATGAAGGCCTAAACAGGAGAGGACATGTGCCTGGTTTCTCCCTCATAGCAGCCATACTCAGCAATGTTTACGGTGTGGTCACATACGTAAGGTTTGATCTAGATGAAATAAAAGTCCATAATTGCAGCACCCACAATAATATATCATTGTTTCTGAAAACTTTAATATCTCTATAAATATAATAAATACTGGGTTCAGATTTTAGGTATTCCTCCGTAATACATTTACGCATTGAATGAAAAAAATAATATTAGTAATAATAAGCACTTATCGGCCACATCAGAGATATTTTGTGGAAATCGGGAATAAATTCACCAATACAATCAAACGTGTGCCAGTGTGTGACGTAGGTATATTCATTCTAATAAACCGCTATGGGTGAGGAAGCGACGCTATTCACGTCTCACTCTATTTCGGTATATGGGAACGCAATAAATAGAATCTCAGTTCGCTCGCTTCAGTAGCTTTCGGGCATCCATTTGCGGTGGTCTCTTCACCCGTTTTGTGAACGTCGGCCGATGATTTTTTCGTGTTTTTAGCAATTAAATTTCTATTATTATCACTTTTGACTTCAAATTTAATTAATTTAAGCGATTGGCTATGAATATTCCTATTTTTCTGATTTTAAATCGCTCATTTTTACACGTGTATTGATTGATGTGTATTGAATACACAGCACCGGAACGCGAGGTTTTTTTTTAGCATAGGAAGGGAAAGGTTAAAAAAGTTATTCTCGATTTTATTTGATTGGTTAATTTTCTAGAAAATCAAAAAGATCAAGTGCTTACTTATGGTTAAATCAAAGATATAAATTATATGTACTATTTTTTTTAATAATAAAATAAATCAAACCATTGTATTAAGAGCAAGACATTATTGACAACTAGAATGTTTCAAAATAAATAAAGCGAGAAATTATGCGAGTAAATCCGACTCTGCTTTTACCGCACAGCATACAGGATTGAAGAGAATGAAAAATATATTAGAATAAACAAATTATATCTTCATTACGATCGAAAGTTAAAATTATAGGGTTATATGTATATGCAACACGTTTGAATTTAGAAAGGTAACATTATAAATCAAGTTTAGGGAGTACTTACTCTGTAAAAATTGCAGGTAATTTCGTTTGAACTTTTCCAGAGATGTTATCGTATACGTGATGCGTATACACGTATGTACTAACTATCCAATTTTTAAAAATAAATATTATTAAAATTTACACGAATGGTCAAACGAGAATGCAGCTGAGTAGGGCAGGGCATAAATAAACAAATATATAAATCATAGACTAAAGGGTTATGAAAGGGCATACATTTATTGGGATTTTCGTTGTTACAAGTTGTGTATATTGTAATTGTGTTTAAATAAAAATGAATATGCTTGGAAATTTATAATTCATGTTCTTGAAAAAGTTAATATTTTTAGCGTTTTAATTTTAACCCTGAGAGATCGGCGTACTGCTATAGCAGTGGAAGAAATTTGTTCAACCCTTGTATTCTTAATTGAATATCATTCATTTAGAATACAAGGGGACATATTCTAAAATATATTTATGTTGTAAAAATATTTGTTTTTTGTTTTTTTGTTGTTTAAAATAAATATTTATCACGAACGTCCGAATCGTAAATATATCTCAGCACTAGATAGACAATTATATTTTTTTCTCGTAGCGCTCTCAGGGTTAAACAACTTTTCTTATATTAAAATCTCCATTTTAAATATTCTTTCTTTTTCACAGGTGGTGAAACCGACCATGTCTTCCATCTTCATGGCTACAGTTTCTTTGTGGTCGGTACAAACCAGTTTACCGAATCACTGGACACAGAAACTATCAAGTCCACGGATGCTGATGGAAAACTCTTCACAAAGAAGAATCTGCTGGATCCAGTAAGAAAGGATACTATCACAATACCAAAGTACGGAGCAGCAGCGTTGAGATTCAAAGCGGACAATCCTGGCTACTGGATTTTAAGAGACGAAAGATCAAATCAGTGGACCAGAGGTCTCGATGTCATATTCCAAGTTGGTGACACTTCAGACTTTGTCAGACCCCCTCCTGATTTTCCGAAGTGTGGAAGTTTTGTTGGCCCTCATTATTTTCTGATATAAGCCTCGGAATTATTATTCATGACGAACTTTAATGAAAAGAATGAACTTTTATTTTATTTAAGTGTTAATTTTGTTTAAGTTAAAAGAAATCCGGGGCGGACAAAATAAAATGTGAACTGTTCTTTAAGGACATGTGATGTTTTGTGTTTTTGTATCATGTAAATAATCTTATTGTCAACTAAAATTGTAGCTAGAGGTTGGTGTAAAAAAAAAAAACTGTGATAGAATTAAGGTTTAGCTGGTTTTTACAACACGTCTCTTAACTTTATAATTAAAATTAGGTTTGTTGAAAATTAAAATGAGTTTTAATAATTTGAACTCCTCAATCAAAAACCCACCTTGATAAGTACTCGTATAATACCGTAGTGTTACGATATGATCAAGCAGTAATGTTAAACAAAGAAATTTTTACCATTAATTTTTTTAGTAGCCATTTTTTGCAGTGTAATTCAAGAGTGGCTAAATTATTTTTTGATTTACTCTTGTTCTGCATACATAAAAACCATCTCGTTATTTACCTGCTAGAGTACGCAGAGAGGACAGAGCGCCAGAGTTTATTATTATCACGACACACATATTTCATCTATTCCACATCCATCTACCTTCTGATACAGTCCTAATAATTTATCTTAATCTTTACTCTACCTTCTTTCAAAATATCAGTCTCTTGATCCAATCATAGATTAATTTTCTTCTTTAATTACACCTTCCATTCACATTTGCACCGTATATCTGCTTTGTTAGTCTTCCTCAATCCATTCATTCTATGTGCTCAAACTATCTCCGAGTGCTCTTTTTCTCAACTCAACACATGTTTTCATCTCAACTCAACACGTGCTTTCATCTCAACTCAACACATCAGCCTGAAGTTCAAATTCATCCCGAATCACTTTATTCATACATTGTCTCCCCAAATGCACGCAATTCTGCTTTTAATTTACTGTTTTGCAATAAATGAAAACACACGCAATGACAAATCATGAATTAGTAACATTACCTACTCCAGTGGTTTTAAACCCAGAGGCTCGTTTACTATTTATTTATTATTAATTATTACACATAACAAGAAATATACACAATTTGCGAAAAAACAACAGGTAATTTGATTTGGACATACAATTTTAATGGATCTGGGTTTGTTGCTTTTCATTTGTCGTATCCCCAGTAAACTAGGCCTTTGCTTGTATCTCACTGAGGATATTTAGCATGAAAAAATAAATCGATACTTCTTTCCGATTTTTGATTACACAAAAAACAAAACCCTGTTGCACGCTCTTATCAACCTGACAAACAGTGACACTCAACTACAATTGGAAACATAGCGAAATACAACTCCTCACACATCATCACTCCAGAAAGACCAAAAATATTCATCCCACAATATACCGCACACAACCATAAGAATAAAAAGTAAAATTAAAACAAAAAAAATACAGAGAAACACAAATACAAAAACAACCAAAATTAAAACAACAAGAAGAAACCCACACTCACGAGCTCACATAAATCCTTTCCACTCATCATTCATCCTGAAAGCCCAAGTACTCAAAATCCTGTCGCAATAACAACCACGCTCCGATCGACTGTCTAAATGGTTTTCCTACCTTTACCTTTATTGAAGTCGGCACGCCATTGTATGTAATGGGAGCCAAATAAGCATATTGCCTTTCGGCAAAAGAGGTTTTAACTATGACCGAAGAACATATCGTCTTCCTACTAAGCTCTTCATCATGTCTGAATAACCCATTCAGATAGATTAGCAAATGAAAAATAATTGAACCTTCACGCATTTATGTATAAAAAGTATTATCTAGGAAAGGATAAAAATAATAGAACACTGGATTCAAAATCAAATGTTGAGGAGCGGTAACTGTGATTAAAACATTTTATAGAAACGAACGGAAGATTTATTTTTAAAGTGTCACCGTTTACAATAAACATAAATTTATAACTGGATACGCGTAAATAAAATTGTTGGCCGTGATCCGTTTTTATCGAAATGAAAGTCAAGGTAAATTATTAGCTTAGCCAAAA
Source organism: Odontocerum albicorne (assembly GCA_949825065.1). NCBI lineage: Eukaryota > Metazoa > Arthropoda > Insecta > Trichoptera > Odontoceridae > Odontocerum > Odontocerum albicorne. The sequence continues at coordinate 50,348,079 of OX463840.1, read as the reverse complement.
ACCAGTTAATTTGAAGTTTTGCAAATAACATTTTTGCATTTCCACTGAATAAAAAAAATAAGATAAACGACATCCGTGTGTGTGGTTTTACCTATTTTCACTAAGACAGATTTATTGTTGAAAAAAATATCTTCTAAATAAATTTCAACTTTCTTTTTATATTTATTTGGGTGGTGTCATGACATTTTTAATAAAAAATATTCATTAATTTCTGTGTCCAAAATACCAATTATTAATTATGCCACGTATTAACAGGATGATACAATGGAACTATCATCAATCAGGTTTTGTTTAGAGTATGTTATCCTGATATTTGGACAAGTTAGTGTGTTTTGTGAGTAAGGCTTCACAATCATAATAAATGTTATTTCCATTCAGGGAACCCTATTTCTGCATGTTTACCTTGCAAATACTCATTTATGGTCAGAGTCTATTCAAGGCTCTCCAAGTAGGCTAAGGGAGCTGGTCTCCAGGTACCATATTTTACGAGAGCTTCATCCAGTTAATTTTAATTACTTAAAGTAATTCTTACTTTTCTTCTACAATTTTTGTCGATATGTCGTGACGTGTCAAAAATGACATTGATTTGTATATTTTTATCGATTCGATATGTCGTAACGTGTCAAAAATGACATTGATTTGTATATTTTTATCGATTCGATATGTCGTGACGTGTCAAAAATGGCATTGATTTGTATATTTTTGTCGATTCGATATGTCGTGACGTGTCAAAAATGACATTGATTTGTATATTTTGATTGAATTCTGTTCTGTTATAAAGCTACGATCATAAAAAAACCTCAATACAAATATCAACGATACCAATTTTTGGGTTGTTAATTCCGTTCACATAATATCCATTATCCTTTGTACTTATTATCTCTCTCTATATTAATCAAATTAAAAAGACAATTTATATATCACCGTTTAGATAGCAGGCTTTCCTAGAGGGCGCTTTAATTCGGGATTTGAATATTCTTTTATTGACCGATTATAATATTAAAAAAAATGAGGAGTGTAAGGAGAGTAGTGGCCACAACCATTAGATTATGAACTTACCCGGATCTGCATATGTTTACATAAACACATTTGGTAAGAAAACCGCAGAAAATTTATCAAAGAAGATGAATCGCAGAGATACCTTTGTAGATCTTCCGATATGTGAAAGTAACAAATTCAGATATAGGTCGAGTGTAGTGTACATGTATAGTGTTCATATATAGTATAGGGTGGCTCATGACAGGTTGAAGGATGTACATCGCTGTTCTGCGCACACTGCCATCGTCGTCCTGGCAGTATGCGCAGTAGCTCCATCCTGTTGGAACTATACTCTTGATTATCTTCGACCGCTGGGCGTAAAAAGAATTCAAGCATTATTCTATACAGGGCCCCGTTGATTATTTCTGGCTGAACTTCCCCATTTTCAAAGAAATAGGGGCCGATAACTCTTTCAGCCATAACACCGCACCTAACAGTGCATTTTTGAGGATGCAATTGACGCTGATGTAATTCCCTGGGATTCACAGTACCCCAAAAATCTGCAGTTTTGTTTGTTGACGTACCCGTTTAAATGAAAATGGGCTTCATCACTTATTATCAAGTTGTTGTTATATCTGGAAAGGTGTTGAAATCGAATGACGCACTGCAGACGCTGTTGAATATCTTAGGGTAGTAAAGCTTTATAATTTGTAAAAAAAAGATTAAAAATGAACAAGTTATGACTTCTTTTAATCCTTCAGACTTTGAGTGGCCACCCTGTATAGTAAAATTTGAATAAGTCTTCCCAAACAGAGTTGTCTTCAAGTGCTTCCTAAAAGTGCACACGCCATCGTGGCAGATAAAAATCGATCCAATTGAAATATTACTGTAAAAGTATCCCACCCCTATTTGTCTTGTGTAGGTCGGAAGTCCATCCCCTCTAGACAAAGGATAACCACTGTTACGCGTTTCCGAGGACTCGTACCCAATTGTATTTTTGCCTACAGAGCTCCTTCGTTGTTTTTCCAACTTTTGGATGGTGTTTCGACTGAACATCTATCAGCTGGTTCAGCCCAGAGGAATTGTTTCGGTATTGTTTGTGTTGCCTAAATACGAGTACACTATATTGTTACGAATCTTCAAAATATTGATTGTATTCAATTAAATAAAAAATATGACCATACGAATTTACATATCTGAATATCGTTCCAGATTCCAATGTTGTCTTCAGTATTTGGAGTGTGGAATTATCTATGTTGTCTTCAGTATTTGGAGTGTGGAATTATCTATGTTTTCTTCAGTATTTGGAATGTGGAATTATCTATGTTGCCTTCAGTATTTGGAGTGTGGAATTATCTATGTTTTCTTCGGTATTTGGAGTGTGGAATTATCTATGTTGTCTTCAGTATTTGGAGTGTGGAATTATCTATGTTGTCTTCAGTATTTGGAGTGTGGAATTATCTATGTTTTCTTCAGTATTTGGAGTGTGGAATTATCTATGTTGTCTTCAGTATTTGGAGTGTGGAATTATCTATGTTTTCTTCAGTATTTGGAGTGTGGAATTATCTATGTTGTCTTCAGTATTTGGAGTGTGGAATTATCTATGTTTTCTTCGGTATTTGGAGTGTGGAATTATCTATGTTGTCTTCAGTATTTGGATTGTTGAATTATCTATGTTGTCTTTAGTATTTGGAGTGTGGAATTATCTATGTTGTCTTCAGTATTTGGAGTGTCGAATTATCTATGTTGTCTTCAGTATTTGGAGTGTGGAATAATCTATGTTGTCTTCAGTATTTGGAGTGTGGAATTATCTATGTTGTCTTCAGTATTTGGAGTGTGGAATAATCTATGTTGTCTTCAGTATTTGGAGTGTGGAATTATCTATGTTGTCTTCAGTATTTGGAGTGTGGAATTATCTATGTTGTCTTCAGTATTTGGAGTGTGGAATAATCTATCTTGTCTTCAGTATTTGGAGTGTGGAATTATCTATGTTGATGGATTGGAATAAAAAATTTGTACATGAACACAAAGTTTGAGTAGCACTGCTGTAATGCACTCGTTGAAAACAGTATTTCAGAGCAAAATGAAAAGGCATCATGTATAAAATACGACACTGTACTGTACGTCGAGCATTCTTCCAACTAGGCAACTAACACTCACACTAATATAAAACACCCATACCAATCAAATGGCGGTAGAATAAAAATCACTGGTGGTGTATTGAATTACAGTTTTGTTGTATACAGCGCAACCTGGCGGGTTTTTTCACCATGGGACAATTTCTTCCAACCAACCCAAAATATGTTAAAGAGACCTTAAGTGAAAACTAGACTCAAATCCATTAAAAAAAACCAGACTGTGATCCTTTAAGAAAAAAAATGAACTGAACATGCAACCCCTGGAATGGAAGACAAGTGTCTAACCAATTTGGTCATGGAAGTCATCCGGTATATAGCTTATACGAGGGAGGTCGATATATTCGCGGAATGAAGGAGTTTAGGGAGGGGGCGGTAGTGCGCATGTTCCGATAATATGATTCCTTATTAAAATATTCACCAAGTTTTAGTCTAATTATGACAGTATTGTTTAAGATATCGTCGGCAGAGTATGTCAAACGTTAATAACATCCCATTGAGTATATTAATTTCACAAAACTAGATAAATCATCTCAAATCATTTTGGAAGAGATGTCAGTGTCAGTTGAAATAGGGTATCCAAGGAAACCACTTGTAAAAACAGGGTATCGAAAAAAACTACAAGTTATAACGACGTATGCAAGTAAACCACGTGTTACTCGTATAACGCGGTATCCAAGGAAACCATTAGTTATAACGGGGTATCCTAGGAAACCACTAGTTATAAAAGAATATCTAAAGAGACCACTAGTTATAACGGGGAATCCAAGGAATCCACTTGGTGCAACAGGATATCCAAGGAAATCACCTGTTATAATGGGGTATCCAAGGTTACCACTTGTTGTTACAGGGTATCAAAGGAAACTACTAGTTATAACGGGGTATCTAAGGAAACCACTAGTAATAAAAGGATATCCAAGAAAACCACTAGTTATAACAGGGTATCTAAGAAAACCACTTGTTATAAAAATATATTCAAGGAAACCACTAGTTATAACGGGGTGTCCAAGGAAACCAGTTGTTATAACGGCGTATGCTAGGAAACCACTAGTTTTGACGGGGTTTACAAGGAAACAACTTGTTATAACGGGGTATCCAAGGAAACCACTTGTTATAATGAGATATCCAAGGTTTCCACTTGTTGTAATGGGGTATCCAAGGAAACCACTAGTTAGAACGGGGTATCCAAGGAAACCACTTTTTATAACGGGGTATCCAAGGTTACCATTTGTTGTTACGGGGTATCCAAGGAAACCACTAGTTATAACGGGGTATCCAAGGAAACCACTTGTTATAAAAGAATATCCAAAAAAACCACTCGTTATAACGGGGTGTCCAAGGAAACCAGTTGTTATAACGGCGTATGCTAGAAAACCACTAGTTTTGACGGGGTTTACAAGGAAACAACTTGTTATAACGGGGTATCCAAGGAAACCACTTGTTATAATGAGGTATCCAAGATTTCCACTTGTTATAATGGGGTATCCAAGGGAACCACTAGTTAGAACGGGGTATCCAAGGAAACAACTTTTTATAACGGGGTATCCAAGGTTACCACTTGTTGTTACGGAGTATCCATGGAAACCACTAGTTATGACGGGGTATACAAGGAAACAACTTGTTATAACGGGGTATCAAAGGAAACAACTTGTTATAATGATATATCCAAGGTTACCACTTGTTGTTACTGGTTATCAAAGAAAACTACTAGTTATAACGGGGTATCTAAGGAAACCACTAGTTATAAAAGGATATCCAAAAAAATCACTTGTTATAACGGGGTATCTAAGAAAACCACTAGTTATACAAATATATTCAAGGAAACCACTAGTTATAACGGGATGTCCAAGGAAACCACTTATTATAACGGGGTATTCAAGGTTACCACTAGTTATAAAATGATATCCAAGGAAACCACTAGTTATAATGGGGTACCCAAGGAAACCACTAGTTATAACGGGGTATCCCAGGTTACCACTTGCTGTTACGGGGTATCCAAGGAAACCACTAGTTATAACGGGGTATCCAAGGAAACCACTAGTTATAAAAGGATATCCAAGGAAACCACTAGTTATAACGGGGTATCCAAGGAAACCACTAATTATAAAAGGATATCCAAGGAAACCACTAGTTATAATAGGATACCCAAGGAAACCCCTTGTTATAACGGGGTATCGAAGGAAACCACCAGTTATAAAAGGATTTCCAAGGAAACCACTAGTTTTAACGGGGTATCCAAGGAAACCACTAGTTATGCCTTGGTATCCAAGAAAACCACTAGTTATAACGGATTATCCAAGTAAACTACTAGTTTTAACGGAGTATCCAAGGAAACCACTAGTTATAACGGAGTATCCAAGGAAACTACTAGTTATAACGGGGTTTCCAAGCAAACCACTAGTTATAACGGGGTATTCGAGGAAACCACTAGGTAAAACGGGGTATCCAAGAAAACCACTAGTTATAAAAGGATACCCAAGGAAACCACTAGTTATAACGGGTTATCCAAGGAAACACTAGTTATAACGGGGTATCCAAGGTTTCCACTTGTTGTTACGGGGTATCCAAGAAAACCACTAGTTATAACGGGGTATCCAAGGACACCACTTGTTATAACGGGGTATCCAAGGTTACCACTTGTTATAATGAGGTATCCAAGGTTTCCACTTGTTGTTACGGGGTATCCAAGGAAACCACTAGTTATAACGGGGTGTCCAAGGAACCAACTAGTTATAAAAGGAGATCCTATGAAACCACTAGTTATAACGGGGTATCCAAGGAAACCAGTTGTTGCAACAGGATATTCAAGGAAACCACTAGTTAAAACGCGGTATACAAGGAAACTACTAGTTTTAACGGCGTATGCAAGGAAACCACTAGTTATGACGGGGTTTCCATGGAAACAACTTGTTATAATGGGGTATCCAAGGAAACCACTAGTTATTACGAGGTATCTATGAAAACCACTAGTTTAAAAAGGATATTCAAAGAAACCACTAGTTATAACGGGGTATCCAATGAAACCACTTGTTATAACGGGATATCCAAGGTTACCACTTGTTGTTACGGGGTTTCCAAGGAAACCACTAGTTATAACGGGGTATCCAAGGAAACCTCTTGTTATAACGGGGTATCCAAGGTTACCACTTGTTGTTACGGGGTATCCAAGGAAACCACTAGTTATGACGGGGTATACAAGGAAACAACTTGTTATAACGGGGTATCAAAGGAAACAACTTGTTATAATGAGGTATCCAAGGTTACCACTTTTTGTTACGGGGTATCCAAGGAAACCACTAGTTATAATGTGGTATCTAAGGAAACCACTAGTTATAAAAGGATATCCAAGGAAACCATTAGTTAAAACGGGGTATTCAAGGAAACCACTAGTTATAACGGGGTATCTAAGGAAACCACTAGTTATAACGGGGTATCCAAGGAAAACACTAGTTATAACGGGGTCCAAGGTTACAACTTGTTGTTAGGGGGTATCCAAGGAAACCACTAGTTATAAAAGGATATCCAAGGAAACCACTTGTTATAATGGGGTATCAAAGGAAACCACTAGTTAGAACGGGGTATCCAAGGAAACCACTTTTTATAACGGGGTATCCAAGGTTACCACTTGTTGTTACGGGGTATTCAAGGAAACCACTAGTTATAACGGGGTATCCAAGGAAACCACTTGTTTTTAGGGGGTATCCAATGAAACCACTAGTTATAACGGGGTATCCAAGGAAACCACTAGTTATAAAAGGATATCCAAGGAAACCACTAGTTATAACGGGGTATCCAAGGAAACCACAAGTTATAAAAGGATATCCAAGGAAACCACTAGTTATAACAGGGTATCCAAATAAAACAAGTTGTTGTAACAGGATATCCATGGAAACCATTTGTTAAAACGGGGTATCTTATAAAACGTTGTAAAAATGACAACATATAAAAGTGTGTTGGTGCATATGGAAGTGAAACTTGAACTTTGCAGAAGAAGGAAAAAAAATAAACATAATGTTGTGGGGATGCGTGCACTAAGGAGACTATGTAGAGTGTTAATGCATGTAAAAAGGAAATGAAAACATCAGAAATGAACGCATTGATAAAACTATGTTCAAAATATTCATTTTATACATTCCAAATGTTAACTCAGCTTGAAACGTCATTTCATGTGATGACAGTTTCAGTTCAATCCCAACATCACTCACGTTGTCATGAAGGACAAAATAAATCCTCATCTAGCGCGATCTACATTAGAATATCGTTTTTTTTTATAAAAGCGACTTCACCTAGCGACGAAGAAGGATCTGCTCAAACGGACTCCTCCTGTGGCAACTCACCTGAGAGAAAAAAATGGTAGTGACGACAGACTTAAGGTCCGAAAGTAACTCACAGCGCAGTAAATACACAAATGAGTAAATGTATAAAAGAAGTGGCTTAAGGCCTGGAGTTAAATCAGCCCAGCAAACTGAAAGTAATTTCATAGAAAAGTTGAGTGCAGCAAAACTGTTCTTTTACGCCACTAGATTGGAGTAGCCAATCGGTCCGAAGATGAACCGAAGTAAGGTCCTTCGGAAATTATTGATTCGATTATCATTGCAGTACCACAGAATGTGCTCTGTGGATTGATCCAGGTGACCGCAAAAGTTACTACAGGGCGAAGGGACTAGAATGAAGCTAAAGAGTTTGTCATTGAAGCTTTTATGATCAGAGAAAAATTGGGTAGTGCAATAGTTTGGGTACACACACGAGGAGCCAAGGCATACCCTGGTGCAAGGAAAAAGTGTGAATGTTTGTCTACCTACGTAGAAGGACGAACAGCGATGCTGTCAAGTTGACAACTGGTCCTCGAGGCAGGCTTTCATAATCACGTGAGGGATCATCCATGGTAAGGGGGGAAGACAGATGTTTTTAGTAAGATGAAGAAAAGAGCTTCAAGATAGTTCGGACATATGGAGAGAAATAATGATTAACACTTCCCTTACTGTGCTAAAAAATTACGCCAGTAACGGTGTCGGACACTGAGGGTACAGTAAACATGTATGTTTTAAATTAAAATTATGCAAAATCTATTAGTTTTTTTTTGTAATTAGCTATAAACATCATTTTATTATGTAATAAAATGTCGAATAATATAAAATAAGTGTAAGAAATGATAAAATAAGACTTGAAACAGAGAGGTGACATTTCTATAAGAATATCATTTTCCCACTGCATCGTTCGGTCTGCGCAACGTTCAGAATGCGCATGACTGAAAAGAGGTCTCCAACCTTTTAAAAAAAAATCATAAAATTATACAATAAAATGTAGCGTGTATTTTTTGGCAATAAAAATATAATTCGAATTAAGAAAATAATTAACAAAATATAAAATGAATATATAAATTAAAAAATAATAATATAAAAACAAACACGAAATTCAAATCAAAAAAGAATGAGTCATACGGAGTGTTTTGACATTTGGTCAATTCTCGATTTAATATTATTCATTGCTGTTGATATTTATTAATGATTTTATTTCGTAATGACATCATTCAAATCATAGAGGTTTCGATAAGGAATACATAAAGTATGAAGACCCTGCAAGCAGTATATTTCGAGAAATTAAATAAAATATACGTCTTGGTCACTCTTGTCCGTTCACAGATCGGCAAGGGTTAAGCGAGACAAAAGTGCAAGGTGTTCGAAAAAAACATAACTGTATCAAACGGAATATATTTCGACGAAAGGAACAGAGAGAAATATGACTAATATAATACACGATTGAGCATGACGAGATTTCTGATTGTGGAGAAGGCGAAAGTTGTGAGAATGGATAGGAAAGTTTGGAGATCTGTTCTCTCTGCGTACCCTGCAACAGACATGGCGTGATGATGATATGTTTGTATGTATTTATGTTGGTGTCAACGGGAATCGAGTTCGCAGACCCCGGGCTGGAAGACAGGTATCTAATCAACTAGGCTAGCGGTCGGCAACCTACATGTACTGAAGTGCCACTTTTTTTTTTATGTATTGAACTCTCCGCGTGCCACTGGCGGATCCAGGATTTTTTCATAGGGGGGGGAGGGGGGGTTTAAATAATATATATCTTTAAGAAATTGAACATTTATTTATTTAATATTATATCACTTCATTATACTTCAAAATCACTCACATGGCCTCATGAGGAACATAAATAGGAGGCCCTGTTCAAAATTAAAGCAACATTTGGCGTAGCAAAAAAATTTGAATTTTCCTTCTCAAAAACAGATGATTTTGTCTAAGAAAATGAGCTACTCAACAATACATTTTTTTATGTTTCTCCAAAAACTAATAATTTAGTGTAAAAAAACAAACCGTTTTTGAATTTCATTATTTATCATTCTTTATACCGTGTCACCAAAATATTTTTCCACTAGGTGGCACGCGTGCCATAGGTTGCCGACGTCTCAAATAAGTTTACGAAAGACGTCCATTGATAGCTTTATTATGAATATAAATATTAAACGTATGTGATTAAAAACATGTTTTGAATAATAAGAATCAAATAAAACATATGAGGGGCATGACCGCGCGGTAACGCACTGGACTTCCGTGCGGAAGGTCGTCGGTTCGATCCCCGCACTGTGCTACTCCCCTCGAACGACACAGGCACTTTTTCTGCCTAATGTTCAAGGGTACAAGGACACCTATGACTTCGGTCACATCTATTCTTTTAAAAGAAAAAAAATCGAATATTCCCTATCATAAAATTGTATGCATATCGAAAAAATGCAAAGATACCCGTAAAGATGCAGTGTGCTTGAAAAAATGCCTATCGCTAACATCCTCGCTTTGTGTGTGTATATTTTTTGCGAGCTTTCTTTTATGAATCAATCAATCAACTTTCATTCGTTCGTTGAGATTTATTTTCATGATGTTTTTAATGATGTTTTTTTTATCAAGTCCAGTCTTGGTTACTGTGTGAGTCAAGAACATCATACATTTTACCATTTATTATATTAAATTGAACAAAGTTAACAGGGGTTATATAATTTGGACAGTAAGTTGTGTAACGAGAAAGTAAAAGTTTGTGCAATGAGCGAACCGAAATGATCGGTATACCCGGTCTGCGAAGCCGGTACCATTAAAGGTTTTATTAATTTTCTTTTTCTTTCTCGTGTTGCAACAGTGCAGAACAAGTAGTGTTGTGATTGATAAAAATCGTGACTAAAGAAATTTCGTAACTACAAGTGTATACATATCATCACGCCGTCTCCCTTTCCGGGTAGACATATAGTGCATAACTTTCCCATTGCGACACACAGTTTTGGCCTATTCTACATCCATACACCTTCTCATACAACTCTTAAGCTTTCTATAGATTATATCTCGGTTCCATAATAAAATTAATAAATGTTTATTGGGTTGTATGCTAAAAAAACGACCTCTTTCTCGCCAAATATAAATTACATTTTTCTTGCCAAATGTAAATGTTTTAGTGATTGTTTTTTCTCGAGACGATGCATGAAAAAGACTGAGCCCAAAGGTTAACATTTTATGTAATCTAATAAAAAAAAATACTCATGAATATGAACTCTAAAAAAAGATATTTCGTTTGATCGTTCCTGTCTCCGCGTTGCTTAAAATATCACCTAGTTTGATCGTTCCTGTCTCCGCGTTGCTTAAAAACATCACCTAGTTTGAACGTTCCTGTCTTCGCGTTGCTTAAAAACATTACCTAGTTTGAAGATAAAAAATGTATATCTCCAAATAAAGAAATATTTTATTTGTCAAGTCGTAAGTTTTTGATCGGTAAGAGTTCTAACTACGACGTGTGTTGGGGTAAGCAGAGATAATAGACCGCCAGACTTTATTATCTCGCCATACATCCTTTGCCTCTTTCACATCTATTCATCTTCTCACAAAACTTTTACGACTTCGCTGACTTTCTACGTTATCTTCAATCAAAACATCGTTCACTTGATCCAATCACACTTTCCTTGATCTTCTATCACACGTTCCACTCACAATTGCACGGTATATTTGTTTTATTAGTATTTCTTCAGTAATTCGTTCTACATGCCCAAATCATCCCTGAGTGCACTTCTAACGGTTCGTATGTAAATTTACAACACGTAAACCATGACGAAATGTACATATTTTTTTTTACAATTTATGACAAATCTAATTTATGTGTCGTATTATTGCATTGTTTTACACTCGTTTTATGCCACACAACTTGATGGGCTTATTGCACTGTGGTATAGACTAGGTTGTTTTCCATTAGTTGAAACGTGGCTGCATTGTGTTGCTTTAAATTATGGATGAAGATTCTACAATGTTTTTTGTCATCGCCCTGAGAGTGATGGCGGCAACGCCTTCGAAGCGTCGGTCATCATTTAAGCTAACTCAACATGATTAGAACTATGAAAAACATTTTGAACTAGTAAATACATTTGTATTTTAAATAAAAGGATTCAGTTTTAACTTAATAGATATTCTAAAAATATTTATTTTAATTAATTGAAGCTCTTTTCTACATTTATTTATAAGACTATTTATTTAAGAATATTTTCAATTTATTATTTGCATTACTTAAAAATATTTGATTTCAGAAGAAAAAATATAAACGATACGGATATTTTATATTCTTAAGTACTTCGGTCACATTTCCGTCATGGAGGGACTCATGGTTCCAGCAATGCAGAGGGACACAGAAGTAAAATGAACGGTATGGATATTTTATATTCTTAAGTACTTCGGTCACATTTCCGTCATGGAGGGACTCATGGTTCCAGCAATGTAGAGGGACACAGAAGTAAAACATCCATGTTCTGGACTATCCAAATGCGTAGTACTTCGGGCAGCCATTGCCACAGATTGGAGAAGAATGTGCACAACGTATACCAATTTGAGTGTGGGGCACGTACCTCAGCATTGAAGTCTCAACATAAAAGAATAATTGTTGTATTATATTAATTTAAATTGTAATAATTAAGAAAACAACGTATACTACAACAGATAAGTTAAATACAATATAATATGACATTCGTGTTATAATTGGTAAGACACCTGTCTTCTAGCCTGGGGTTGCGGGTTCAATTCCCATTGGAACCTAGATTTAAAAAAAAATGGTTTTCACTTAAGGGGGTGTTCTACTCTAGAGGCGTGAATTTCGGGCGTTTTTTTAAGGCTTATTAAAAAAAAACTAAAAACACTTTTCCTATGCATTTTTTACAGTTTGTTTATTGATGATTTGATAATGTACAAATTTTTGGAAAAAAAAAATTAAATTCAAAATGTTATCAGCTGTTATATCTTGTCAAAAAAAGGGGGTAAACTGGTCGACATGATTGAAGCCCTTTCATAAATTTAAAATCAAAATCATACACAGTTTCTTAATAAAAAATAATGTCGTTATAGTACGTACCAAAAAAACTTAAAATGGCGGTTGTCTGAAATTTTTTCCACTTATTTACCCTCTTTTTCCAAATATTAAAATTTTTTTAAAATAGTAAAAAATAAATAAATTTTAATTTTTCAAGGTAGGGACGATATAAATACATTTATCAAAGTTTCATACCAAATTTCAAGGCAATCAGTTGGATAAAATTTGAGATTTTATGTCGACCAGGTCGAAAAAAGTGGTTTCGAGAAAAACGCGTTTAAAGTTTTGAGATTATTGTCCGAGTCATTCCGGTGCGGCGTAATTCCTACCTCATTTATAGCTATAACTTCGTAAATATTAAGAATTTAAAAATTTTCTTTTGAGAATATATTTTTAAACGTCTAAACGTTAAAAATATGCAAACTGAAATATTTCAAATTTCTAGACTAGAACACCCCCTTAAACCCCTTGAACATTTTTTTGGTTGATAGGAAAATATTACCACCTGGCACAAAAAAGTCCAGAGTTCTTTCTATACACATCATGTTCATTCTTTTTTCATGCCATCATATCACTACTATACATAAAGTTTATACGAGTGTTGTGAACCATTGACTTGACAAAACCGTTCAAGTAAATGTAATATTTTCACGTTGGCTCAATACCAGTAATTATAAGAGTTTAGCGTACATTACACTGCATCTGTGTTTTGCCTTCTTTTTTTTCTTGACTGATTGAATTTGGTCAGTGGAGTGGCTGATTTATGTCTCAAATTACAGATCACTTGTGAAAAAACTTGGTCACTGTCAAAATTTCTCCTCGCTGTATTCTGAAAGTTGTCTCAAGTTCAGTTATTCAAGCAAATATTTATAAACTATCAAATGTAACAAGGCTTACGAGAGTTGTTATGTCAATAGTTCCGACTATCTCTGTTGTCGAGTTGATAAAATTTTCCCACTTTTATTTAATTTGATTTCTTTTATGTATATGGTTCAACATAGTCTGGTGGACTTATTGCTATACAACAATTTCTTCTTAAGTATTGGGTGTTAAAATAAGTTGTGTCCATTTTTTTCCAAATGAAGAGAACAAGAGGACACAACAAAATAAAATTACAACAAATTAGTCAATAATGTATTCTCCTTCATTATTTAATAGATGGCGGTATACAGTCATGTGAATACAATTCAACTGCTCAGCCAATTCTACGGTGGTTTGAAGGGGATCTTCATGAATAATATGGTTTAAGCGGTCCTCATCGAAGTCCATTGGTCGTCCGGAACGCTCCATGTCTTTCAGGTCGAAATTACCGTCTTTGAAACGCAAAAACCATCGACGAGCTGTCCTTTCATTCAAAGCATCTTCACCGTACACTACGCAAATATCGCGAGCAGCTTTGGCAGCTTTATTTCCTCGATTGAACGCGAACAGAAGGAGATGTCGAAAATGGTCCCTTTCGTCTACTTGATATTCCATTTTGAAGGCTTGTAATCAAATAAAATAATATATATATAACGTAAAAGCAAACACAATATCTTGTAGAGCAGAAATTTTTCATTCGAATGACGTATAACCTTTATCATTTTGTTTTACTTTTGGTGCTCATTTTTAAATTTGGAAAAAACGGACACAACTTATGTTAACAGCTAATATATAAAGAAGTGGTTACTGACTTTCTTCTTAAGTATATAAAGAAGTGGTTACTGACTTTCGTTGACTAAGGTTCTGGTTTTATTAACAATGGAAGATGCGAGGCTGATGTGAAAAAAATAACTGAAATGGCAAAGAGTAGAATGTCAAAGGTGAAAAAGATATGGAAGAGTAGAATCATCACCAGCACGACGAAAATGCGTCTAATTTAGTATCTTATCTTCGTAATATTTATTTACGTCTCGGAAACATTAGACTCGCGGACTCTGAGAGCAAAAGAGATACGTAGAATACTCGTAGATTCATTTGAAATGTGGTTCTGGCGAAAAACATAACAAATTCCATGGAAAATAAGGCGAACTAACGCCTCCATTCTCGAATTACTGAAAATCACTGACAGATTGTCTACAATATTTGAATCCTCTGATTATTTGAAAACGTTGGTCGTTGTCTAGGACAGTACTCCGCAACCGCTGTGTCGTGGCACACTGGTATGCCGTGAGCCGGATACAGGTGTGCCGCGGTCAAATTCAATGTATTTGACATTTTACAATTTTTCATTATGTATTTAATACACAATGACAAATTATTTTTCATAATATTGTCTATTTTTCAAAATGTAGTATAGAATAATTATTATAACTAAATAATTTTTCAATGGTCCCCCAGCGCCTGGTGCCAACTGTTGAAAACTGCGTAGTGTGCTTTGTACACACCATGGCCGCACCAAATTAGTCATAGACAAAGAAAAATTACCCTTATGCGCGTCGCTGAAGACTCATGCCTAATTTAATACCTATATAGTTTAGCTTTTGGTGTGCCGCGGAATTCTAGGAAGAATTTTGGTGTGTCGTAGGTGAGAAAAGGTTGCGGAGCACTGGTCTAGGAGACAGTTTTGAGAGGCTTATGGTTACTGGAAGCGTGGAAGCACGATGCACAAGAGAAATAATCCCCATACGTTGGACTGACTAAGTGAGAGACGCAACTGGACTACCCTTTCTACAACAACTATTCTTCGAACCAAGGAGTGCAGGTATGGATGGAGAGGAGTCGTCAAGGGCTATTATGGGAGTCACGATGCTCAGTCATCAGCTACACGAAAGGACGACGATGCATTTCTTCGTCAGCCAGCTCATCTTGGATAGAGTCAACTGATTGAATCCATGATAGATTTTACAAACAAAATATATATTCATTATTTTAAGGTTAATCTCTAACAATAATGGTACATCTGGTAGGTTTATTGCTATACAGCATTTTTTTCCAACCAACCAGCTCATCTTGGATACATTGAACTACTCAATCCATGAGAGACTTAATAAATATAAGTACAAGTACAAGTAAATATAAGTACATTTGCTCGACGGGTTCCACAAAGGCTCCTCCTTAATTAAAACTTCCTCCATCTTGTAAAATCACTTGGTGACAATAAAATTAACTAACACGTCTGTTCGCTAGGAGACTTACTAGGTGACTAATCTTTACGTAGCGTGGCGCGAAACGTGCTGTGTGGCCATTGCGATAGTATAGTATGCGGTGCATTATGTCACCTAGCTCGCAGCATAGCTCTAAGCACCAAGCGAGGCTCCTACCTGTGTGGCCGAGGACCAACTCATGGATGACGTGTGTCTTGTTGGTAAAACGACTTTCGAAGGCTAGTTGTAAAGATATATCCGTAGCCTAATTGGTAAGACGCATGCTCTTCAACTGTATGCAATAAAAAAGTAATAAAAATAAATGCTAGAAATTTGACTCTTCGCATTTTGGTTATTCTGAGTATTAAATAGTTTATCCATATCTAGCAAATGTTATATAGAGGCCTAGAGTTAAAACCAGACTGGAACCCATTTTATAATCGGGTACAAATGGGAATCGTACTCGCAGCTCTTGAGCTGAAGACAAGTATATAATCAACTAGTTGCAACCCGTGAAATATTCACGGAAGTAAAACAAATTATACATTTTTGAAATAACAAATGGAGCAAGATCAGCTTAAAGTTTTTTGGGTTCATTAATGTTTAAAGTTTAAAATATAAAAGGTACATCTTGATTGATGAATTATTTAATTCTCAAATATCTCTTTATACACGATGTTTTATGTATAAACATTACTGTTATTCCATTTAAATCGTTGATAAAGTTTTCCTCGAAGACTTGTTTCAGATACATTGACTTTAATGTTTTCGCGTTTCCGATATCTTGAAAAAGCCACATACACTCGTAATTGTCTGCATTTAAAAAAAGAGCATATGATAAATAAACATAAGTAATTATAAGGTTCAATATAATAGGAAATAAATGAATTATTTAATGAATTACAATTCAAAATAAATTGGCATCGTCCCCTTTTACACCGGTTCGTTCAGTATAATTTCAATCTGTTTCTAAGTATTCCTCTCTCGCTCTCTTGTATTCAAAATTCAATTCTCGTATTCTTTCTCTGACGACAACCGTACGGGGTTTGACCTATTTATACTATGACTAGGCCACGGTCATAAATTTTTGGCATGTCTAAGAGAAACAAAACGATTTTAAATATTTGTTGCGCAGGTTGTTAACTAGAATTCAAATTTGTATACATTTTGAAGACTTTAAGGTTGGTAACGATACCATAACCATATTTATGATTACCAGTTTTGGGCGTGGTATTTTACCGCCAGCCAAGAAAGATTAGTTTATGATTATTGAAATAAACGCGATAACAATGAGTACTTAGTTTAAAAATAATAAACCCTGTTCATTACAATGAACCAGTTTAACTTTCTATCGAATTTCTTTATTGCAAGGTATATAGTATGATTTAATCGAATTATCGTTTTATTCGATTTTAAATATAAATCACTTTCTTTAGTTAATATATACTTGACTATTTCCGTGGTGTAGTTGGTAAGACGCGTGACTTCCATCCCCGGGGGTTGCGTGTTCGTTTCCCGTTAGAACTCAGATTAAAAAAAAAAGGTTCTAGTCTAGATTTCATTTAAGGTATATTTAACATGGCATTAAAGCCCACCAGGTTGTGTACTGCGTGCAACAAAAAATGTCATAAAAATCAATACAATATTTTTTGAGTTTCACTATTTAAATTCATAAAACTATTTAGGTTTAATATAGACTCTCTGTAGCTTAGTTTGTAAGATGCTTGACTTTTACCTGGAGTTTAGGTTTAATATAGACTCTCTGTAGCTTAGTTTGTGAGATGCTTGACTTTTACCTGGAGTTTAGGTTTAATATAGACTCTCTGTAGCTTAGTTTGTAAGATGTTAGACTTTTACCTGGAGTTTAGGTTTAATATAGACTCTCTGTAGCTTAGTTTGTAAGATGCTTGACTTTTACCTGGAGTTTAGGTTTAATATAGACTCTCTGTAGCTTAGTTTGTAAGATGTTAGACTTTTACCTGGAGTTTAGGTTTAATATAGACTCTCTGTAGCTTAGTTTGTAAGATGCTTGACTTTTACCTGGAGTTTAGGTTTAATATAGACTCTCTGTAGCTTAGTTTGTAAGATGTTAGACTTTTACCTGGAGTTTAGGTTTAATATAGACTCTCTGTAGCTTAGTTTGTAAGATGCTTGACTTTTACCTGGAGTTTAGGTTTAATATAGACTCTCTGTAGCTTAGTTTGTAAGATGTTAGACTTTTACCTGGAGTTTAGGTTTAATATAGACTCTCTGTAGCTTAGTTTGTAAGATGCTTGACTTTTACCTGGAGTTTTGGGATGATATTTTCTAAAGTATTCGAACAAAAACATTACTAAGTTTGGTTTCCTGTTTCTAGGGCTAATTTTTATTTAACAATAAGTAACTTTTTTATTTTACTAATTACATTAACCCCCGCTGCACTTGTTTCTACCCCTATCCCGAGGCTCTGTTCAGGTGGAATGATCCCATTTCGTTACGAGAGTAGTGCTTAAGTAAGACTTGTGTCATGTTACATATTTTAATATAGAGTTTCACATTGTTTAATATTCTGATATTAGCCGAAACCTTTGATAAAAAATAATTTGTTTTATTGAGATTTATTAATATCACTCGTTTAAAAATATATTTATCTTATTTCTCTTATCGAAGTCCAATCGCCTGCATAAGCCCACTCACCTGGTCCAATTATGTGCCAACTCGGTAATCCACCCGTTTTTATTGCAGGCCTACACTGTCTTCACACAGTTTCTCCATTTACATTACGGCTTCCAAATTGGTAAAAACAAAAATCGGTAAACCGGTTATCTGAACAATTTCAAAAGTAATCGAAAACCGAGTTTTTTTATTCGGTTAACTGGTTAGAAGATTTAATTTTTATTATCTTGCAACATTTTTTTTGCTATATTTTAATCTAGAGTTTGGCGATAACTTGAAATGTGATTCATTAACCTAAGTATTTTTGAAATGCTATTTTAATAACCTTTATTATCTTATTTTAAACAAATTAAATTGTTTTTATATTTATGGTTTCGTTCGAAATAGTGATTTTATAGATATGATAAAATTATTTGAATAATTTGAAGAAGTGGTTTCATTATTAACAGATAATAAAATATTATAAACCACATCACACAAAAATAGTAAACCCAATCTATAATATATAATATAATGAAATTACAAATCATCAATCAAAAATAATAAATACGAAGAAGGAGCTCCGTGGAAGAATGGCCAGAGTTGTGGATTCGTGTCTCATAGGTTGCGTGTTCAAATCCCGAGACAGCCAAAAAGCTATCCCTATTTTCATAACACAAGTATATCCACTATGGAAACAGTAATTTAAAAAGAGAAATTATAACATATCATAGTATAAATAGGCCAAAACCCATATGATGGTTGTCGTCAAAGAAAGAATACGAGAATTGAATTTTGAATACAAGAGAGCGAGA
Source organism: Odontocerum albicorne (assembly GCA_949825065.1). NCBI lineage: Eukaryota > Metazoa > Arthropoda > Insecta > Trichoptera > Odontoceridae > Odontocerum > Odontocerum albicorne. The sequence goes on along the minus strand of OX463840.1, from coordinate 50,329,107 downwards.
GAGGAATACTTGGATTCTCTCCGAAAGTAATTCGAAATTTGAATCTCGGTGGGTTCGTGATACTGAACGAATTTTAAATACCTACCTAACAATTTTTGAACCGGTGTAAAAGGGGACGATGTATAAATGATATATATATAAACAAATTTTACATTTATGAATATACATTTTCATAAATGTAGAATTTGTTATACTTCCGTGAATATGTCACGGGTTGCATTAATAATAACGTTACTGTTTGTCTTTAGAAAAAATATAAATTTGTGTATTAATTTCTAAATAACCGATTAAAACCAGTTACCGGTTTCATGGATGTCAAAAAACAACCGGTTAGCCGAGTAAGATGGTTAATTGGAAGCCCTAATCTACATACATGCCATCACGCCGTGTCCCTTGCGGGATGAAAAGAATCATACTTTTTACTCAGATTTTAACTTCTGCTTCTTTCATATCACTTTATTTAATACTTTATTGAACAATACACAATATGCCGTGTTTATTGCCAAGAGAAATATTTTCCAACAAACTATAAAATTTCTTTACAAAGTTTTGTGTTAAAGGTTGGGGGGCATCTACATTTTTATGTTAAGTATAAAAAACAAAATAACAACAAAAATAAAAAAAAAAAAAAAACAAATAAATTTAACAAGGTCGTTGAGGGTCAGGAGAAGAAAAAGAAAATTAGAGAGAAGGTTGACGGATAACTAGGAAAACACATTTATACGTATCGTCATGTATAATATTCAATAATTCGTGCACTTTACTTTACTTTCTTTTAAAAATCGGCTCCACTTGATCGAGCTATATTTTCATCGATCTACTTTTTCTACGCATATGATACACTAATATATTCAATTAGTCATTCTTTTGCCAGGCATATCTTCACGTGTCCAATCTATCTTAATGCTCCTTTAATTTTTTAATTAACAATGTCACTTTTTCCAAGCAATTATTTTTTTTTTGCAGTGTTTTATTGCTCATTCCTTCATGAACAGTCAACAGTTTCCATGCAATGTCTTTGTTGTTAATTCCTTTATGAACAGTCAACAGTTTCCATGCAATGTCTTTATTGTTCATTCCTTCATGAAAAGTCAACATTTTCTATGTAATGTCTTTGTTGTTAATTCCTTCATGAAAAGTCAACGGTTTCCATGCAATGTCTTTATTGCTCATTCCTTCATGAACAGTCAACAGTTTCCATGCAATGTCTTTGTTGTTCATTCCTTTATGGACAGTTAACAGTTTCCATGCATTGTCTGTATTGCTTATTCCTTCATGAACAGTCAACAGCTTCCATTCAATGTTTTTGTTGCTCATTAATTCATGAACAATCAACAGCTTCCATGCAATGTCTTTATTGCTTATTCCTTCATGAACAGTCAACACTTTCCATGCAATGTCTTTATTGTTCATTCCTTCATGAACAGTCAAAGGTTTCCATGCAATGTCTTTGTTGTTCATTCCTTTATGGACAGTTAACAGTTTATCTTTAACAGCGATATCTTTATTGTACATTCCTTAATTAACAGTTAACAGTTTCCATTCAATGTCTTTATTGCTCATTCTTTCATGAACAGTCAACAAATTTTCCTTAGTACACCCATCTCCATAGTGTTGATCTTACTTTTATTCTTCATTTGCCAAGTCCAAGCTTCACTCCCATACGTCGTATTCTTCTCATAAATGCTTAGCGGAATCCACGGGACACTTACTTTCAATAAATATTTTTATGTAATCTAGACGATATTTTATTTCATTAACATAAGCTAAACGCTGTTTATAGTTAAGTTTATTTCATTAACATAAGCTTAACGCTGTTTATAGTTAAGTTTATTTCATTACCATAAGCTAAACCCTGTTTATAGTTAAGTTTATTTCATTAACATAAGCTAAACGCTGTTTATAGTTAAGTTTATTTCATTAACATAAGCTAAACGCTGTTTATAGTTAAGTTTATTTCATTAACATAAGCTAAACGCTGTTTATAGTTAAGGCATTAACATTGTGAGGTTTAAAGACATTAGTAATTTGTTTAGTCCAACACTATTTATTTCACTTTATATAACGGTATAACTCTACCGGTTTCAAGGTTTACACTTCATCATCAGGAGAGCACAAATAAAACAGTTTTTTTTCGAACTGGTATTGAAATATACACTTCTAAAGGTAAACAATCAGGTTGGGGATTGTGGATGGAGGGAGGCAGGAGAATTCAGCAAGCAGCGGTGAAAACTTGGGAATATACGTGTTTGCCAGATGTTCATCCCAATGCACTGAATTGGATATTTCTAGGGCCTCTAATCTGTCCAATTTATTTCCGTCGCCTTTAAACAGACATGTTTTTAAAATCGAATAAGTGACAGAATACGGAATGAAGTGATAATAGATGAATGTCAACTGAATGCTAATTAATGCGTTGAGTAAGATAAAAAGAGCACTCTGTGATGGTTTAGATGCGCTGAACGAATGGATGAAGAACTCCTAAATAAACAGTGCAAGCGTGAGTGGAAGGGGAGGTAGAACAAGACTAAAGGGAGTATGGCTGTATCAAGTGAAATATATTTTGAAAGAAGGAAATCTAAGAAGTAAGAGAAAGCGTAAGAGCTGTATGAGATGATATATGAATGTGAATGAGGGGAAATACTCGTATAGTGACGAGATAGAAGAGTCTGACGCTCTGTCCTCTGTACCTACCCCAGCCTTGGTAATGGTGTAAAATAAATGTAATAATAACTATTATTACAAAATTATTTGATTATAATCAAATAATTTTGAGGCATTATACTGGTAGTAATAAATAAAAATAATGAATCCACTTATTTACAATTACAGCACACGTAATTAAGTTCTTTGTTAAGTTTTATTACTAGTGTGATATTTGGATAAGTTTTATTACTAGTGTGATATACTTAGGAACAGTGCCGTAACTAGGTTAGTCCAAAATGTGCATAACACAAGACGAAGGGGGTCTGAAATGGAACCGACCAAAAAATTACAAATAGTTTCAATTTATTTTCGCTGCAGTGTGGTTTAAATGTACTCGTAGGTGAAAAAAAATATCCGAATAATAATGTTGTTCTTCGAATATTTCTCACTTTCTCTGTTTCTACCGCTTTGTGTGAGATAAGCTTCAGCTATAATATTAAAAATTAATTGAGATTTATTAAAAACTGCTTTAAAAATGATTATCAAATCTTTTCATAATTTCAATTGAATATATGTTATATTATATATTACTATCTTTAAATATATTTTATGAAGATGTAATCAATGGGAGTGGAATGAGGATATGTACGTGAAAAGATACTGAAAAGAGTCAAAGAAATGCTGTAGAAATGCGTGCAATAAAAGTAATACATAGGGGGACAATGTATGCCAAAATACAGCACGAAGTGATTAGAATTGATTAGGAACTAAGGCTGAAGTATTAAGTAAGATCAATAATATTATTATGCTATGAGATGGTCTGGATATATATAATAAATGAAAGAAGAAAAACAAATATACAGTACGAATACGAGTGGAGAGTGTAGAAAAGGGAGATCGATGAACGGATCAAGTAAAAGAGGACTCATAAGAGTTTTATGGAAAGGTATATGGATGTAAAGGGTCTTTCAAATTGAGCGGTTTTATTAAATTCTTGAATAAAACACACAATTTGCTTTGATTTAAAAAAAAACTTTTTGTTGGTCATTGATGTATAAAGTATGACATTTAAATACAAAAAACAATATTCGTCCAATATTCGACAAAAAACAATAAATGTCCACCTCTTGCAGCTCCACATATAGTACTAGTAATATGTACACTCTTTTGTCAAAAAATTCGATAACAGTTTGGCACAATTGCGTTTCTAACTCACCAATAACGCGAATAATTTCGTCATTCAGCTCAGGAATTTATTGGGGGTCATTCTTATATGCCTGACTATTCACATAGTCCCAGAGAAAATAGTCCAACGGTGTCAGATCACATGATATTGGTGGCCAATTAACTTCACCGTTTCCGGAGATTACAATACATAAAATAATTCAACAATTTGAACGAGTTGTTGTATTATATACGATTCCATTTTTATAAATGTCATATATGATATTACACTTCTCAAATGTCACAAGACCCAGAAGTTTGCGACGCCATCTGTGTTTTATCCAAGAATTTATAAAAAACCGCTCATTTTGATAGACCCTTTAGATTAGGCGGATCAGCTATGTGTCGTTATAGGAAGTCTGGTGTTTTGTTTTCTTTGTCCATTCTGATAAGGCAACATGATGATGGTATATATCGATCGTCCAGTTCATTACTCAGACAACTCCAAATAACCTGTTTTGAGATAATGAGAAAAGCAATATTATAATCGTCACCATAAATCAAATACTATTTATTTTTGTCCGAGTTTTATATATTTTATCAATAGATGTTGATATAATCTATTGATAAAATATATAAAACTCGGGCAAAAGCTAATAATAGTATATGATTTATGGTGACGATTATAATATTGCTTTTCTCATTTTCTCAAAACAGGTTATTTGGAGTTGTCTGAGTGATGAACTGGACGATCGATATGTGTCTGTAACCAATATATCTGGTGAAATAAAAATCATGAAAGAGTTATTAAAATAATTGTTTATTAAGATATACAATATAAATGATCTAGTACAGTGCTTCCCAATTACTTTCATGTAACAGCCCCCTAAATCTAAAGTAATTAATCCCCCCCCCCCAAAACATTTTTTTTTATAGTTGAAGATTTATTTGGCAATAATTATTACAATTAAAATACACATATTTATATTCAACACAAAATTATAGGAACTTGCTTAAAAACTTTTTTTTTTTAAATAAAAACTATACTCATATGAAACAATTGAATACTCACATGAATATTTGTACTTTGTACTGAATATTTTCGCGACCCCTACGAGAAATCCCGCGGCCCCCAATTTGGGAAGCACTGGTCTAGTATATTTCTTGTGTTTATAAACTACTATGAAATAGTATTTGTTCAATTATTACTTTTCCCAAAAAGAAATAATAAAGAAGCCAAAAATAAAATCTTACTCAGAGCAAATAAATTTTTTGTTACGGCACTGTTTCGAAATAATGAAAGTTACAAATTTAATGTCTTCAGAGAAATGCGAGTTGTCGTCGTAAAATAACGCGAAATAGTGCATAAAGTAAATTAGGGAAAGCACATCTGAAAGCAAAACACCACTCATGTCACCATTGCAAAATAAGTGTTGAATATCATTGCATTAATTTTTTTCACTTTCCTAATAAAAAGGGTTATTGATGTGATAAGAAAAAAATCTTTTTAGCATATCAAATTCAATGGTGATGTAATCATTTATCATTCATACGGAATGCAAACAATTATATGAATTTAATAATAAATTACTTTGTTATTCAACTAATGATTCTATAGTTCGGAAATTCTAGGATGAGTCCTGTGACAGCTCACAAATTTGCCCCAATACAACCTTATGTAATGTATTTACTTAAATAACTTGCTATTTATTAGAATTGAGGCTTATATTAAAGTTGATAAGATAATTAAAATTGCTGAACATCGTTACAAGGTTGTATTGGGGCAAATTTGTGAGCTGTCACAAGACTCATCCTAGAATTTCCGAACTATAATCCTCGCAAGACGTGTTTTTGCGTCTTATCTCTATGCTCTTTCCACAATAATGTGCACGTAAAAGATTATTTTTAGCGGAATGAAACAAAAAAACTAATATATTATTTATAGTTAAGGCATTACAATTGTAGAGGTTGAAAGACATTGTAATTTGTTTTATCAAACACTGTTTATTCCATTTTTTGTTACGGTATAACCCTACCGGTTTCAAGGCTTTCACCTCATTATCAGGGTAGCACAAATATAACTGAACTCTGTTCGAACTGGTAACGAGATACATGCTTCTAACGGTAAACATTCGGGTAGGGGACTGGGGGCTGAGGGAGGCATGGGACGACCTCGGCGAGCAGCGGAGAGATTCTTGGGATATATGTGTTTGCCAGATGTTCACCTCGATGCACTGACTTAGTTTCTAGGGCCTCCAATCTGTCGAATTTATTTGCGTTATTACTGATATGTAAGAATTTGGCATCATCGATACAAAATGTATGGTTTTCATCCACTACAAGAAAAATCACCCTGTGGGATATTAAGTAACCTATTGACAATGTTCACAATGCCTCGTGTTGTAGGCATCTATGATATACACATATTTTAAAGTTTTATCATTACTCAACTTTTAACTCTAGTGATATTCTTAAAAATCTGAGTTTCGTTCTTTACAAATTGTTTTGTAATGAGAATAAATACTTTCATTTCAATTTCGATTCTGATATAAATCTTGGACAATAGGAGATAAAAAACGTGAGAATGGAATATCGCTTTAATATCAAAATGATTATTTTTCCCGGTTAAATTAATTAATTATATTTCATAGAATTAACCTAAGCTTTGTATACTAAACTTCAAGCATGGTCAACCCACGGCCCGCAGGCCGCTTGTGGCACACCAGGATGTTTTGTGCGGCCCACGAGAAGTTTTTTATAAATCATGAAAAAAATAACAATAATGAATAGTTTATAGCGTGTTGCTTAGTTTGATATGTCATGATGATCTTGATTGATATTTGTTTATTTACAAATACTCAGGAATGCGGATAAAAAATGTAAGTGACAGCGGGTAAATAATAACAGTCTTGACAGCTGAGTGAATGACAATACTAATATGTTTATTTCTCGGCGCGCAGGTATTTTATACAAATGAGTGAACCAGTTCGCGCTACATGCTCCGTCTCACTCTGGCACGTGAATTGGCGGTAGCTTATTTATTTGTATTTGGAGATGGCTAGACAAATCGCGGGTACTACAAAAATAGTAAACATTGTCGCTGTTCTTGACGTGTAGCAATCTATGAATACTTCATCGCTCATTGACCCTGTATGTTTATTATTTCAACAATAATTAATTCAATTTAATTATGTTTAACAATTCATTTATCCATTTTGACAATTATTTATTTATTTATTTATTTAGGTAGGTATCCTACAAGTTGTTTAAAAAAATATAATGTTATATCATTTTTTATTATGATTTCCAAAAGCACATGCCGGTCGTATCCTCAAACTCTGAGAATGTTAACAATGGCCCTTTGCAACTCGATCGTGGAGTACGATTTGCACACTGACGCATCGACACGGCGTTGAACGAGAAATGTAGCATCATTACAGGCTGTCTGAGTACATATCCCTATACCTAAGATCAGGTTCTTTGATATCGCCCCCTCTGCCATTTGATACAGAATATTTGCGAGTTTGTGATATCTGCCCTAGAGTTCGATCTCCGTCATCCCATATTCGACTATGAGCAGTCGCATAATTTGGAGCACGTTTTCTCCTTTTCATGCGTTTACATTTTGATATACCATTTATGTATAATAAAAAAAAATACATGTGCGGCCCATGAGCCCTAACCAAATGTCATTTTTTTTGGGCACGTGCGCCAAAAAGGTTGGCCACCCCTGCTCTACTTAATATTAGATATTATCTTATTTTAAACAAAGGGAAATTATATATAAACGATTTACGTGGTATAGTTGTGAGATAAGTTATTTGGTTAACCCGTGGGTTTCGGATTCGATTCCCGTAGAAACCCAAAAAAAAAATGGTTCCAGTCTTGTATTTACTTGGCTTGAATAATATTTTTCTGGTTGGTAGGACGAGATTGCCATTTTGTAATAAACCCAGCAAGTTGTAATGAATACAACGAAAGTGTAAATATAAGAAGAACATTTGAATTTAATCTAACTTGACCGTAAATAACATAATAAAATACTTCTTCTCCCTGGCTCCATCCCAACTCATTGTCTGCGAAGACTGTTGGGGTCAGCTCTCCTCGTCCTCAGGTTGTATGCTCTTCTGTCCCGGACTTCGTCCCCCAGGACGTGCCTCTGCATCAGGTTATCTTTTTGCACCACCCATGAATTCTTTGGTCTTCCTCTGGTTGTTATTCGAGGAAGATCCATGGAGATTACCTGGTTCACAATGTGATCGGGTGCTCTGCGTCCAACGTGCCCATACCATAACATAATAAAATACTATTGGTTTGAAACAAAACTAGTTATTCATTTATTTATTTAACACTTTTATTTGAAATACAATCTGCCAGGATTATTGTTAGGCGGCAATCTCTTCCAACCATTCAGACAAAAGTATGTGTGGTATCGATTCCCAAAGACATCCAAAAAATAGTCCCAGTTTGATTAAGAGGTTATTGTTACTTTGGTTTTATAACCAGCATGCGGTTATACTATCAACATGCACGGTGACAAATAGCGAGTTACGTGCCTATTAAAAGTTAAACCAGGCTGTTGTTACAATTTTCTTTTCCTTCAACATGCCTGTATCGCCAATGCGGATTTGTTGAACATCAGCGAGCGAATGAATGAGTGAAATCACAGATCAACATTAATGTGGGTATTTAATAATACATTAATTTGTCATTTTACTAATTATACCTATTAATCACCGTTTGTGTTTCTACCTTCCGTCTCGAGGCTTGCTTCAGGCTAAATGGTTATTTTTTACTCTGCGTGTGATTTCTATAGTTATTCTAAGATAACTTATTTCAGTGCACTGTATTTTTGATCTGACCCTCTTCGTCAGGATACATTTTTGATTTGGTAAATTTTCCGCCTTACTAGAGCCTCGAGATATGAGGTGTTGCGGAGACAAATGTATAGTGGAATAACAAAGTAATTTATTATTTATTGTAATGAATTACTTGGTTGGTTGTAAAAAAATGCTGTATAGAAATAAACCTGCTAGAAGTATCATGTTTAACAATGTACACAAAATAATGAAAATAAAAATAATAGATATCCTAATAAGGAGTAAACATTTGATGAATTAATGTGAACTGGAGAATCAGGAGCGAAAATACAATACAAAAAATGAAACGGGCTTCAAAATGTGGTATCTAGTGATTGTGAGGACTGTATTTGATGAAGTGCATACTTCGCGTACTCGAGGTTATAAATTCGCGACATATCATGCTTTATGAAACACGTGCCCTCGGTTAGTAACTGGGAAAAATATTTTAGTATATTTTTTTAATAATACTGTCGGTAAGATTAGGCCAACGAAAAAAGGATCACTTAGGTGGTCGCTTCGGAGCACAAGACCCTATCCCTAATTGTAAAGAATTCCTTGGTCATTGTCTGTTTAAAAATAAAAAGGGTCTATAATAAAATCTACTTCGTTTGTTTTCAATTGTAAGGCCAGCGGTGACGGCTAAAGGAATAAGACCTAAGAGTAAACTAATAAAACCTTCTTGTGAGAAGACAAGAGCGAAGTATCATAAAAATCCATACGGGCCAAGAATAAAGTAATAAAAACCGTCTAGACTACAAACCCTTCTTGCTGAATTCTAAAGAATACCGATCTCAATTGTCTTTTAAAAATAAAGTCTCATGTCTACGACGGTTACTATGTGAAACTAGTATTTCTAAGTGAGAAGGAAGACATGTAGCTTCTCTTTCTAGCGATGTGGCTATAAAAGAGGAGAAATTCACGGGCAGTCTTTTCTTTTGGGACAAGACTCGAAGCGGTTAGGACGTCTCTCCAGAAACGGTGTTTGTACGGAAGACTGCCAGACTCGTTTTCCTCTGATATCACAGAACTTCAGGACGCCATCTTCAATTATCGGTGAATATTATTCCTTGTATTTAATGCTGGATTTCGTCCCCACGTTAAACCCTCGATCAAATTAAATTCAAATTGTTATTGAAATCTCCCTTGCTAATTGACAACACAATCTTTGTAGCCAACTTTAAACTTTTTTTTCTTGGCATTCGTTCAAGTTTTTTTTATATTTTTTTCTTTTTTCTTTTTTCCATAAAATAATAAACTGTTTTGTTTTAAAATTATACTTTGTTTAATTGTGTCACCTTGTCCCGTTGAGAGTGAGAAAGAGTTACACAGAGTTAAAGGAATCCAACAAACCCCTGAGATCTAAAAAGTACTTGCCTCTTTAAGAAGCCGGCGGAGCTGAACGGGCGTGTCGCACCTTGGTAAGATAGATTATTGGTGAATTGATTTATGTAATCAATTGTGCACATATTATTATTGTTTCTTATATATAGGAAAAAGGTGTTGACATGATCCTCTTAAAATATTTTCTGTTTGCGACATTACACAAAAAAAAAATAAAGAATAGATGGGTTGTTCTGTCATTGCACGAAAAGAAGATAATATATTTACCGACAAGAGTATCTCCAGAGAAGCTGGAAGATGGCTGGCTACAGTACCTACCTTGTTTCAAGTCTAAACATGTACAAATGAAGCTAAGATATGGCTAAAGAATAATTATACAAATATCTTATTTCTTCATCGCGTGATTAATGTTCAGTTCCTCTGCTATCTCAGGAGTTTGAAACATAATTTATTTCAATCCTTCCCAGTCCTGGGTAACAATGAATATAGTATTTAAAGGTCATCCGATAAACTCTTTTATTTATCCATCCAACTTGAAGGATACATCAATTTGTTTGTTTTCTCTTAACTGTCCCCGTTACAACTGTGTCTCAAGACTTCGTTATTCTTTCTGACAAAATGTTCCAAGTATATGATCTTTTCCTGGATACTTCTAAAGCCTTTGGCCACCCCTGCTTAAAACGCGACATGCTTTTTCGTGTAGTCATTGTTGCGTTATCGCTAACTTGACACATTGTCTGCAATCTTCACACAGTTGTGTACAGTGAAGAAGATGAGCAAGTGAGGGCCGCTTTTTATTAGGTCCACTTCTTCTGGAAATTAATTTGAAAACATACCAGTCAAAATTGCCGATTTGGGACAATACTTAAACAGGGATTTTATTACAATATGTAGAGGACCACCGACTTCATATTTTTCAAAGACCTCACATAACTGTTCTCGTAGGACTTCTTTCAATTCAATTCAATTCAATTCACCCTTCTTTTAAAGCTCCACAAGGGAGCATAGGGAGGCCACCAGTCTTCTACATTTAGAGCGGTTTTAGGCGGTGTTGGTAATCTCTCTCCACGACATTCCTAACGCTCTGACTTCCTTGTCATAGGAACGGTACACCGTGAGGGATGGTCTTCCAGGCCATCGGGACCCCAATGGACAGAAAAACAGCGGTCTTCTCGGACAACTATCATCGGGCATTCTCAGAACATGCCCCAGCCAGAACCATCGCCTCTCCCGAATTACAGAGACGACAGACCCCTGCCGGGTGTCGTTTGTTATGTGGTCATACCACCTGATTCCCAATATCCTCCTAAGACACCTGTTTTCAAGACTAAGTATCTTGCGCTCCTGAGCCTTGGTGAAATGCCAAGATTCACAGCCGTACAGGAGGATCGAGATGACGCATGCGTTAAACAGGACTTCTTTAGGTCCATTAAACGCGCTAGGTCACCCTCACCCTCAAGTTGTCAATAATCGGTTAAGATTTAAAAAAAATCTGAGTTCAGTTATTTTATGATCAAGATAAAATAACACTTGCATCATAAGTAATATAATAATATGCATGTCTAATTTCTTAAAATTGTATTACGATATCTTATGAGATAAATCCGTTCAGTTTATCTTTTCCGTACCGAATGAATACATCGCATTGGCAACAAACTGTTGAAAACATTGCACTATTCGCAGAACCAATGAGAAAATGTGTTTTGCGGTTAGAGAAACTCGCCTACCAGCGTACTGTTATGATTTTATTGTCTCGTATAAACGATAAAATAGATAACTGAAACGGAAAAACGAAGGTTTTTAGATTGGTGTAGATTATTGTTTCTCAACCTTTTTAGCCTTGCGATAAAAAAATAAAATCTATAGTAGACTTCGCAAACTCTACAAAAACTTACTTCGAGCAAATCGTTGATCATATTGATTCATATTTTTTTAAATTATACTTGAGAAAATGTAGGATGGTTCCTGTGACATTTGAAATGTCTTATCTCAAAGGGATGGGGTAAAATCGTTTTTTTTACAAACGAATCGTTTTTTTATAAATCGAAAAATCGTTTTTCTCTAAACTGACGTTTTAATTACTAATTTTCATTATACTGATTTTCTAATGTACTATATTGTATGAAGACGTCAGTAGGAATATGAAAAGTATATTTGTTAGATAGAATTTAATGTTATCTCTATGTTTATATTTCAAAATCTATCAGATCGTATGTAGAAATGGAGATTTTATTTAATTAGTTCCAATTATCTATTTGTCTTCCCTGAAAATTTAATTAGTTACAATTATCTCTCTCTTCTTTTAACATTAAATTAGTAACAATTAGGTCTCTGTCTTTCCTTAACATTAAATTAGTTACAATTATCTCTCTGTCTTCCCTTACCATTTAATTAGTTACAATTATCTCTCTGTCTTTCCTTAACATTTAATTAATTCCAATAATCTCTCTCTTTTCTTAACATTTAATAAGTTCCAATTATCGCTGTATTTCCTTAACAATACTCCTATTTGACAAATATTTCCTTAACAATACTCCTATTTGACAAATATTTGACACATGCGTGTCCAGCTGCAAAACGATCGATCAGCTGAGATTTTCTCACATCAATTGCTGGAAATTGGGAACGGAAAGGTGCCGGTTGATATGACCTCAGGACGAATTTCATTGCCTCATAACTTCTGCAATTAGTGACGTCAAAAGAAGAATTGGTTGAAAAAGAATTTCCCAATATTCAAATCAATTATAAGAATCACGATTGGCTGAGTGAACGAGCTATTCTTGCCGCCAAGAATAAAGACGTCTACGAACTTAACAATATTATTCAGTTCCTTCTTTAATGTTTCGCAATTTTACATGTTTTTGTTCTAACTTTCTTTCTTCTTTTTCAGTGCAATCGATCTGCTTTAGTTCATCAAAATGCCGGGTAAGCAGCAGACGTGCAGTCAGACTTGAGGATGCACGATTGCGAGCACGGCAATCGCGTTCTGCAACTTCAGATCTGCTTCGTTTTCAACAGAATGAACACGACAGGCTGAGAGTGGCTGAAAGACGTCAAAAATATTGTATACCCACAAGCATTGTGAAATTAAACATATTAAAAACGTGTGCTTTCTCTTTTCTTTCTTTTCCATTTAACCAGACTGAGCCACAGCAACGCGTGGCCGGGTACAGATAGTGTATAATATAACAACTTTTTGGACTGTATTTTTTAAAGTAAATGTGTACGTTTTTTTTCAGAAAATGTGTTAGTTTCCTTATGTACATGTGTTGTTTTTATTTTTGAGACACCCTTGGGGGTCGTGCTCCATAGGTTGAGAAACGATAGTGTATATAAAACAAATCGTTGGATTTGTGCACTTTGATTACAAGTTTTAGTAAAAGTTTAAACAGTAATAATAACATTTAATTTACACAGCTCCATCTAGTGATTTAACTCACGCATTCATGGAAGCCTAGGTGTTACAAACATCAACAACAAGATGGAGGAGAGGCGATTGAGATGGTATGGGCACGTTGGACGCAGAGCACCCGATCACATTGTGAACCAGGCAATCTCCATGGATCTGCCTCGAATAACAACCAGAGGAAGACCAAAGAATTCATGGGTGGTGCAAAAAGATAACCTGATGCAGAGGCACGGCCTGGGGGACGTAGTCCGGGACAGAAGAGCATACAACCTGAGGACAAGGAGAGCTGACCCCAACAGTCTTCGCAGACAATGAGTTGGGATGGAGCCAGGGAGAAGATCTAGTGATTTCTTCAACATATTGGTGATACGAACATATTAAAGAATGTGATTGGGAGACAACATTGTTTTCAGCCCAGTTGATTACTAAGAGATAACCACTGAAGTAGGAACGGGTATTGTGGTTCGTCGTTGCATGATTTGCCAATATTACAGTATATGAAGAGGGAATAACACTCATGTGCGTACTCCGCGCGTGCGAGTATTATATTATTACCAGACAAACTCTTTTACCATACTATCACATTCTTTATCTTTATTTGGTACCATTGGGAGTCAAACCCGATACCCCCGAGTGGAAGTCAATCGTTTTACGAACTAAGCTTCGGATGTTCAGCTCAATGTCACATTGATAAACCTCAAGATCTACTCAATTGATAATCAAATTCAAGATTTAAAAAAAATCTTACAAAATAAAATTATTTTATGTTACATTTATTGTGCTTAAAGGGTTTAATACAATCCCGTTTAGTGCTTGGTTTAGCAAATTATTAAAGTATTTATATTAATATTATGTAAACAGTAATACTTCGCTTAGTGTTATTTCAGAAAACGATACCTCGCTATAACCTAATTGACAAACTCGGGTGCTGTAACGCGTTCCGCGAAGCGGTTTTTAAAGTCGGTTGAACAGGAAAAAGTCGCAGGGAGCCAGATCAGGTGAATTCGAAGGCTGCTGGATAGTATTTGTGTTGTTTTTGGTCACACATTTTTAACAAGAAAAATGCTATCCGATTGTTTAAGTGAAGTCTCATTCGTAAAAACTTTTATCGGAAAATTATCCTGAGTTTTTGGGAAACTGTGCATTAAAATATTCCTCTTCTCCCTGACTCCATCCCAACTCACTGTCTGCGAAGACTGTTGGGATCAGCTCTCCTCGTCTTCAAGTTGTATGCTCTTCTGTCCCGGACTACGTCCCCCAGGCCGTGCCTCTGCATCAGGTTATCTTTTTGCACCACCCATGAATTCTTTGGTCTTCCTCTGGTTGTTATTCGAGGAAGATCCATGGAGATTGCCTGGTTCACAATGTGATCGGGTGCTCTGCGTCCAACGTGCCTATACCATTTCAATCGCCTCTCCTCCATCTTACTGTTGATGTTTGTAACACCTAGGCTTCCACGAATGCGTGAGCTGCATTGCAGTGAATGTGCATTAAAATATTATGTAAGAAAAAAGCAAAGCATTCCATGACTCGTTTTTTTCTCAAAAGATTACAAAATGATTACTTTTGATCAAGTTTTACTACCTTATATCTTTATTTCTTCACAATTTTTATAATATGTATAATTATACTTTAATAAATTAGCTTAAACTTTATTTTTAAATTCTATGTTACAAATAAAAATTGTTTTCAGTAAAAAAATATGTAATTTTTTTATTGTAGGAACTTGCCCCTATACAAGGTTTATGGATACGGAAGAAGCAAAGAACGTGTGTCGAGATATGAAAGCCTGGTGATCTATCCTATCTGCCTACCCCGACAAGAAGATGGCATGATGATATGTTTGTATATATATTTACATTCGATAACGATAATTCTGTTGACGGGTAATTCTGTAAATAGTGTTTGACTAAACAAATGAGGAGGTAATATTAAAAAAAGAACATGTCCACCAAATCATAATGCCATAAAATCGCAAAAATCTGTTAATTAGAATTATTATGTCGTATATTAAAAATATATGACATAATAATTCATTGTAAAAATATCTGAAATCCTTAAAATCGCTTAAGGTGACTTGATTCGTTGTTTAAAATCGAATCATAATAATTAAAATTGTTATTCTACAATAGTTTAAAATATGGACATGATCCTTTTTGTAAGAACAATTCTACTTTAATCTTTTTTGATTGAACAGGTCTGGGACATGATGGTTTTTGTTCGATTTCAAAAATATTATACAGGTGTTGCAAAAAATAATCAAAAAATAATTGGGTAAAGTAATTTATTTTTATTTAAATCAAATAAAATAAGTGAAGTGTTACAAAATAAGAAGAAATATTACTATAAAACTATAAATATATGTAGGTAGATAAAACTGTATAATGACATTACACTGCACGTACGATTTAAAACTGACAGTTGCTGGTGAACTGGTATGAAGTTAGACACAATCGGAACACTATGATTGGTCAATTCGTACATGATCTTTTTTAATTGGTTTGAAGCCTGGAGCTTTTGAAAGAGCCTTTTTGAAAAAATACCGCTTTTTTATTATGATTTATTTACTTTTTTCATTGAAATGAAAATGTTAAACGGCTCCGTAACATCGATAAGAAAAAAATCTGCTTTATCAACTCATTTTTTGTATCCGATGGACATGACCTTTTTTTAATGTTACCTTCTCAAATGATAATGTCTTTAAACCTCCACAGTGTTAATGCCTTAACTATAAATAAGGAATATGGTTGTTTTATTTTATTAGTATGATTATCTCAATACATCCGCATTGGTGATGTGGGAGTGTTGATGAGCATAGCCGAGAAAAAATATTATTGTCGGCCCCATGAATAGAGTTATCGATTTTAAAGCCATTGGGATGAGAACACTCATAGTTCGTCGTCGTCCAGAAAAAAGTGAGATCGCGTGTAAAAGCGATTTAATGATGAAATAGTTGTTGAAGACTGAATGCAATTTGTAAAATTTGGCTAGCATTTTAACATACATACCATCAGGTAATTTCTCTGTCGGATTAGGCAGAGAGGACAGAGCGCCAGACTTTTCAATCTCGACACATAAGTCTCTTTTACATCCATAAAGCTTCTCATACAAGTTCTACAATGTTTCTGACTTTCTATGTTTCCTTATATCATGACCTATATTATTATTATCACGACCTCCGTGGCCTGGTGGTAAGACACTTCTCTGCCGATCCGGAGGTTGCGGGTTCGTTTTTTTTTAAATTTGATTCCAGTCTGGTTAACACTTAGAGCCTATAAAAACATCTTTCTGGTTGGTTGGAAGAGATTGCCACATGGCAATACACTCGCCAGGTAAAAAAAAATTATATCATTCACTTGATCTAACCATACTTTCCTTCCTCACACGCCTTCCACTCATATTTGCACTGTACATATATCTCATTTGTTAGTCTTCATTCATTCGTTTCGCATGCCAAAACCATCACAGCGTGCTCCTCTTCCTCTTAATTAACACATTTGCCTTAAGTTCACATTCAAACCCAATCACTTAATTCCGTATTCTGTCATACATTGTCACCCCATGTATTCTTCTCAAAGCATGCATTTTTAAAGTTTTGTATATTATATTTATCCTGTTTATACTGTAATAAGAGGAAGATCTCCTACAAAATGGACTGATTAAATAAAAGAATTAACAGCCCTCGGCATTGAGCACATTATGAACAAGAAGAAATAATACGTTTGGAGCGCTTAGGCCTCGGCCACACAGGAAGGAGCCTCGCTTGATGCTTAGAGCTATGTTGCGAGTTAGGTGACATATCCTAGCGAACCAACGTACCGCATACTATCGCAGTGGCCACACTGTACGTTTCGCGCCACGTTGCATGACGATTAGTCATCGAGTGAATCTCCGAGCGAACAGACGTGTTGGTTAATTTACAAGATGGCGGAAGTTTTAATGACAGTTGTGTATAAAAGGGATTCTTTGTGGAATCCATCGAGCAAATTATAGAAAAATGTACCCGTAATAAAATCACTTTGGAATGAAGTTGCACAGAAAGTAAATAAAGTTGGTTAGTTATAATGAAATTGGTTAGTTTTTAGAGTGGCATCATGTGTTGACTCAACCGCTGTCACATGAATAGCTATTTGGTGTAGTCAGTCATGAAGGCCCCTAGTATATAAGTCACGTAAAATCTAGCTTAGCGCCTAACGAAGAATTTTGGTGTGGCTTCGGCCTTACGCTTAATAATTTTTTTTTCTTTCTAAAATAACCGACAGCGAGAAAAGTAATTTCGTTTACAACGCCATTTGTATTATGGGATTGATTTATTTATAGGACTACTACATCTATTGATAGGTAATCAAGTTAAAAGGTGAATAAAAATATAATGGTTTGAGTCTAAACTAGAAAGCATTTTACAATACCTCAAGGGATGGCGTTATGTGCCAATGGTTTAAGTTGATCTGAGTTCTTGCTTTAATTCTAAAGTTAAAACGCACCGAACGAAAGTAACAACTCGTATGATAATATCTCGATATAAAAACTTAACATGTTTGAAGATAGATGTCAGAATTTTGCCGAAAGCTGAAAATATTAATATTTTCTGGGCTGGTGTTGAAAATATTTTTTTCTTTCCGAGATAGTCAGATAGATTTTTTTTTATATATAATCTAAATACGACGAAACTTATACGACGAAGCAAAATACGACGAAGGAATAACGGGTACAAATACGAGTTAAAAGTACAAATTGGCGGGTTTATTGCCATGTGGAAATTTCCACCAACCAACCAGAAAGATGTAAGAGAGAAATAAATAGATGTACAATTGACATATTGTTACTATTGTATAACATCCTTAACTGTCCGGGCGCCCCTCTTATCTAACTAAAAAAATCGATACGCTCAGGCAGGTGATGTTTATTGGCTTTCCTAGTTCAGCGTTTTTATTTTATACGTTGTCATTTCTTGTCTATGCAGCAAGACTCTGGAACCAGTTACTTACTAATGTTAGACTTGCTTCGTCATTGGCATATTTAAGAAAGCGATTAAAAAACTCCAATTAATTACAGTAATGTCAAATTAAAACTATAATATTACGGTTTCAATGCCGATTTTTTTTCCTCTCTACCATCTCTTTATTTTTATTTTGATTGATAATATCTGATTTTAATTTGTGTTATTTATATATTTTACAAATGTTATGCAAATCAATAACAATCTAATAAATTTTTGCAAACTTGTAACTTCCTTTTAAAATATTTACTTTTTTTTTGGTTGGATGGAGGAGATTCTCACCTGGTAATAAGTTGTACAATCAAGTATTCAATAAATCAATAAAGATCTAAAGTGGACTTTTATTAAAATAAGATAGGAATCTTTTTAAGTAAATAAACTTGATTTCATCAGGAATCGAGCCCGTGGACCCTGGGTCGAAATACAGATGTCTTACCAGTTATGCCACGGAGGATACCTTTTTGGGGAAAATAAATGTAAAAGGGAGAAATAAGTTGCCATGGTTGAGTTATAATCATTAATAGCCTGAATTGCATGTTGGAGAGGTACAGCCTGAATTGCATGTTGTAGAGGTACCTACAGCCTGAATAACATGTTGGAGATGTACATCATGCAGCACAATAACGAGAGGAATTCCAGAGCCTAATCAACAATTAATGAGTGAATGTCCAGTAGCCATGAGAAGTATAATAGAAATTCCAGAACAACATAAGTACTTGTCGTTGGTAGAATACTTCCGGAGAGATGACAATGCAAACCGATTTGTGTTAAGTGTATCCCATTAGGTTGAGTGCATGAACTTGGCAGCTTATCTGCGTCTTCTTTCTATATTATGTTTCTTTTCTTTCATGCCATTTGATTCGCTGTATGTTTCCAACAGAATTCAGTATTAACACTTTGGAGAGTATTCGCTCTGTAGTGGGCGCTACTGTAACCGCCAAGTGTGATTTATTCTTTTCTGTTTGAATTTTTAAAGTTAATTTTGATTTATTTAGTTGTGTAAAATATTCCATTATATTTATAGTCTCTTACTTAATTGATTTAAGTCGATGTCAGTGTATTTATTGTCAATTTAACGTGTTTATTTTGTTGTTGCAAGTCATTACAAATTTATGTTATATGTTGGTGTATAAGTGGGTCGATTTTTATCTGCCAAAAGTGTTAATTAGTGGCGTGTGTAGCTTTAGAAGTACTTAAAGATAACCCTTTTTGGTCTCATCAATATTTATGATTTTATATGAACACTACACACACACACATACACTACACCTTAAGCCGAATGTGTTACAATCGTATATCGGAAGATCTTTGTAAAAAGGTTTCTTTGTAATTCGTCTTCTGTTGGTAATTTTTCAATTATTTTTAGCCCAAATATGATTTTTAAACATATGCAGACGCGAGGTAGTGCCTAATCTATTGCCCGCAACTTCCATCTTTAAACTTATACAGACGCGAGGAAGTTCCTAATCTATTGCCCGCAACTTCTATCTTTACACATATTCAGACGTGAGGAAGTTCCTAATCTATTGCAGACGCGAGGAAGTTCCTAATCTATTGCCCGCAGCTACCATCTTTAAACATATGTAGACGTGAGGAAGTACCTAATCTATTGCCCGCAGCTACCATCAAACATATGCAGACGCGAGGAAGTTCCTAATCTATTGCCCGCAGCTACCATTTTTAAACATATGCAGACGCGAGGAAGTACCTAATCTATTGCCCGCAGCTACCATCAAACATATGCAGACGCGAGGAAGTGCCTAATCTATTGCCCGTAGCTACCATCTTTAAACATATGCAGACGCGAGGAAGTGCCTAATCTATTGCCCGCAGCTACCATCTTTAAACATATGCAGACTCGAGGAAGTGCCTAATCTATCACCCGCAGCTACCATCTTAAAACATATGCAGACGCGAGGAAGTTCCTAATCTATTGCCCGCAGCTACCATTTTTAAACATATGCAGACGCGAGGAAGTACCTAATCTATTGCCCGCAGCTACCATCAAACATATGCAGACGCGAGGAAGTTCCTAATCTATTGCCCGCAGCTACCATTTTTAAACATATGCAGACGCGAGGAAGTACCTAATCTATTGCCCGCAGATACCATCAAACATATACAGACGCGAGGAAGTACCTAATCTATTGCCCGCAGCTACCATCAAACATATGCTGACGCGAGGAAGTGCCTAATCTATTGCCCGTAGCTACCATCTTTAAACATATGCAAACGTGAGGAAGTTCCTAATCTATTGCTTGCAGCTACCATATTTACATTTTATACTCAACTTGGTTTTTTGTAACAATAATAGAGGAGTCGAATTTCGAGTAAGAGCACTCTTGAAAATAGTTGGCTCTTTATGGTAAACGTTGCTGTATAAATTGCTCTTTTATTATTAACATAATTATCATCATAAAGCATGTGGTCATATCTTTTGCGCTGTTATCCGTGTTTTCATGCATTTTATTTTAATTTGGCGTTCAGTTAACGATATATTAAACGTAAATTGTGTGGTATTAAATTGCCATTACCACAAATAACGACCTCCGAACCCCTTAAATAAAATGCTTATCTTCCGACCCGGAGTTGCAGATTCGATTGACGTTGGAATCCAGTTTTTATAAAAAGGGGGCCCAGTCTTGTTTTCACTTTAAACAAGTTTTAAACCTTTCTGGTTGTTTAAAGAGATTTGCATACAATAATAAATCCGCCAGATTGTACTTTGTACAACTAAAGTATAACATAATAAAATATTCCAAGGATACTATAAAAAGAGTTGAGAAATATTACATTTTTCTGAAATCAACTTGAAAAAAAATTGTGTTGGATATTCGTGAGAGCATTTTTTTTTCATTTCCGAGGGAGATTGGAAAAATCATAAGGTTTTTCTAGAAGTAATGGTAAAGCTGTAAATCCTAAAACAAGAATTTATATTTATATTAAGCTATTTTTCTGGATCCACTTGGAGACCAAATTCACTCCAAGGGCGCCTCCATTAGGGGAGACTAGACTAGAACCAAGGGGAGTTTTTAAAATTTTATTGTTATGTTGGTGAAATACATTTATAACGCAAGCATAAATGAGAGTCGAGGATTACTGAGAAAAGTATGGTTGGACCAAGTTAATGAAATTTTTAAAGAACGAAAGGTAAGAAGCAAGAGAAATAGAAAGATATGTACTTTTGTGAAGGAGGTGAAGGAATTATGTAGGAATAGGAAAGTTTGGCACTCGGCCCTCTCTTTCTAGCGCAGCACAAAAACCGCGGTATGGTTTGTATACCTTTATATAGTTATGTATGTTGATATAAATTATATTCATTAACATCATAAGTTTATAGAGACAATTAAAATAATTTGATATGTAACTCAAAGACACTACTCATAAAAATAAAAGTCTATAAAAATAATAGAAATTTATGCTAAGGAAGCGGGCGTTAAATAAAAGTCTATAAAAATAATAGAAATTTATGCTAACGAACTCGTCTAGTTGTTACTCCGTAATATCCAAGTAACATATGTCCGCACAGTCCAAAATCGGAAAAGGCATCGAAGCTAGGGCGGACACTGTCGGGACAGAAAGTATGCTAAGGACAACGGAAATGAGAACTCTACGTGCTATTGCTGGGAAGACTTTGCGTGATCGTGTAAGGAACACCACAATCCGAGAGGTCTGTGAGGTCCAAGATGTGGTCAGATGGGAACGACAGCGTCGACGATACTGGTACCAACATGTACAGAGAATTAATTCCACAAATTTTACATGCATAGCTCTGCACGGGGTATCGGATGGACGGCGTCCACCAGGGAGACCCCCGAAACGATGGAGATAGCTGGAGCTCAGCATCACAGGAGGACAATCCTGCAGTAACAGACTCTTGAGTCTATAGAAAGTTGAAGAAGAAGAATAAGAAGTAACTTAGAAATTTATTTTGTGTCCAATCCATAAAGTCCGTCATTACTAAAGATCAAGCGAAAAAGTCCTATACTAAAAATAAGAAGACATATCCTTCCTTCCGTGGTTACAGTCCTAAGACTGGTTTGCAGCAATTTGACCTCTTCTCCTCCATTCCCCCTTGTCCTGTGCGGCTCTTTTTAAGTCTGTGTATGTTGAGCAGCGCACGTCCACCAACAGGTCCTCCAGGTACTCTCGGCGTGGACGTCCCCTAGAGTTTGTCCCCTCGGTCATGCCCTCCATTATGGCATGCAAGAGGCCCTCTTGTCGTATTATATGCCCGATCCATCTTGCACGCCTTTCGGACAGGATCCTGAGCAGGTGCCTTCCTCCTTCGATTCGTTGGAGAACCTCTTCATTTGTGATGCGGTCTCTCCAGGAAATTCTTAATAGTCTTCTATAGGACGACATCTCAAAAGCTTCTAGTCTTCGTCTATCTCTTTCGGATAGGCACCATGTCTCGCAGCCGTACATCAAGATACTTCATACATAGGTCTTGATGAGGAGTATTCTCAGTTTAAGGTCTATATTATTTGATTCTATTATTTTCGACCTTTTATTAAATGCAAGTCTAGCCTGATGTATACGGCTGTCGACCTCGCTCTTGGACCGACCGTCCCATGTTATTTTGCTCCCGAGGTAGACAAACTCATATAATTTATTCAAAATATCATATCCTTAGTTACACCAACAGTTGCTGGAATAAAAACTCATCACTTTTACGAATATCAATTTATTTTTTGCCATATTTTTTTTTTGCGGCCTGTCAATGTAAAAATGCCGAATGTTTTTTTTTTTTTTATTTATTTCTGTCCTACTTTCTCCGTCTGTGTTCCCCATTGACAGATCAGTCTTCAAAATTTATGGTCCATCCCGCGCCTGGGTCGTCCCTCGGGAGCTCTTTGGCTTTGATGACTTAGTACACGCTCAATACCAGGGCCGACTCTGAGGGATGAAAACAATATTTCGCCACGATATGATTCACATAAAATAATAAAAATAACCATCTTAGAAAATTTGGTAAGAAATAACATTATAACACTAATTAAATTCATTCTTATTACACGTGTTTCTCACTCCTATCTCGAGACTTATTCAAGTGAAGTTATCGTGGTTTGTTAAATGAGCTGTTTTTCTGTTTTTTCTTCATTATTCTTGAGATGTGTACAACCAGATATACCTCCAATTTGAGGGTCTGCCTGTCCTCTTTGGGGGTCTGCATGATGGTCAGCTTCCTTCAATATAACAATGAGTTATTTAACGAGAAATCTGGTCTCATTAATTCAACGAATGAGATTCCGCTAGTAACGTTTTCTCTGCCTAACATCTTATGATATTTTCGGTTTACACGTTATACTCATTTCTGTGTTTGCATCGATTTTTTTTCTGAGTGTTTCATAAATACGCTCTGGCGTTACTGTAGCTGCCAGATGTGATTGCTCTTCTCTGTTTGGTTACTTTATAGTAAATTGTGATTAATTCTTTTATTTGCTATTCCTGAAGCTTTACAAAATATTTTATTGTATTTATTATTTTTTTTTAGTTATATTTCAATTTGATCAAACTTTGTGCTCTCATTTATCAATATAAATAACGTAATATAAACAAAACATTAAGGACAATACTTTGCCTCTGGAGTTGAGTAACCCTGCATCAACATGTATGAAGCTTTTAATTCTGCAAAGCAACTTGCATCTCGTTCTAATAATGAGGCCATGTGTTTTCTATATCTATCCATAAAATTCCCACAAAAAATCCAATATTTGTTCTATGTATGCGTTATTCCACTAAAAACAAATCTGAGTTCTTTACCTCTATATAATAAGTCTTCGACAATTACGTAAGTCTGCTTGGGGAAGTTTGGTAATATTTTGTGGTATACATACATAACATATATTGAACTTAAATTTACATATAATTATTAAATAATTTTAAAACGATGATTGTAATTTATTATTACTACTGCTTTTTGTATCTTCATGTTAGTTTAAGATAAAGTTTTGTATTAATTATCAATAATTTTAAGTACGTGTAAAACCTGTCACATGTTCATTTGCATATAAAGACACTGTTGTGTCGTTAATTAAATAAACAATTAAATACCCTCGAACACTAGGCGGAAAAAATGGCTGTGTCGTTCGAGGGGAGTAGCACAGTGCGGGGTTCGAACCGACGACCTTCCGCACGGAAGTCCAGCGCGTTACCGCGCGGCCATGCACCTCAATACACTGCACTATAGGTTCCCAAACTTATTTGACCCACTACCCCCTTTTCAGCATAAAAATTACACAATAATAAAATTACGGAAATTAACCGTTTTTCAATTAAATAAAACAGAAAATGTAGTGAACTCTTTTTTATGTACATATCTATAGTGCTATAAATAAGATACGCTGATACTTAAATTGTTGAAGTATTTATTAAATAATCCTAATGAGGAGGATGAACCTGACGTACTGCCACCAATTTATTAATGTTTTGAAGTTTGTTATTTGCAATAAAATTTCAGAAAAAAATTATGCAACTATGAGAGCAATTTTTTTAATTTAAAAAATATTTTGGATATAAAACAATTTGGAAAAGAAATTATAAATCTATAGTTTGGAAATTCTAGGATGAGTCCTGTGACAGGTCACAAATTTGCCCCAATACAACCTTGTAACGATGTTCAGTAATTTTAATTATTTTATCAACTTTAATATAAGCCTCGATTCTAATAAATAGCAAGTTATTTAGGTAAATACATTACATAAGGTTGTATTGGGGCAAATTTGTGAGCTGTCACGTGACTCCTCCTAGAATTTCCGAACTATAGTGGTGGTCGGTTTATGAACTATGTACGTATAACGACTATGCATTTTATTTGTAATATCATAAAATCGTAGATAATATTTGTTTTAAAGGTGATTTTATCGACAATTTTGGTATGTAACAAATTAGATATGTATACCGTGTAATAAAGGGTTTTAGAATATTTTATAAGGTTAAAAAATATTAGCAACTCATTGCTCCCTTTTTGCTTCCAACGCCCCCCTACTTCCCCTAGGGCCAGCATGGCCCCCTCAGTTTTCTCCAGTACCCACAGGGGGACCGATGGACCCACTTTGGTAACCTATGCACTACACCTTAAGCCGAATGTATTTCTATTACAGATTGGAAGATCTAGAAAAGTTTATTTGTAATGTTCGTTTTCCCTTGGTAAGTTTTCTATTGTTTTCTAAACAAATGTCAATACGGGGAAGTTCTAAATCAAAGGAACTCAGTTCCTACCCTTCTATCTTTACACTCAGCTGGTTTTTTTTTGTAATATTTTTAATCTGTCAATAATAATGGATTTGAAACACCCTTTCTCTAAACTGCTGGAAAGTACTCTAAACGGCGCTGTATAAAACATCATTTTATTATTATTTTTAATACCAGTTATACTTCTAAAACTTTACTTTCTTATGTTCTTTTGAGTTGTTTACATAAATTACTTATACGTGCACTTATATAAGATCGTACAGCGTTGTTAGCGATACAAATTTAAGTAAATTAAAGCTCAAATTTGAATCAAATATGTATGGAGTTTGAGATTTGAACTCATCTTCGTCTTAACATGTCAACAAAACTTAATTATTTTCTTGTAAAATGCTGTTACCTAAATCGAATAAATCTGCTATCTACGATTAAATCTTTCTTGGTACAATACAACGGGATCGTTGGATACTACAGTACATATGTGTCCAATACACTTTTTCTCATAATAAATACAAAGAGTCAACCCATCGCGTAGTATTACCCGTATTTAGAATGATCCTCGTTTCTTGTCACACCCATTCAGTCTCTTTAGAGATATTTGGGTCTTCTAAAGGAAATTAGATCGCTAGAAGTTCTACAGATATACAACCTAGTCGTTGATATCAATGTTTGTTTCCATGCTTTACCGTTGTAGGATCACGTATATATTCGTTTAAGATTTAGCGGTCTTGATGCCTGAATTGTATTCCAGGTTGTTGGTTATACAAAACCGTTTACTATATTTTCAAGTTTTCGACTGCGTGCCTGACATACATTTTATGTGTGAATATTGCGGCCCTTTCGTGGTTGAGCGAGTATGTACTAAGTATATGGTTCCGAACAATCGATGAGAAGATGAATGGCTGTCGACAACAAAGTAAATCACAACGAGAGAAAAATAAAATAAAGCGTATATAATTTGAATATATGATAAAAAAATGAAAGCACTGGAAGTGGTCTGGAGGGATTAAGGGTTTCCTTGGCTTTGTTGGTAAGACACCTGTCTTCTGACCAGAGGTCGCATTTTTTATTCCCGTTGGCACCCATTTTATTAAAAATAGGTAGCACTACCTTCCTAACCTTACACTTAACCCTTACAGGCACAGATAAACCTCACTTATTTTTACTCAGGTAGCACAAAAAATAAAAAGTCAAGTTTCTCATTATTTTTTTAATGTATTTGAAAAATGATATATACAAATGCTAAATTAACATATTTCCACTTCCTCGGTAAGTCAAGGAACTCCTGGTGAGGTGGTACAACTTATGTACCACTAGTCCATATTTCCACTGGTACTTCTAATGCACCACCAAATAATGCCGAAATACATCCAAGATAAAAGAATTTTTAACCTAAATATAAATTTACCACAATTACCGAAGTCAATTTTATCACAACACAACAAATTTTTATTAAAATTTTAAACAAATATATAACGTTTTTTTTTATACGCACAAGTCGGCACACCAAGAACAACTAACTGTCAATAATATTAGAAGCTAAATGAATTTGAACAGGACCAGACCTGCAGCTGTGCGGATATGAGTCATAAGTATTATATTATACGAAGTGGTACACAATCTAAGCGTTCCTGCAGCAATAGAGAGAGGTTTAATAAGTGATACATTGCATGTACCATTGTGCAGTACTGCGTCAAAAAAAGATGGTACATAACGTGAACCACTAAGCCTGCAAGAGTTAACTCATAAATATATATACATAGATTTTGTATTTTTTTTTTAATAATAGTTGGTTCGACTCCCGAGTAAGTGCGTTGTTGAGGTGAGTCTCTTCTTCTCGAGTGCTATATAAAATATCCATTTATTAATATTATCAATTTGGTTACCACTTAAGGTCTCTTCAACATTTTTTTGGTAAGAGATTGCCAGTTTATACTATTGAAAACGAAAGTGTAATACAATACAATCAAGAAATAAAACAAACCTAAGACTCGATTGGTTCAAACCCTTGTTTTACCCGTTTTTTTATATAATGAGCATGTTCACAGGGTTGAACGCATGTTCACAGAGAATGCTGCGCAGTTTTTTAACATGTTTTATGACTAATATTTTGAAAGAGAAGAAAATTGAAAGTTAGAGAAATCGTAGGAGTTGTGCGAGAAGGTGTGTGAATGTAGGAAAATATATTTATTTATTTAACACTTCATTGCAAAAAGAATTTAGCGCACTAATTACCAGGTGGCAATCTTTTCCAACTAACCAGACAAAAGTAAATAAAGGAAGTTACATGGTCGTAAAAAATATTCAAATGATTATTCATAATTTTTTTTTAACCTGGCGAGTTTATTGCCATGTGGCAATCTCTTCCAACCAACCAGAACGATGTTTTTATAGGATCTAAGTGTTAACCAGACTGGAATCCTATTTAAAAAAAACTGGGTTCCAGCGGGGATCCGAAGGCAGACAAGTGTCTTACCACCAGGCCACGGAGGTCGTCTTTATAAAATAAATCTTTATAAAATTTATGGACATACTAGGTTAGTCAAAAAGTTTTGAAAGCGGAAATGAAAATACATTTTTTTTGGGAGGAAATCACTTTTATTGCTCAGTATAGTCTCCCATTAGATCAATACACTTGGTCCAACGATCTTCCAACTTTGTTGTCCCATTACGGAAGTGACTTTCTGGAAGGCCTGCAAAATACTCCTCTACGACGGCTATAACCTCTTCGTTTGATGAAAAATGCTTTCCACGAAGGAATTTTTTGAGGTGTGAGAACAGCCAGAAGTCAGAGGGAGCTAAATCTGGCGAATAGGGTGGATGCTGCAACAATTCGTACCCCAATTCACTGATTTTCGCGATGGTTTTTTGAGCTGTGTGAGCAGGTGCATTGTTTTGATGAAAAATGTTTTTTTTCTTCTGCAAACCGGGTCTTTTTTCATCCAACTGGTCCAAAAGGTCAGAATAATAATCAGAGTTGATTGTCTTACCAGTTTGGAGATAATCTATCAATAAAATTCCTTTTGCATCCTAAAAAACTGACGCTAACACCTTCTTGGCCGATTTCTGGACACGAACTCGCTTCGGAGCCAAAGTGCCTGGTTCACACCACTCCTTAGCCTCTTGTTTTGATTCAGGATCATGGTGGTAGACCCAAGTCTCATCCATAGTGATGAATCGACGCAGAAAATCCTTTTTATCCTTTCGAAATTGCTCCAAATATTGCTCAGAAAGTCGCATTCGAACGTGTTTTTGTTGCATTGTTAGCAAATGCGGCACCCATTGTGCACACAGTTTTTTGAAACCCAAAACTTCAGCCAAAATATGGCATGTTGTTCCATGTGAGATGCCTATGGTGTCAGCTATGACATCCACAGTCGATCGATGATCTTCCAAAACCATATCCTGTATTTTCGCTATGATTTCTGGTGTTGATGCACTTTTTGGACGTCCTGAGCGTGGATCGTCTTCAACGCTTGTACGGCCATGCTTAAACTCCAAAACCCATCGGTGAACGGTTGGAAATGAAGGAGAAGACTCCTTTAATACTTTCACCATCTTTGCATGGATCTAAGTAGCCGATAAACCTTCCAAAACAAAGAATTTAATCACTGCACGATATTCGGATTTTTCCATTGTTAAAAAATACACTGACACGTCAACTTCAAATGGCTTGTAAACAAAGAATGAATTGACAGATCGAAATGAAATTTTGAGTACGTTCTTATGAAAGATGAAATATTAAAATGGCGTAGAAATTTTGGTTTTTCTACTGCTCCATAGATGCCGCTTTCAAAACTTATTGACTAACCTATTATATGTTACATATTAAAGTAAAAGTAAGAAATCATCTCTCAGACAAACGTAAGGGATGGTGGAGAGAAAAGAAAAATCAGGATTGAAACAAGTAATATTACTGATTACAAATAAAAGTTTTTTCAGTCGCTTCTTAAAGCGTACCAAGGACGAAACGAGTAGGTAATGTAGAGCAGTGTTCCCCAACCGGTGGTTGGGGAACACTGCCCTACAGTGTTGGAATTTGAACGGTTTATGGACAAAACACCAGAATTCTAGCCTCGAAGCCTCGCTGTTTTTGGTTTTTGGTGAACGCCCCCAAAATGGCAGTGGTGACCTGGTGTTTTTTTGGTGGCATTCGATGTAACTTTTAAAGTGCTATCGATTGACCATATTTATGGATTTTTTTGAGGAAAATAAAGGATTTTTCAGTATTATTGCGCAATAGGTCGTAATGATTAATATCGCGAGATGTTTTCACAAATTTTATTTTACAAACTGTATGTGCCGATGTGTGTTGATAGTGAAAGTTTCATTTTGTTTTAATTTTTATGACTATTGAGACTTCCAAGGACATAAAACTAGTTTTTTTTATTGTTTCGTGACTTTGGTCCTGATTTGCGCCTTCCCGAGATCTGTAACCTATTGTTTTTATTTTACTATTGTCTTTTGTGTTTAACTGTTATTCGTTTGACATATTGTTTACTCCAAAGTGCCGCGTATTACCGGAGATATCGACGAAATTCCTGTGGTGTGCGCCGTCCGTGTTCATAAAATTAGTTTTTTTTAGTGTTTCGTGACTTTGGTCCTGATCTGACTTTCCGCCGGGCCGCAAACAGTATGTCAAATTTTAAGAAATTCGCCATGGAAAAATATTAAATAAAGGATTTTTTCGCTTGCACGTTGACTTGTATTTTTAGTAATTGTTAAATAAATATAATTGGTATGATAATGCGACACGATGGTCGCTGGTTTTCTCAGAATGGACAGTCATAAATCTTCTCAGATACACTTAGGGAGAACGGAAATATTGGCTCTTGGATAGTCAACTCGGATGCAAAACCCTACCTAAATATATTTCCAAGAATTTCATAATACATAATTGTTTTCATTTTGGAATGGACCGGTGAGAGTAACAGTACATACAAGTAAAATAATGTCAGAGACAGCACTGCAGCCAAGAATATCCAATATATTAGCAATGATGCAACAGCAGGTATCGCATTAGTTTGTTGAAAAAACCCCATTGTTTTTGTTAAATTTTAATTGTATCAGACAATGTTACAATTAAAATTGTAACTGTTATATGTATATTTGTTAATTATATTGTAGTTACATACGAGCATGTCCATCTGTCACAATATAAGATTAAAAAAATATCAAACAAAAAACCATTTTTATTTCAGTATTAGTGGTCCGCGAAAAAAATTTCCTTTTTTTACCGGTCCGCAGGTCTAAAGAGGTTGGGGAACACTGATGTAGGGTACATATAAAACTGAAATAAAAAAATTCTCAAAGAAAACATGTCAGATTTCATAAGATATAACGCCAACCTAAGACGGAAACTCAAATTGGATCTAAATTATGCAATGGAAAAGTATTTGAGGTGCAGTTCGCTTTTTCTTGATTTCTATAGATTTGTGAGAGCTAATATGAGTGGAAATAAAAGGAAATATAAAAAAAAGTCAGAAAAATTGTGGGAGTTGTAATAGTAGAAGTTTGGATATAGAAGATGCGTGTGTCGCGATAGGAAAGTCTGGCGTTTTCTCTTCCTCTGCCTACCCTGACAGGGAAACGACGTGATGGTACGTATGTATCTTATGAATTATACATTGGTTATTACACTGTACAACCTGCTGGATTTATTGACTTATTGTAATCTTTCACAACCAACCTGAAATATGTTAAATAGGTTGTATAAGAGGTGACCAATAAAATTCCAATATAAATATATTTAATCGATTCTAAAGCAAAAGGAAAATATGGATAAAATTAATACAAATCATCTTGGATAAGATTTAAACTTGCGAAAATTCTACTCTTCATGGCGTGTTTTTTTAGAGATTGCCCCACTTCTTGTAAATTTTACAACTGTGCGACAATCCCTTTCAGCCATCCTGAAACATTTCATTCAGTGAAAAGCAAAATGAAACATTTAAAAAAAAAATTGGGTACCAACTGGGATTGAATCGGTAACTCTCGGGCTAGAAGGTAAGAGTCTTACCAACTTGGCCGTGGAGATCATTGCCATTTAGGAAAAGGAAACCCAACAAAAATGCCAATAAATCGTTGGTAAAATTTATGGAATTCTTAATTTGTTGGTTAAGAAATGTAAGAACTCTCATGTCAACATATAACATATGAAAGAAAATGAAATGAAAACTGTTAGAATGGTTTAATAGTTATAGCATTCATAGTAAGTAACCGGGCGTCCCAGATTCGATTTCTAGCGGATTTACTTCCGGAATGGTTTTATTCATAGGCCATTAAGTTTTTCTTTAGCTTATCATAAATTCTTATAGCGCTATTAAGATATATTAAATACGCGCTGTAAAACTCTGCCTAACGAAAGGCAGCAGCCGATTAAACCTGAGGATCATCTTGGATTTTTTTTTGGCATCGAAACTCTGGGCTGTATACTCGTAAATACATCTAGACTTGCTCAAGTGTAACAGCATGCGCCCAATAAACTATAAGGCATTCAATGGCTTACATCTACAGCATGGCTGACAAATATACTTGATCACGAAGGATAGTCCATTCGAATCATATAAGAAACCAACAAGATTGTAAAACTGTTCTTAAGTCCAAAAGTGTGATGATATTTTTCATCTTTGAATTAAAAATCTTGATAATCTATTTTAGATGCTGCAGTTGAATCATTCTGTGAATATAACGGACAGTACCCGGCGGTAAGTAATACACATCGGGTTTAAGAAAGAGTCTGTCGGTCATAATCGGCTAACTACGGCTTTGTAGAGCGTCCCACTTTTTAGTCATTAATGCATTACTTAATACCATAATTAATTTCAGAACAATCACGTCCTTTTCATTCAAGTGTGAGAGACTCCGTTGTATACCATCACATTTTAAAGATCTTCATTTGCGATTCATTCGGCGCGTCTGTAGAATGTACTTCCAAGATTAGTGAGACGTGATTGTTCCTTATTTACCTTTAAGAGAAAATTTAAAAAATATTTCAACACTCAGAATATCCTTTTATCGTGATTTTCCTTTGATTCCCTTCCTTATCCTTGAACGACTTCCTTTCCTCTAGTTCTAGCATTACTGATCGAGGCTAGTTATTTCTTTGTTTTTTTCTTAAATTTAAACGAATGTTTTTTTTAAAATTGTAAATCTGTCATGGATTAAAAGAGTTGGTTGTATGCAAGATTAGCCGGTTGATTGGAAGAAATTGCTGTAAAACAATAAGCTCACCAAACGTACCATGTAACAAACAAAAGGTTTTAAAATATAACCAACCAATAAACAAAGAATCAAAAACAAGAGTTATTAAAATATATAAGGTAAACATAAAACTGAAATAAAAAAAATCTTATAGAAAACAATACTATAGTTCGAAAATTCTAGGATGAGTCCTGTGACAGCTCACAAATTTGCACCAATACAACCTTGTAACGATGTTCAGTAATTTAAATTATTTTATCAACTTTAATATAAGCCTCGATTCTAATAAATACCTAGTTATTTAGGTAAATACATTACATAAGGTTGTATTGGGGCAATTTTGTGAGCTGTCACAGGACTCATCCTAGAATTTCCGAACTATAGATGCAAACTCAAATTGTAACGAAATTATGTAATGGAATGTATTTGACGTGCAGTTTCTTTTTCTTTGATTTCTGTGAATTAAAGTAAGCTGAGAACATTATTTTTCTCTTGGCCACGCATTTGCAATATGTCCGAATTACCTATTCTGATATGGTGAAGGAAAGCATCGTTGGATCTAGTAAATTATATTTTAGAAAACGGAAATTTAAAAAGTCTGAGAAACCTTAGGAGTTGTATGAGAAGGTGTGTGGATACAGAAGATGCAAAATATGTTGCGATAGGAAACAAAGTCAATAGGGTATATAAACATACTCGAATAAACTCGAACCAAATAGTATCAAAATACTGCTAAGATGATAGTCCACAACCGTATTTTGTTGTATAAACTATTAGTTGTGGACTATCATGTGCCCATTTTGTTGTATGGTGGTAAAATGTGAACGTGGAAAAAGACTGAAAGGTGTCGAACGAATTCTGTAGAAATGTGTACACCGAGTAGAGTACATAAAGTGTCAATTTATAACAGAATGTGGAGTAAAGTGATGAGAGATGAATGTGAATTCAGATGGGTTGGGTCAGGCAGATGGATTGAGTAAGGTGAAAAAAAACCATTCTGAAATAGATTGGGCATGTAGAACGAATGAATAAAGAAAGATTAACAAAACGAATATAGAGTGCAAATGTGAGTGGAAGGCGTGGTCGATGCAAACCAAGGAAGTATGGCTGGATCAAGTCTATGACATGTTGAAAGAAGGAAACGTAAAAGGTGAATGGATGAAGAAGAAGTCTGGTGATAGGAAATTTTGACGTTCTCTCTTCTCTGCCTACCCCGCCAGGGATACGACGGGATGGTTTATATCAGGGTTGCGGAGTCGGCAAAAAAATGTTTGTTCCAACTCTGACTCCAGAAATTTTAAATGTTTGACTCTTGTTCAGACTCCGACTTCAATTATAATACATATATTGCTAAATAAAAGTTATACTTAATTATGTGGTGTAATAACTTAACTGTAGGTTATTTGAGTGGGTGAGAACCGGACATGATTAACCCACAAAAATATAAAATTTGAGTTAGGCACATACGCTACATCTTTATACACATTTCTATCAGAACCAAACATGATTATGAGTTTATAGTTCACCATAAGTGCAAACATCTACCGTTACATTTTGGAAACAACAGAAAACGAACCATGTTTGAATAGATCTGCAACTTTGTAGTCAATTATCTCAAAACAAGATAAATGTGGGATAGTCATGTCTGGTTCTGACCCACTCATTTGAAAATAATGTCTACGGAGATTCCTCATCATGCTATTTGTACTATGTTAAGTGGTACGAAGTTCATAATGTAATACGTGTATCTAATACGTTTAAAAAAAAATTAAATTGGAGTAGAATTAAGAATGCATCTCTCGACTCCGACTACTGACTTCGACTATTAACTCCGACTCCTGACTCCGACTCCTGACTTCGACTCCTGACTCCGACTTCTGTTTTCGACTCCACAACCTTCGTATGTATGGGTATATGGTATATTAATGCATTTTGTGTCTACACACATTCAATTCACAAAATATAAACTTTTGCGAATTGAATGTTTCTAATTCAAACGTTTTTTTTTGTTTTGCGTTAATATTTTTTGCGTTATGGGATTTAATTTGCCTTTTCTTGAAGTGTAATTATTATTCTAATGCCTGTCTGTATTAGTTGACAATTATATATTTTTGTATTGATACCTGCCTTAAGACGGGCATACGGCTAGTAAAACAAGGAAGTGGTATGTACATTTCATTGTTAAAATTAAACAGTGTAAAATTTTTGTTTTTGGATAAAAGTTTAGGTTGAAAAACATTTCTAACACTTGATGTGGATATTAAAATCCTTTTAGAGAAGTGAAATTATTTGAAAGACGTTTTACAAAACAGGATCATGTATTACAGATATAATATTCCAGAGTGTTCCGGCTTTATCGTCAGGCTGTACTTTCCTCAGAGCACTTTTACGAGCCGCCATCACGAGGAAAAAATGTAACACCTTCTGTATCCTGTATCCTGGTCGTAAAAGGGAACATTATGTTGGCAGATATTATTATGATGAACATGTTAGGAGCACTATATTTTATTTTAATGCTTATTTATTGATTAAGTGTGTATTTTCTTTAGGAGACTATTTTGCTCAGCGCCGTGGATAAACGGTTAATAATCATGATAAGCAAATGAGCCATGTTTAAGGCTTAATTCCCGGATTCACTTTTGGATTGATTTTATTCTTAGATCTTAAAACCGAATGTGTTGGTATCGCATATTGGAATATATAATGGGTCTTTCAAATTGGGCGTTTTTTAAATCTTGGATAAAACACAGATGGCGTCGTGAACTTGTCTGGTCTTGTAACATTTGAGAAGTGTAATTTATGACATTTATAAAAATGGAGTCATATACAATACAACAACGCGTTCAAATAGTTGAATTATTTTAAGCATAGTAATCTCCGGAAACGGTGATGTTAATTTGCCACCAAGACCATGTGATCTGACACCGTTGGACTATTTTATCTGGGGTTACGTGAAAAGCCAGGTCTATTAAAATGACCCTCAATCAATTCCTGACCTGAAGGACGAAATTATTCGCGGTATTGGTAAGTTAGAACCCCAATTATGTCAAAATTTCATCGAAAATTTTGACAAAAGAGTGGACATCTGTAGAGCTGCAAGAAGTGGACATTTGGCAAATATTGTATTTTGTGTTTAAATGTCATACATTATGTTTCAATTACCAATAAAAAAATTGAAACCAAAGCAAATTGTGTGTTTTATTCAAAATTAAAAAAATAAGAATAAAAAAAACCGCTCAATTTCAAAGATCATTTACAAAGGTTTCTTTGTAGTTCGCCTTCCCTTTTGTAATCTTTCTGTGGTTTTCTTACCAACTATGTTTTTCTAACTATGTAGGGATGTAGGGAAGTTTCTAATCTAATGATCACAGTTACTGTCTTTCTTTCTTTAGTTTTACTTAAATAATATTCTCAAATAAATAAATGTAGTATAATCATGGTATTGATAGATAAGGTATTCACACTGGAGTTTTAAAGTCATTACAATTTATTTAGTGTAACACTGTTTATTGCATTTTATATAGTGGATATATAAAGTGGAATAAAAAGTGTTGACCTCACCAAATTACAACGAAATATTATCAATTTATTAAACACTTTGTTGCTTATTTTGACAGGTTTGTTGTTTAGCCCTGAGAGATCGGCGCACTGCTATAGCAGTGGAAGAAATTTGTTCTACCTTTGTATTCTAAATGAATATCCTTCATTTAGAATACAAGGGTACATATTCTAAAATATATTTATGTTGTAAAAATATATATTTTTTGTTTTTTTGTTGTTTAAAAAAATATTTATCACGAATGTCCGAATCGTAAATATATCTCAGCACTAGATAAACAATTATATTTTTTTCTCGTAGCGCTCTCAGGGTTAGGGACGGTTGTCCCGCAATGGGAAGATGATGAGGATGAACGTCGTTTAAATAAAACTCGTAGTTTGTAATCCGAATATGGAATGAATATTTATTGTTACACGTCCCGTATTTATATGATTTTGAATGTGTGTTAAAAGGCGCAGAAGATATGTCGCTGTCTCGTTCTCGCTAAACAATAACAAGCGGCTCGCGCTGTGATCACAGGGAGTAAAGATCGCTACAGTTGCATTAAAATAAAAAATTCTTCCAACCCTCCAACTTTTTTTCTTGGTTATTATTGATATCCTTAACCGTGTGTTTAACGCAGTATGTGAAAATAATGTTGGAAAAAAATATTAATGAATATTAAAATAAAATATAAATCTCAAAGAAAATAGAGATAAGGATGAAAGTATTATGGGAGATAAGGACCATTAATATTTTGGGATAAATAATGCTAATTATTTGTAAATATCAATAAAAATTTTGTGCATTTGATTGAGTCAAAATCATTTTGAGTAAATCGCAAAATATGATATCAAGAATGAAGTGTGATGCGATGGTACACAAAAGATTCTGCTTTCACCAAATCGGAGGGAGAGTCCTTACTTAGAAAGAAAATTGAAATTTTCATGCAGATACCGATAATAGCTTGGAATGTTCAACAATCCAAAGAGGGTTGACAGAACATGGAGGTTTCTTATCTTATTTTAAGGCATTGGTGTCTGGCAGAATATTCATATATACGATATTTCTTTAGATTAAAAATAAATCTCATACAAATATTTCGATGCCTCGACGATTTATCCAAGAACTCTCATAAGATTCGCGTTAGGAAAAATACCCGTAGTAAATTAATGACTAAATTAAGTTTGGAGCTAGCAAGATTATTGCTTTGGATAGAGAAGAAAAGTCGACGTAAGACGTCTGTGTATCAACTTGAAGTCTGCGGGTTCAAATCCCGCAGGAATAAATTGTAGATTTGATTGAGTAGTTCTCAAACGAAGACGATGAATGTACATGATGATAGTTAATGGTTTCATAGAATTAACGAGCAAGCCTCTTTCTCTAGATCACTGTATGATATCGCTTAGATCGCGATTTATGAGATTCGCAGCAGCAAATATATCTTTGGGGCAGAAACTAGTGCATACTTGAAATCATCCACATACAAAAAGTAGTTGCATTTCAACAGTTGGGTAAGGGAATTCGCAAAAAAGATAAAAAGAATGGCTGAAAGTATCTCCCCCTGAGGAGTGCCTGCAGTCGGAAGCAATTGCGCTTAAAATATGCATGCTTTAAAACACAAGGATAAGTTTTCTATGGAGCTTTTCTCAATTATCCAAGCGAAAGAATGTGAAAATAGGAAAACAAGACTTTGTGTAGTGAATTAGAAGTAATACCGTCAATGGTGTTCAACTATCATGTAGTGTTTTCTCTTTAAGCCGGAGGAAGAGAATTTCCCATGGGTTCCCCCATGACTCTCAAACGTTCAAGGTTTTTCAATATTCATATTAAACATATCTTCAACATGCCGCCATGAAATAAAAAAACTTGCTTCAATATAAAGGATGTTTAATATGCGAGTTTATAAAATTAACTCAATATTTTATTTTTCATATTTGAAATGATGACGTTGGAGGGAGGCTTTCATTTTGCAGTGGATAGATAATGACTGAAGGGGATGATGATGATTGAAGTAAAATATGTTCCTTCTATCCATAGGTGATTGGTTGGTTAAACACAGATTTTGAACATGGTACTTAGTTTTTTAATATAATTAATTTGGCCATAGCCACTACCTTCCTAGCATTATATTCTTATTTATTTTTGTAATATTTTAAATATATCAATAAAACTGAGTTTGAGTTAAAATAGCGTACTCATATACAAGTACCCGGCGGTAAGTAATATACATCGGGCTTAAGAAAGAGACTGTCGGCCATAATTGGTTAACTTCGGCTTTGAAGAGCGTCGTCGATTCATACACGTGTTCCGTCGCGATTTGTTCCGTACCTATTTATATTTATTTTATAATATTTTTAATCTATCAATAATAGTGGGTTTAAAACCCGAGTTAGAGCGCCCTTGAGCAGAGTTTACTCAGTAAACGGCGCTATATAAATTGTCCATAAATTTTTATTATTACTCGTTATAATTATAATCTGAATTTTTATTATTACACGTTATAATTATAATTATTCTACCATTTTACATTATAGAAGTTATATTTATACATATTTTTCTATTTCAACTATATTTAAATTTACCCTTGATATTATGCATGACGACCTCCGTGGCCTGGGTTAAGACGCTTGTCTGCCGATCCGGAGGTTGCGGGTTCGATCCCCGCTGGAATCCAGATTTTTTAAATGAAATTCCAGTCTGGTTTTCACTTAGGGCCCATTAAAACATATTTGTGGTTGGTTGGAAGAGATTGCCATATGGCAATAAACACGCCAGGTGAAAAAATATAAAAAATGTGCATAAATATACGGATAACAAAAATTGTTAACGGTATCGCCTTCTTTAATACTCTTTGCATTTCGTAAAAAAAAATCTTTGTGGTATAATTAATTTGGCGACTTCTCGTAGGGTTATTATTCCCTTCCTTATTGTACATTACTTATAAATGAGTTGACATTGGTAATTAACTATTTTGCTACTTGAAAATATAAAAAGCATTTACAATTATTGACTGTTTTACGCGCACTTGTCTTGTTTACCCCGATTTATATATAATATGTGTGTGTTCATTTGAGATGACTTATTTTTGTTTATACTATGTTTTTTCTTTAATTGTACGAGACATATCCAGAAAGTAAGTGTACTGAATTTTTGTAGGTTACAATTTTTTTTATGTAAACAAAAAAATTACGTGGTTACCGTAGTACATATGTAAGCTATTTTTCGACATAGTCGCCATTCCTCTCAATGCAGGTGGTGAAGCAGGGTATCAACTTTTTGATGCCTTCCTCGAATAGTTTCCCGCCAACCGCTCCGTCCACTTCTCCACCTCCTCCTTTACCTCCCCGTAGGTTGAAAACCTTTTTCCACCTATGTGCAGCTTCAGGGAGGTAAAGAGATAGTAATCTGCAGGTGCTAGGTCAGGAGAATGCGCGGGATGGTTCAGGACATCCCATTTAAACGAGGCGAGCAGTTCCTTCGTGGCGTTGGCCGTGTGTGGTCTGGCATTGTCGTTCAGCAGGCAGACTCCCTTTGTCAGCATGCCTCTCCTCTTGTTCTGAATCATCCTCCGCAATTTTTTTAGGTTCTCACAGTATCTTGCAGAGTTGATGGTCTCCCCTTGAGGCATATATTCAATTAAAATTATGCCTTGACAGTCCCAAAACACGGACGCCATGATTTTCTTGGCTGAAATTGTGGTTTTGAACTTTTTGGCGGAGGGTGAAGAGGTGTGACGCCACTATTGAGACTGCCTTTTGGTTTCAGGCGTGTAGTGTGCAACCCAAGTTTCATCTCCAATAACGATGGAGCGGAAAAATTCATCTCCATGGAGTTTGCAGCTCCTCAAAAACTCTTGCCCGGCATTATTTATTTCGCACTTGGCGGGAGATTTGATTGACATTTTTCACAAAACGTATTGTCGCGTCGACACTTCTCAATGTACTGACCTCGAAACGATCTCGTTGCGGAGGGGAAGGGTCAGGCTACACGGAAGTGTAGCCAACATGTCGAAAATAAAATCCATCCGGTCGTGAGAGCCTCAGTACACTTACATTACATTTTATCCATACATATATGTCATGTAAAATAAATAAATACAATAATACCATATTATGTAAAATGCAAAAACAAAACCGCCTGCAGATGCATATATGTAAATAAGTAAACCTTGTTTATGTTCCATTTCACGTTTCGTATTACGCTTCTAGTCGTGTAGTAAATGTTGTAGTGTTCACTAGCGAGATCCTCCAAGGATGGAGGGATGCGCTGTAAATTGTTTGTTTTTGTGGAATTAGAGAACGCTCTTAAAAGCAAACTGTTTGTTTGGTGTAAATTACCCTCTCGCCTGGCCGTTAGTTAGGCGGGACACGCGCGGGGTAGACATCAATTGTATTTCCCGAAACGCCATGCTCACGGCGTTATTGTGAATATGCAGACGCGAATATTAGAAATAAAATCGTTGTTAAACGAGGGTTTAGTGTGTTTTCGTAAAATTATGACTTCTGTAGAGTTATTTAAAAAAAAGTTATTTCATTTTACATTGGTATCAGTATTTACCATATAAAATCGAATGAAATACGTAGTATGATATAAAATATAATAAAAGTCTAAATATAATAACAACAGGATTAATGATGTGGCTCAGTTAAGCCAATAAAATTTATTTAGTAGCTCAATTTTCAATTCATCCACCGAGATATGAAAAATATCGATTTCCGAAAATTCAATCAACAAGGTCATCCCGAGTGCGAGTGGTGATAGCCCAGTTTTCTTAATAGCTCAGTTTGTGAATACAGGACCGGAAACGATATTAATTCATTATGGTGCAAATAACTGGCTTGTACAATAAAGAACACTGATAGTCAGAAAGGGATTCGATATTTTTTTTGTTATTTGTAAATTCGTATGTACTAGAACAGATATGTAGATTTTTTTCTAACAATTAAGATGTAATATACAAGTATATCTATTAAAAATGTGAGGTACTTACTTAAACTCATAATTAGCCTATACTTAAATATATGTATAGGCTAATTATGAGTTTATTTTATAAAATGTGAGGTACTTACCTCAGCAGTGCTTTAAATATTATATATGTAAAGGCTAATTATGAGTTTATTTAAAAAAATGTGAG
Organism: Odontocerum albicorne; assembly: GCA_949825065.1. NCBI lineage: Eukaryota > Metazoa > Arthropoda > Insecta > Trichoptera > Odontoceridae > Odontocerum > Odontocerum albicorne. The sequence continues at coordinate 50,287,614 of OX463840.1, read as the reverse complement.
GTATTTACCTCAAAAGTGCTTTAAATATATGTATAGGCTAATTATGAGTTTATTTTATAAAATGTGAGGTACTTACCTCAAGAGTGCTTTAAATACATGTATAGGCTAATTATGAGTTTATTTTAAAAAATGTGAGGTACTTACCTCAGCAGTGCTTTAAATATATGTAAAGACTAATTATGAGTTTATTTTAAAAAATGTGAGGTATTTACCTCAAGAGTGCTTTAAATATATGTATAGGCTAATTATGAGTTTATTTTATAAAATGTGAGGTACTTATCTCAAGAGTGCTTTAAATATATGAATAGGCTAATTATGAGTTTATTTTATAAAATGTGAGGTACTTACCTCAAGAGTGCTTTAAATGTATGTATAGGCTAATTATGAGTTTAAAAAAATGTGAGGTACTTACCTCAAAAGTGCTTTAAATATATGTATAGGCTAATTATGAGTTTATTTTATAAAATGTGAGGTACTTACCTCAAGAGCGCTTTAAATACATGTATAGGCTAATTATGAGTTTATTTTATAAAATGTGAGGTACTTACCTCAAGAGCGCTTTAAATACATGTATAGGCTAATTATGAGTTTATTTTATTAAATGTGAGGTACTTACCTCAGCAGTGCTTTAAATATATGTAAAGGCTAATTGTGAGTTTATTTAAAAAAATGTAAGGTATTTACCTCAAGAGTGCTTTAAATATATGTAAAGGCTAATTATGAGTTTATTTTATAAAATGTGAGGTACTTATCTCAAGAGTGCTTTAAATATATGAATAGGCTAATTATGAGTTTATTTTATAAAATGTGAGGTACTTACCTCAAGAGTGCTTTAAATATATGAATAGGCTAATTATGAGTTTATTTCAAAAAATGTGAGGTACTTACCTCTAAAGTGCTTTAAATATATGTATAGGCTAATTATGAGTTTATTTTATAAAATGTGAGGTACTTACCTCAAGAGCGCTTTAAATACATGTATAGGCTAATTATGAGTTTATTTTAAAAAATGTGAGGTACTTACCTCAAGAGTGCTTTAAATATATTGTATATATACTCGTATATAGGCTAATTATGAGTTTATTTTCAAAATACTACAATTGAAAACACTTGACTTTCGTTGGGGTTTCAGGTTTAATTCCCGATGGTTCCCAGAAAAAAAACTAAAAAAAACGGCCCTCCGGTAAAAAAAAATGTCTGATAACAATACTCGCACTGGTAAAAGAGTTTGCCCGGTAATAATAATAGTAGTGTTGCCAACACGTACAATAATTAACCGTGTACATCTCGATTATTGGAGTCGAAGACAATATTGTCTCCCAGCTACGATCTTTAATATGTCGAGATAAACAATTTGGATATGTTGAAAGGTACCTTAGGAAACAATATTTTTAATGGATGAATCCATAAATTAAATAAACAACATGTTTGTTTTATGTTAAACTACGAGTACATGTATTGTATTAATTAAAATTAGTTAAAAGTAAGCTGTCAAAAATGTTTCAAATAATATGAAGCGAATGGGGGAAAAAAAGTTGCGGCAAGGGTGAGAATAATTTGGCACACTTTTTCGCATCAGCATAATAGTACAAACTTATTTGGTGAGAAATCACAGAAAACTTATCAATACAAACAACAACAAAAAGGTTTTGCAGATATTTCGATGACATGATAATAAATTCGGCTTATAAAATAATATATTTTTTAGATTTTCACATATAAAATTTTTGAATTTAACAAAGATTTTTTCAATTTAGTAAAGGCTTTAACGTTGTAATTTTTTTATCTCGCTAATTACATTAATCCCTATAGTACGTGTTTCTACCTTATATCACGAGGCTCTTTTTGAAAAGGAATGATCTAAGTTTGATACAATACCAATGATTAGGTCCGATTTGTACCATGCTTTATTGTTAGTATGTATGATGAAAGAAAATAATTCAAATTTTCATTAATAAACTTCGTGGTCTAATTAGTAAGATCCGTCTTCAAGCTCAGAGATTATAGGTTCGATTCTCGTTTGTACGTCACAAGGGTTGCAATCTGATTTTCATTGAAAGTTTGTTAAGAATCACCTTTCTGGTTAGTTGGATGAAAATCGCCACAACAAACCCACAATATTGTACTGTAAAGAATGAAAGTGTTTTTCAACACAATTTTTTTTATTATTAACAATTTATATTTATTAATTTTTATGATGAAATATACAAAGCACTTCTCTGCCTAAATATATGTCCATCCTAAGGCTGGCAGGTTTCACAAAATAAAACAAAAATATAAAGAAATATGTGTACAGAGCATAAAACAATCCCAGCGTAATCACATTATTCTAAAAAAGAGCTTTTAGTTTGAACATTAATTTTACAAAGGATTATTATTGATTTGTAGACACAAAACAGTACTCGTAAATCCACAAAAATGAATGCAGAAGAAACTGTACGTGAAATTCTTCGCCATTGCATGATTAAGCGCTAAGAGTTGATATATTATATTTAATCACGTAATCACATTAATCTAAAAAAGAGCTTTTTGTTTGAACATTAATTTTACAAAGGATTATTATTGATTTGTAGACACAAAACAGTACTTGTAAATCCACAAAAATGAATGCAGAAGAAACTGTACGTGAAATTCTTCGCCATTGCATGATTAAGCGCTAAGAGTTGATATATTATATTTAATCACGTAATCACATTAATCTAAAAAAGAGCTTTTAGTTTGAACATTAATTTTACAAAGGATTATTATTGATTTGTAGACACAAAACAGTACTCGTAAATCCACAAAAATGAATGCAGAAGGAACTGTACCTGAAATTCTTCGCCATTGCATGATTAAGCGCTAAGAGTTGATATATTATATTTAATCACGTAATCACATTAATCTAAAAAAGAGCTTTTAGTTTGAACATTAATTTAACAAAGGATTATTATTGATTTGTAGACACAAAACAGTACTCGTAAATCCACAAAAATGAATGCAGAAGGAACTGTACCTGAAATTCTTCGCCATTGCATGATTAAGCGCTAAGAGTTGATATATTATATTTAATCACGTAATCACATTAATCTAAAAAAGAGCTTTTAGTTTGAACATTAATTTTACAAAGGATTATTATTGATTTGTAGACACAAAACAGTACTCGTAAAACCACAAAAATGAATGCAGAAGGAACTGTACCTGAAATTCTTCGCCATTGCATGATTAAGCGCTAAGAGTTGATATATTTAATATTGATAAAAACATGAATAATATTGTGACAATCACAATAAACAAACATTACACTCATTTCAAACTTTCAGCAAAACAAAAAGTTTTTCCTTTACATAAAAGTTATATAAAATCTAGTCATTTATTTATGTTAAAGTAAACTAGGTTCAGGATAATTTTGTAACGAGCAGAATTCAAGTTGTTAGATATTTTAATTTGAAAAAAGCAATTAAGACTTCACGTTTAATTAAAATCACTTGTGATCTCGTTAGAGAATAGAAACTTTTGCAGGCTTTTTTAACAAGTTTGAGTGAAATTTTCCTTGAGTTTATTTTTCAACAACGGTGAATACAATTAGTTTTTTTTATAAGAAAATACAGTTTTTTACATTTAATACATTGAATATTGCTTTGTTTTTACAATTAATTGTTAATTACTTGGTTATTCCCCTGAGTATATTAGTTTAGAAAACCTTTTTTTGTGGAATAATCTTGATTTCTTACGAGTGCAATATTTTAGACCCACTGGTATCATGTTTTATTTGAATTGTGTATGCTCTAATTGTGTATGTTCCAAAGGTTCCATTTTAATAAGAGGTGTTTTTTTGCATTATTTTACTTTATATATGTTGCAAACATGACTGCCTACAAAAATCAAAATTTTACTCGTGTAATCTCTGCTTTTTCCGATTTTGGACTATGCGGACGTCTGTTATCTGTATATTTCCGAGGAACAGCTGAACAAATTACAGCGTCTTCAAAATGTTTGTCTAAGATTTATTTTTCACTTCATACCGGAAGAAGTTCAACTCGTTAAACATGAGAAAAACACGCAAAGTTCACATACTATATCTATTGTATAGTATTCTTAACTGTCCTGCCGCATCCTCTTATCTCGTCGAAAATTTTCAGCGTATTTTCGATCATGGACTTGCGCTAAACTCAAACAGAGGTTGTTTTTTGGTCTTCCTAGTTCACTGCTCTTCTTTTTTTACGTCGTCCTTTACTGTCCATGCAGTGAACTCTGGAACCAGTTACAAACCAATGTTAAACTCGCTTCGTCCATGGCATGCTTTAAAAAGCGACTGATTTAATTTTTTTTTTAGTCGGTTATAGAATGTGTTTCATTCTTGATTTTTCTTGCCTCTTCACCATCCCTTTCTTTTCCTCAGATTTATTACATATCACTTTTACTTGCACGTGTCCAAAAAATTAATAAAGATGAATAACCATTTGATTCCTTTTGCAGCCATGTAACTTCTTTTATTATTTTTTCCTGATCAGTTGAAAGAGAGTGCTACCTGACAAAAATTCTTGTACTTTCAGGTTGAAAATTAAGTTCAGTTATTGCAATTTGTTTTTATCAAACACTGTTGATTCCACTTTTTATAATGGTATAACCTACCGGTTTCAAGGTTTTCATCTCATCATCAGTGGATCACAAACAAGACTGAATTATGTTTGAACTGGTACCGACATACACGCTTCTAACGGTAAATATTCGGATTGAGGACTATGGGTGAAGGGAGGGAGGAGACAACCTCAGCGAGCAGTGGCGAAAACCGTACATTTTCTATCGATGATGCCAAATTCTTATATATACTCGTATGTTATGTAGTAACGGAAATAAATTGGACAGATTAGATGCCCTAGAAATTTCTAAGTCAGGGCGTCGAGGTGAACATCTGGCAAATACATATAACATATTCCAAGAATCTCGCCACTAGAATGTCTTTAAACTTCCACAATGTTAATGCATTAACCATAAATAGTATATTAATTCAGTTAAATGAAAATGGATGTATTTTATAGGGTTTTTTAAAGAAATGTGGAATTCCACAAGATCAATGTTTTTATGCATAATTTGATTTATAATCCCACTAATACTTATACCTTCCAAATTAATGTTTTAATATTATTGTAAATTTGTTATATGCATTAAAACAAAGCAGGTTTATTGCGAAAGGTCAATTTATTCAGACCCACCAGAGAAAACGCAGGAACGAACTTATAATAGCTATCACTTGTACGTATATACTTTACGTAACTTGAAAAAAATTATCAAATCAATTTGAATATGCCCTCATTGTGTAGTTCTAATTTAAAATTTACAAGTTTTTGATTTGTAAGTATTTAGCAGGCTACTGGATATGATAAAAATCTTAAATAATTGGTTTTAAAGACAGAATGATAAAAATAACGAACTGACATGATTGTGGTACCACTTGGGTCAAATCATAATAATAATAAGTTTGTCTGTTGTCACGTATGCTGGTGTTTGAATATACTCGTGTGTTTTTTTGTGTGTGTGAGTATGTATAAGTCATACATTCATTACGTTTAATTTTTAAGTAAATACCCAATTTAATGCGGGTCTGTTGAAGAAAATATAAACATTAAATATCAAAGCAATGTCAAATAATACTCAAAGGTTTCGTATCTTGATCCTTGTAAAATCATTTTCAATGTAAAGTACTTCGCCTCCTCGCTAGACGCCCAGTACAATATAAAAGACACCAACAGTATGCGGAAGTGAATTAAGCTTTGCCCCGCCGCCAACTCTTGGTATAGTACCGAACTTAAGCGCCATGAATACTGTTGTTTGCCTCTCTATAAAGCTCGTGGTATGAGCTCTGTGCACCGCATATTTCTGTGTGATACGGGGCAATACGATAACTTCATTTTGCTCACACAATGCATCCCGTGCACTTTGCCAGTGGTATTAAACTCAAAATACACGTGAGATGAAAGTTTTAACAAATTTAAATATGTTTTTTTAAATTTAATGTGGGAATCTATAGAAATAAGTATACGATGCAGTTGAATGCATTTAAATGGTTCTATGCGTATTGTCTTGTAAAAACTGTGATACAAAAATCTGTTTACTGGAATCTATGTTAAACTAACAAGATAACTAAACTAACAGGACAAAAGTTACACAGATGGGTGTAACTTTCGACTTTTTCTAGTACTTCATTTACCTTGCAGTTTTCTCTCAATATACTATTAAGTATTCCATATTTATTCTTTGTCATTACGAGCTCAAACGAACTTCAAGTTTCTTTCGTGTTATTTAATAATGATATTAAAAGGACACTTTAAATAACGTCGTTTAGAGAGCATAACGTAGGAGGAAAATCTCTTCGCTCCACAATATACGTGATTGGACTGGTATAAGGAGCGTTGGGGATTTTTATCGGGCTGCTGGGGACAAAGATGCCTACTCTCAGGTGATAGTCAACGTTGGGGGAACCTTACATGACACTAGGAAGAAGAAGAAGAGAACATACTTTCCTAGACAGCACCCTTAATCGGCCCACCCACTATTATTGACATATTAAACATATTATAAAAAAAGACTTGTGCATATTCGATAAAATAATGTATTGGGTGTAAACATAAGTTGTGTCCGTTTTTTTTCAATTTAAAAATGAGCCCCAAAAGTAAAAAAAAATTGTAAATGTTATACGTCATTCGAAAGAAAATTTTCTGCTCTACAAGATATTGTGTTTGCTTTTACGTTACATATATTATTTTATTTGATTACAAGCCTTCAAAATGGAATGTCAAGTAGACGAAATTGAGCATTTTCAACACTTCCTTCTGTTCGTGTTCAATCGAGGGAATAAAGCTGCGAAAGCTGCTCGCGATATTTGTGAAGTGTACGGTGAAGATGCTATGAATAAAAGGACAGCTCGTCGATGGTTTTTGCGTTTCAAAGACGGTAATTTCGACCTGAAAGACATGGAGCGTTCCGGACGACCAGTGGACTTCGATGAAGACCACTTAAACCATATTATTTTTTTTACTTCTGGTGCTCATTTTTAAATTGAATAAAAAACAGACACAACTTATGTTAATACCTAATACATTGTAATAAAATAAAATATCGAAGATGTAAGTAATAACAAATTAAAAAAATGTTTTTTATTAAATTTGTGTCTATCTATAGAAATAAGTAAGTACGTGATGCGGTTTATTGCACTTAAATGGTTCGATTGTCTTGTAAATACTGGGATACTTTTGCTTGAATTCATATTTTTTACACAGTTGACTAAAATAAACAAATGCTTTAATAATTGACTTTAAAAACTCTCTTCCAATTAACAAGATAATAGTTACACAGATTAGTGCCAATTTCTAGGAGAAAAGTTGTTGTTATTTATTTTTATCAAACACTGTTTATTCCACTTTTTTGTCACGGTATAACCCTACCGGTTTCAAGGCTTTCACCTCATCTTCAGGGGAGCACAAACAAGACTAAATGCTGTTCGAACTGGTACCAATATACACGCTTCAACGGTTGGGGACTGAGGGGTGAGGGAGGCATGGGACGATTTCGGCCAAGAGCGGAGAGATTTTTGGGATATAACTGTTCACCAGATGTTCGGATCGATGTACTGACTTAGAAATTTCTAAGGCCTCTCATCTATCCAATTTATTTCCGTTACTACAGATATGTAATAATTTGGAATCATCGATATAAAAAGTATGGTTGTCACGGTGACAATTATTGGCCATTTCAGAATAAATTAGAGGATTTGTTAAGGTGGATTTGTGTTCACGAAATCTTTTTTCAAAAGATCTTCCTGTCTTTCCTATATATAAATTATCACGGTCAGCACATACAAGTTTATACACACCACTGTTGCTAAGTATTCCATTTTTGCCTTTACCATTAAATAAGAGTTTCCGGAGATTAAAATTAGTGTAAAATGCTGGCTTTATGGCTGGAAATCGTCCCATGCCTCCCTCACCGCTCAGCCCCCAACCGTTGAAGCGTGTATATCGGTACCAGTTCGAACAGCATTAAGTTTTGTTTGTGCTCTCCTGAAGATGAGGTGAAAGCCTTGAAACCAGTAGGATTATACCGTTACAAAAAAGTGGAATAAACAGTGTTTGATAAAAATAAATTACAATGTCTTTAAACCCCCACAACGTTAATGCCTTAACTATGAGTACAATATAAACCACATAGAAAAGTTATTTTTCAAAAATTATTAAGCTTTTTTGAAAATAAAAAAAAACAAATGAAAAAATAAACACTTTACAAAATATGTATTAGTAAATTTCTCCCAAGACCAGTCGCAGGAAAATATAAGAAAGTTGAGATAAGACAAGATTTCTAAGAGATATATAACTTTTAAAGTCGTCGCTTGAAGCAAGTAAACAAGGGGGAGAATCTTACGATATGGATGTGGCCGTATTCATAATCAAGATCATAGACTCGTATTTTTGTATCTTTTTCTTACGAGTTGAGTTTTCAGCTTTCCAACGCTGATCCAGATATCTATTTGATTTTATCGCCTCCAGCCAGTCTGTCTTCTTAGAATCACTTCACATGTTCTGTTTTATTTCTTACAGAGTTCCCTTCCCTTATTATTATATTTGAAAAATCAATAAGAAATTTTTGTTTCCAGCGATCTTATAATGTACTGTGTTACATTATATGTTTCCAGCGATCTTATAATGAATCGTGTTACATTATATGTTTCCAGCGATCTTATAATGTACTGTGTTATATTATATGTTTCCAGCGATCTTATGATGTGCTGTGTTACATTATATTTTTCCAGCGATCTTATAATATACTGTGTTACATTATATGTTTCCAGCGATCTTATAATGTACTGTGTTACATTATATGTTTCCAGCGATCTTATAATGTACTGTGTTACATTATATGTTTCCAGCAATCTTATAATGTACTGTGTTACATTATATGTTTCCAGCGATCTTATAATGTACTTTGTTACATTATATTTTTCCAGCGATCTTATGATGTTCTTTGTTACATTATATGTTTCCAGCGATCTTATAATGTACTGTGTTACATTATATGTTTCCAGCGATCTTATAATGTACTGTGTTACATTATATGTTTCCAGCGATCTTATAATGTACTGTGTTACATTATATGTTTCCAGCGATCTTATAATGTACTGTGTTACATTATATTTTTCCAGCAATCTTATAATGTACTTTGTTACATTATATAAAGCATGTACGTTCATAGGATGGTGCAACAAAATCTGCAATTTTAAATTTACCACCATTTTTCAGTTGTCAAACGTATAATATTTATAATAATGATGTGCATGGTCGCGCGGTAACGCACTGGAAGGTCATCGGTTCAAACCCCGCGCTGTACCCTTCGAAGGACACAGTCACTTTTTCTGTCTAGTGTTCGAGGGTATAAGGATACCTGTGACTTCGGTCATATCTATTTAAGATAGAAAATAAAAATAAAGATAATCTATACATTTTTCATGCTGTGGTACATGATTGCAGAACTCTTAGAAATTATTGAAATTCACCGTCTAACACTCTAATTAGGCAAAATAATTGAGGTGTTTTAAATTGAATGGATGTGTAAAGAAAGACTTACTTTCTAAATTTTAAATATAAGTATACTTAGGAGTTGTGGTACAGGACGATCAAGAAAAGTGTGATTGGACCAAGTGAATGATATTATTAAAGAAGGATAAGGTAAGGAATAAAATAATCAGATGGATCTTTATGAAAAGGTGTATAGATCGATGTGGAGGAGGCGAAAGAAGATGTCACGATAAAAAAATGTGGCGTTCCGTCCTCTCTATCCCTATCCTAACAGGATAAAAGAGTTATTGTGTGTGTGTGTAAGTTTTGATTTATAATTTATTTAATAAATTAAAAACGATGTGGACCGCGGCCCATCAGTTTGAGGCTTCAAGTCTTTAGATCTGAGATTCATGTAGGAATAAACGACGTATTGCGATGCGAGATTCACATGCAAGTGCAGCGGTATTGCGGTATTGCGGTACGAGTATGAGGTGTTGGGTGTATATGGTTCTGAGTTCGTCTAGAATTTCTGCCAGAGTAATTTGAATATCTCATCTGGTACGTGATCTTTCACATTTCTCTTCGACTATTGTAAAGTAAAGGTGCGGCCATAAAGAGGAATTTCCTGAAACAGAGATTCTAAACATGTGATGATTAATATTTTAATATTTCTCTTATATTTTATGGAAACATAAATATTAAGTGTGCAGAACAAATGAAGTTAGTTATTTGGGAATTTAGAACAAATTAATGAAGATAGACTAACAAGATAAATGTATTTTGCAAATGTGAGTGGAAAGTGTGGTAGAGGAAGACCACGAAAAGCATTGTTGGATCAAGTGAATGGTATTTTGAAAGAAGGAAGCGTAAAAAGTCAGGGAAATCGCAGAAGATGTAAGAGAAGCTATATGTATGTAGAAGAGGCGAAGGATGTGTGTCGTGATAGGAACATCTCGCTCTCTGTCCTTTCTGCTTATCCCAACAGAGAAATGGCGTTATGGTAGGTATGTTTGTATTAATATCACGCCGTGATCTTTTTTGGGTAGATGGATATGATATAACTTAACGCCTTCCTTTCCACAGAAATGGTCTTTGACACGCTCATACATCTCGTATTACATACTATTTCTGTTAGTTAAATTTTATCCTTCTATGCTTTCCTCGGCTTACCGTTTTCTCGCACATAATTCACGCAATTGGTTTATAAATAAGTTCCGATCAAATTATAACAATGAATTACACTTTTTATTTCATAACGAAGATATTCATTTTATTACGAGGAGAACCACTATGAACCTTCTAGGTAATCTCAGTAGTTGAGGGTTTGAATACCGCTGGTACTTAATCAAAACCGACTGGAGTCTGGATTTAACTTGAAACATCTCTTTAATCTTTCTGGTTGGCTGGAAGAGATTCCGATATGATAACAAATTCACAAGGTTGGACCATTTCCAAAGCACGTTTCATGGAGGACATGTTTTTGTTAATAGCAAGTCTGAAATTTAGGTTCTTACAATTATTTTTTTTAGTTTTAAATCGACAAAATAATCATGAAATATATTTTTATAATTTTATTGGTCACCTCTATTGCCTCCTTCATTATTTCTCGTCAAGTAGCAGTTTCTATGAAACACGCTATAATAAAGTCTCTCTTATAAAAAATGAAAACTATAATAAAGTCTCTCTTATATAAATTGAAAACTATAATAAAGTCTCGCTTGTAAAAAAGTGAAACTATAATAAAGTCTCGCTTGTAAAAAAGTAAAACTATAATAAAGTCTTTTAACAAGAACTTTTTTTAATAAAAATCCATCGACTTTCTAATTCTACTCTACGATTTTAAATTTTTCTATTTAATATTAATGTAGATTTTGAACATTGCATTTCGAATTTTATAAATTTAGTTTTCAAGTCCATTAACTTTATATGCATTATAATTTTTGTATATTAAGTATTTTATATTGTTTAGGTATCAAGAGCTCCTTTTTAAATTTAGTTCGGAATATCCCTGAATGTGAGTCGTATATTATATGACTTGAAACTAGAATATTAATAAATATATTTTTAGTTAGATTAAAGAGTATTTCAATTATATTTGCATATACACGAATTTCTAACATAAATCTAACGCAAAAACTCTAGAAATCCTTTTAAGAACTATATGCTACTTGAAAAACTTTTTGTTAAATTTGTTCTACAATCACTATAAAAATTTGAGTATACCATGGAAAAGCCGTGTATATGATACCGATAATTGAAATACATATTTTAAGAAAATAGTGAATTTTACAGTTTTAGAATCTTTAGGATACCCCGAGTTCAGGAATGTACATTTGCTAATAAAGTCTGTATTTAATATTGAAATTCAGTATACAATGGATTCAATAAACTCCGTTTGTGTTTGTGCAATAGTCATTTAGGGAATTATATTACAAGTCATTTATTCCCATAGCATTAGTCCTGCTCCTATAAAAATAAAAAGCTACGTAATAAAAATGTTGATAGTACTTTTAATAGATGATTTTGTAGCATAAAATGTTACTGCTATCTTTTTGTGACATAAATATAAATTCATTTTCATTACTAAGCCTTGCAAATGCAAATTTCAATTTATTAAAAGTTAACAAATATTATATTAGGGAATTAATCTGGGATGAAATTAGATATTGAGTTTATAATTGCATTAACTGCTTATTTATTATCATTTATGTACAAGGGTAGGAGATGACAAATATTTGATGTCCTCGTGACCAGGCTCGCCCTCTATTGATGGGGGTTTATCTGACCTAAAGGGATGTTTAGAGACGGGCTCAGACTTTTTGATATCTTCTCTTTTAAATGTACGGTTTTTTTTAATTACTTTGAAATACATGTATACGTTATTTCAGAACATATTTTGCTACCAATAATCCTATATTTATTTATTTATTTACATATTCTCAACGAATTTAATTTTTACTAACATGAACTCGTCAGTTCATTTTGTTATTTACTGTTCACAGCGAAAATATTTGTACACGTCAGCTCATTTTGTTGTTTACTGTTCACAGCGAAAAAGTAATACGAGTATAGTAAAATAAAATGACAGTTCTATTTTTTTAAATCCGCATCTACTTTGCAAGTGGAAATATAATTAAACATTATCAGGCAACATAAAAAAGGCTGTTATATAAAACTCTATCTAACGAGAGGCAGCAGTATTAGTAGATTAAGCCTGTCAATCGTCATGGATATTTGATCTCTTTGCAATCAGGACTGGGTTTGATTTGTCAAATATTTGTACTCGTCAGTTCATTTTGTTATTTATTGTTCACAGCGCAAATATTTGTACTCGACAGTTCATTCAGTTATTTATTGTTCACAGCGCAAATATTTGTACTCGTCAGTTCATTCAGTTATTTACTATTCACTGCGAAATTATTTGTACTCGTCAGTTCATTTTGTTATTTACTGTTCACAGCGAAAATATTTGTACTCGTCAGTTCATTTTGTTATTAACTGTTCACAGCGAAAATATTTGTACTCGTCAGCTCATTTTGTAATTTACTGTTCACAGCGAAAATATTTGTACTCGTCAGTTCATTTTGTTATTTAGTGTTCACAGCGAAATATTTGTACTCGTCAGTTCATTTTGTTATTTACTGTTCACAGCGAAAAAGTAATACTAGTATAGTAAAATAAAATGACAGTTCTATTTTTTAAAATCCGCATCTACTTTGCCAGTGGAAATATAATTAAAGATTTCGGCATTAACTCTGTGGAACTCCATATTAGAATGTTAACCGTTTTACTGCTGGACATTTTTTTCAATACTATAATACGTCTATATATAGACTCTCAGCCCTCTAACGGTTAAACAACAAATAATTACTTTATTCTACTAACTATATTAATCTCTGTTACATTTGTTTCAACTTCCTATTTATTGCGCATGGAGAGAGCCTCGTGTGAAACACGAAGATTAATGTAATTAATGAAAAAAAAATGATTACCTGTTTAATATTCTATGATCAAAGAGTTTAAAATAGAGTGTAACTTCAATAGGTTTCTTCAATTTCACCCTCAGTTGATACATGGAATGTAAATGTCAGGTTGATGAGAGCTTGCAACAGGGTTTTTGTTTTTGTGTAATCAAAAATCGGAAAGAATTATCGATTTATTTTTTCATGCTTAATATCCTCAGTGAGATACAGGCAAAATCCTAGTTTACTGGGGATACGACAAATGAAAGGCAACAAACCCAGATCCACTAAAATTGTATGTCCAAATCAAATTACCTGTTGTTTTTCCTCAAATTGTGTATATTTCTTGTCATGTGTAATAATAAATAAATAAATAAATCAATAAAATATGAGAGTTAAAAGTATGGCTGTTCTAATAAGTTTTTTTAAAACCCACCCCTAAGTTGAAAGAGGAAATAGAATACCTGAGTCAAACACAAAGTAGCTCTGATGGATTTCTTCAAATCCACCCCTAAGTTGGAAGAGGAATTACAATAAGAGTTGAACATTAAGCACCTTCAATGTTTTTTTTTGAAATCCGCCCTTAAGTTGGAAGAAGGATTTCAGAATTAAACACAAAACATTTCTGATGGATTTCTTCGAACCCTCCCTTAGTTGGAAGACGGAATATAATTATAGAGTTAAATACAAAGCTGCTGTAATAAATTTGTCCAAGCCATTTTCTTATCAGTGATAAAATATAGCCCATAAAATAGTTCATGCCCAAAATAACAAATTAAAATAACGATTATTTTAGGTTGGATCTTTTTGTACATATACGAATATGTAACCAGTCAGTTTCTCTGTCTTTGGCACAAGACGGGCTCAACTAGTTGTCACGGAAAATATAATATATTTTCCATTATGATCCCAGGATAGGAGGGGGTGGGTTTAGGGTTGAGCACAAATATTATCTTACTTTGCTTATCTCAACAGGGTATATTAACCCTCCGCATGCCAGACACGTCCTCCTCCGAAAGTAATAGTTATCGCTACATCTACACCATCTGCGACAATACGGATCGAAGTTTTCTTATGTTTTGCTGTAAAATAATTTTACGCCATTTTAAAAACAACGCTCCTAAGTATACATATACATTAAGGTGAAATATTATTTTACCTAAGATATTTCTTTCCCCACGTTAAAATTGAGAAATAAAATACGTCTGTATTTTACCGCCATTCCTGGCTTCTTTTTATGAATATTGACAGTTGTGAAAGGTATTTATATCATATTCGTAGGAGTTGAATAAGAAGGTGTTTTTTTTTAAATATTTATACTTTTTAATTTTGACAATGAAATATTAAAAAAAAACACTACCCTGCCTAGCTAAGGATTTTTTGTAAAGAATAGATATGATCGAAGTCATAGGTATCCTTATACCCTCGAACACTAGGCGGAAGAAGTGCCTGTGTCGTTCGAGGGGAGTAGCACAGCGCGGGGTTCGAACGGACGACCTTCCACACGGAAATCCAGTGGGTTACCGCCATGCACCTCGATATGTCCGTACTAAGGTTGTTATGAATGTAGAAGAGGGGATATATATCTGTCACGCTAGGAAAGTAGGACGACCTCCGTGGCTTGGTGGTAAGACACTTGTCTGCCGATCCGGATGTTACGGGTTCGATCCCCGCTGGAACCCAGATTTTTTTAAATAGGATTCCAGTCTGGTTTACACTTAGGGCTTATAAAAAAATCTTTCTGGTTGGTTGAAAGAGATTGACACATGGCAATAAACTCGCCAGGTTAAAAAAAAATATGCCTTTCTCTCCTCTTCGCGTACTCCGACAGGGAAACGGCCTGATTGTATGTATGTACGTGAAAGGGTTTAAAAATCATATACCATATAAGGTGGCGCAAAAGACCTTCAATTTTAAATCAATAAACAACACACGTTTTTTTTAAATATTCATGTTTATTGAAATCAATATACTCGTAATTAGTGCACATATAAAATTATATTGGCATATGTGATTAATGATATCGGCCAAATGGCCACCTCGGCTCTTATTACAGATGACGCCTATTTGAGCAAAATTTTCAATAACGGATTCACATAAATGGATACGTATATCTGCAATAATACGAGTGATGTTGGATTTAAGGTCATCGATGGTTTTTGGCGTACACTTGAAATTTAACATAACTCCAGAGAACATCACACGATCATGGCGGCCAATTCACATTTCCACGACGAGAAATTATACGGCTGGAGAAGTTTTCCTGCAATTAAGCTATTGTTTCATCAGTAGTATGATAAGTAGTACAATCCTGCTGAAATCATATGTTTTTCAAGTCCAAATTGTTCAATTGATGCCAAAAAAAGTTTGAATCGTGTCACGATATCGATTTCTATTGACCGAAAGTATTATTTCATAGGGTGGCATAACAAGCATTTGACTTTTTCACTTTTTATTCTATTACTATTCAAAGAGGCTTGTTGAAAGATTTTTCTTGAAGCATGGACCATTCAATACTTACCAAAAATAAAACACGTAGGTAGTTCTGAACAAATTAAAATCACATAAATGTTTAAACGCGAAATTTGTGTTTCATCAATCTTCTTAACCTTTCCTTGTCTGAATATTCTTCATTATTTTTTATACACCTTTCTCTTAAGTGATCGGAATTTTCCCCTAAACATTTCCTTTTTTTCCTCCCTCTTCATCTCCGAGGCCTGAATATGTCGCAGAACATCGGATGGATAAACATAATAAAAAACTTTTGTCATGTAACAAAAAGTGCGAGAGAACCGCAAAATATAATTTGCGCAAAGTTTCCTTCTCGAAATATATTTTTTTTCCGCCGAGGTTACTCTCGGAATTTGTGAGGCAAACTTTGTTTTTCAAAATGTTTTTTCTTTGAATATGTGTTAACTAAAGAAGTTGTGTGAATAGATTTTTAATACAATAAAATTTTTTTTTTTTAAATATTACAATTTTTTCCAAGTAATTTGTCGTTGACATCAACTAGCAGAAACCATCCTGGTTAGCGGTAAACAGTGATTAAATTATTAGTAGGTATATCTTTATTCAATGATCCATAAATTTAAAATATTACAATTTTCTTCAAGTAATTTGTCGTTGACATCAACTAGCAGAAACCGTCCTGGTTAGCGGTAAACAGTGATTAAATTATTAGTAAGTATATCTTTCATCAATGATCCATAAATTTTAAATATTACAATTTTCTTCAAGTAATTTGCCGTTGACATCAACTAGCAGAAACCGTCCTGGTTAGCGGTAAACAGTGATTAAATTATTAGTAAGGATATCTTTCATCAATGATCCATAAATTTTACATATTACAATTTTCTTCAAAGTAATTTGCCGTTGAAATCAACTAGCAGAAACTGTCCTGGTAAGCGGTAAACAGTGATTAAATTATTAGTAGGTATATCTTTCTTCAATGATCCATAAATTTAAAATATTACAATTTTCTTCAAGTAATTTGTCGTTGACATCAACTAGCAGAAACCGTCCTGGTAAGCGGTAAACAGTGATTAAATTATTAGTAGGTATATCTTTCTTCAATGATCTATAAATTTTAAATATTACAATTTTCTTCAAGTAATTTGTCGTTGACATCAACTAGCAGAAACCATCCTGGTTAGCGGTCAACAGTGATTAAATTATTAGTAGGTATATCTTTCTTCAATGATCTATAAATTTAAAATATTACAATTTTTTTCAAGTAATTTGTCGTTGACATCAACTAGCAGAAACCGTCCTGGTTAGCGGTAAACAGTGATTAAATTATTAGAAGGTATATCTTTCTTCAATGATCCATAAATTTAAAATATAACAATTTTCTTCAAGTAATTTGTCGTTGACATCAACTAGCAGAAACCGCCCTGGTTAGCGGTAAACAGTGATTAAATTATTAGTAGGTATATCTTTCTTCAATGATCTATAAATTTAAAATATTACAATTTTTTTCAAGTAATTTGTCGTTGACATCAACTAGCAGAAACCATCCTGGTTAGCGGTAAACAGTGATTAAATTATTAGTAGGTATATCTTTATTCAATGATCCATAAATTTAAAATATTACAATTTTCTTCAAGTAATTTGTCGTTGACATCAACTAGCAGAAACCATCCTGGTTAGCGGTAAACAGTGATTAAATTATTAGTAAGTATATCTTTCATCAATGATCCCTAAATTTTAAATATTACAATTTTCTTCAAGTAATTTGCCGTTGACATCAACTAGCAGAAACCGTCCTGGTAAGCGGTAAACAGTGATTAAATTATTAGTAGGTATATCTTTCTTCAATGATCCATAAATTTAAAATATTACAATTTTCTTCAAGTAATTTGTCGTTGACATCAACTAGCAGAAACCGTCCTGGTTAGCGGTAAACAGTGATTAAATTATTAGTAAGGATATCTTTCATCACTGATCCATAAATTTTACATATTACAATTTTCTTCAAGTAATTTGCCGTTGAAATCAACTAGCAGAAACTGTCCTGGTAAGCGGTAAACAGTGATTAAATTATTAGTAGGTATATCTTTCTTCAATGATCCATAAATTTAAAATATTACAATTTTCTTCAAGTAATTTGTCGTTGACATCAACTAGCAGAAACCGTCCTGGTAAGCGGTAAACAGTGATTAAATTATTAGTAGGTATATCTTTCTTCAATGATCTATAAATTTTAAATATTACAATTTTCTTCAAGTAATTTGTCGTTGACATCAACTAGCAGAAACCATCCTGGTTAGCGGTCAACAGTGATTAAATTATTAGTAGGTATATCTTTCTTCAATGATCTACAAATTTAAAATATTACAATTTTCTTCAAGTAATTTGTCGTTCTCATCAACTAGCAGAAACCGTCCTGGTTAGCGGTAAACAGCGATTAAATTATCAGTAGGTATATCTTTCTTCAATGATCCATAAATTTAAAATATTACAATTTTCTTCAAGTAATTTGTCGTTGACATCAACTAGCAGAAACCGCCCTGGTTAGCGGTAAACAGTGATTAAATTATTAGTAGGTATATCTTTCTTCAATGATCTATAAATTTAAAATATTACAATTTTTTTCAAGTAATTTGTCGTTGACATCAACTAGCAGAAACCGTCCTGGTTAGCGGTAAACAGTGATTAAATTATTAGAAGGTATATCTTTCTTCAATGATCCATAAATTTAAAATATTACAATTTTTTTCAAGTAATTTGTCGTTGACATCAACTAGCAGAAACCGTCCTGCTTAGCGGTAAACAGTGATTAAATTATTAGTAGGTATATATTTCTTCAATGATCTATAAATTTTAAATATTACAATTTTCTTCAAGTAATTTGCCGTTGATATCAACTAGCAGAAACCGTCCTGGTAAGAGGTAAACAGTGATTAAATTATTAGTAGGTATATCTTTCTTCAATGATCTACAAATTTAAAATATTACAATTTTCTTCAAGTAATTTGTCGTTCTCATCAACTAGCAGAAACCGTCCTGGTTAGCGGTAAACAGCGATTAAATTATCAGTAGGTATATCTTTCTTCAACGATCTATAAATTTAAAATATTACAATTTTTTTCAAGTAATTTGTCGTTGACATCAACTAGCAGAAACCGTCTTGGTTAGCGGTGAACAGTGATTAAATTATTAGTAGGTATATCTTTCTTCAATGATCTATAGATTTTAAATATTACAATTTTCTTCAAGCAATTTGTCGTTGACTAGCAGAAACCGTCCTGGTTAGCGGTAAACAGTGATTAAATTATAATTAGTATATCTTTCTTCAATGAACAAATTACTCCAAGGATGTAAAAACCTCTGCACTATCAATAAAAATGACTTCTTTTATCTTCTTTATTCTTGGGTCCATCCTTCGTACTCCCACAGTAGTATCCTTTTTCATATTTTATTCCGACACAACAAGCCGTAAACCTTCATCTTTCCACGTCCACCCTTCCCACCCGATGGGAACTTATATTTTTTATTATCTGTTAAATTTTGAATAGCGCCCACGTTGGCTGCGGTTCTTTGATAAAATGCCCGAATTTTTAACTGTTGAACAGATAGACGTGCTTTTACTGCCAAAATTCTCTTGACCTTATTACTTTGTATTTTGCAAATGTTCAAGTAAAAACTACATGTTCGTATATTAAATATTTATTTGCGTTGATTTCGACCATAAATAATTTTTACAAAATACAATTTGAATTCATAATGCAAGTTAATTACATTAATGCATTTCAGGTGTTCTATTCATCAATATGTTACCAATATGACGACTGTCTCTGTTTTTTGGGCAAATATCAAGATTGATTAAGAAATACCCTTATTTCTAATTTTATCGAACTTTCTAAGTATTATTTAATATCAAATGATATTGGTCACTGACTTCCCACTAACATGATTTAAACTAACATTATTTATTTAATATTTATAGTTAAGGCATTAACATTGTGGAGGTTTAAAGACATTGTAATTTGTTTTATCAACCACTGTTTGTGTGCCCTGATGATTAGGTGAAAACCTTGAAACCAGTAGGGTCATACCGTTACATAAAGTGGAATAAACAGTGTTTGATAAAACAAATTCTTCTTCTTCCTCTTATTTTAGGCCTGTTGGCCTGTTATGGTCCTGCATCATTGTTTGCCTCTTGCGACGTCGACTGCCAGCTGTCTCCATCTTTTGGGAGGTCGTCCTGGAGGTCTGCTTGCTTGGGGGATACTGTCCCTGGCCATTCTTATGGCTCTTGGTTCCGCCATTCTGACAATATCTTCAACTTCGCACGTCCTTCGGATTTCTGTGTTACGTACTCTATCACGAAGGGTTTTGTCAGCGATACTCGTGAGTACCTTCATTTCGCTGGTTCGAAAAAACAAATTATAATTATTTATATATTTAAAACACTAATATGATTAGAATTGAAATAAGTAGAAATGTATCACTGTACACAACAAGTCAGGGTTCAGAAAGCTCAGAGGCGTATTCTGTGTAAGGAAAAAAATCTGTTTTTAAAATGATATAAAAAGCGACATAATATATTTATTTTAAATACTTTTTTGACTTGATATAAGTTATGAATTCACAAAAGTGAGTATTTCACATAAGTAAAAATTGTAACTTTCAGGAAAAATAATTATGTGATAAAGCAAACGAAATTGGAAGATTGAATGAACCGACAAAGAAACAAAAAATCGAAAGACAAAAAAGAAAGCTAATGTTTAAACACTGGACCAAAAACTTATGATACAAAATATATAATTGATTCAAATTTCGCTAAATTAACTATTGTAGCTTTTAGAATAATATTTAGTTTATACTTTTCATTAAAATTTGAATTTTTTAGACGGATGATGAAATTAGTGTTTTTCTCGTATTGTGTGGAGGAAGATTAATTTTGCATTCGCGTTTAATTCCTTGCCAGTTTAATTTTGATTTTAATTTTTCTTTGAAAATATTTTCTTTCTCAAGTTGACTTAGAGCAATTGTGGTGAGACGCGTTTTAGCTTCTTTAATACTGTAATTCACTTTTATATTTCATATTTCAAAGTTCACTAGTTCGCAGAAGATTGGAATGTAATTCAATCATATGGACCCCCGAGAGGAATCCAGAACTTTCTGTTGAACGAGTCCAAGAGAAATTTCTGCGATAACTTTACTGCACAGAGCAACAATTCCCAAAGTGTTCTATATTGACCCCCAAGGGTCGATTTCAGCTTGCAGGGGGTCTATGACAGCGAGAAAAGAAATTGGGGTGGACGAGATGTAAATGGGGGTCCACGTGAGCGGATCCCAATTAGGCAAATCATCATCAATATTTAGGCGTTCCGTAAATGTCTTATTACACCTAACACAGATTTTGTGTATATAATACTTATATTAGACATAGAAAATACTTATATAAAGAAATCGAATGCAAATCATTGAACGTGGATATTTAAGACTATACCGCACTAATTTGAAGCCAAATGTTGAATCATTGCTATCAGAGCATTATGTTTACCCCTCTCATTAACAGTATTATTTGTGTATTAATTTTATGTAACAATTTTACTAGGCTTTGATTTGTTTCCTTTCAAAGCCAAATATTTACTTGCATTTTGTGTCTTTTCAATAAAGGTATGAGTAAAAATTGTACATGTTTTTCATTTTTTACAATTGTCCACTTTACAAAAAACATTATCAAGGTGAACAGCATTGTGTCAGGTGTCAAAAACACATTTGAAGTTAATAAGATAAGTTTAGGAAAATTCAATATTAGGCAGGCAGGGGGTCTACGGAAAACAAAAAATCGGCAAGCGGTCTACGGGGGGAAAAAGTTTGGAAAACTATGGCATAGAGTCTGGATTTTACCAATGGTTTTATCACGCATTTTTAATTTGTTATGCTTGGGTATTACTGCTTAAGCACTAGAAAAGATCTACCCACCTGTATATAGATATAAAAATTGCTGATATGAAAAATAGCTAACTGTTTATTGATTTATTTTTAATTTAATTATTACACATGACAAGAAATAAACATAATTTGCGAAAAAACAACAGGTAATTTAATTTGGACATACATTATTTTAATGGATCTGGGTTTGTCGCCTTTCATTTTTCGTATCCCCAGTAAACTAGGCTTTTGCCTGTATCTCACTGAGGATATTAAGCATGAAAAAATAAATCGATACTTCTTTCCGATTTTTGATTACACAAAAACAAAACCCCGTTGCACGTTCTCATCAACCTGACAAACAGTGACACTCAATTACAACTGGAAACATCATGCGGAATCAAACTCTTCACACATCATCACTCCAGAAAGACCAAACCTGTTCATCCCATAATATACCGCACACAATCATAAGAATAAAATTAAAAACAAAAATATACAGAAACACAAATATAAAACAACAAAAATTAAAAACAACAAGACGAAACCCACACTCAAGATCCCACATACATTTTTTCCACACGTCATTCATCCTGAAAGCCCAAGTACTCAAAATCCTGTCGCAATAACAACCACACTCCGATCGACTGTTTAAATGGTTTTCCTCCCCTTATCTTTATTGAATTGAGCACGCCATTGTATGTCATGGGAGCCAAATAAGTATATTGCCTTTGGGAAAAAGAGGGTTTAACTCTAGGGATGGTGAACATTTCATTAGTTGCAATGATTGATAAAGATAAACTTTTATTTAATGTTATGAAAATTTATTTGTGCCAACGTGATTATAATTATTTTCGGTGCCGAAACTTAGCTGTGATGAACATTGCCACTTGCACATGGAATTACCTTTTTTGAATGAATTTTCGAATTAAATTGAGGAATTAAACACCCTTATGACTGAACTAATTTACAGTGAAACACGAGTATCATTGTTCGTTTTCTCATAAAAAAATTATGCTATTTGATGTGATTGAATTAAACTTATTATATATAAAATTTAATCCAAATAAATCAATAAGTACTTTTCTTCACTCTTTTAGGTTAAGCTTGTTTATATAATTTCCTCTTCTTGTATTTTGTGAATCATAATGGTATATTGTATAACCTCAAGGTAGATGCATTTTTCAATATTTGTAAAGTCACACTGTAAATTTTTTTCAAGTACGATAGTGTGACCAATATAAAGGTTCTGCAGCTTTCTGATTACAGACCAATCGGGAATATGCTCGTAGATATGTGGTTGAGGTAAACAGACTATGTGATCAACATGGGCGACTACAGACTACCAAAGTATGTCCTGTATGGAAGTACTGGGAGACGAAAGGTTGCAGGTCAGAGAGAAATATATAAGATTGTCTTCGCAGATCGACCTTGTGTGCGACGCATAAGTACTAGAGGTATACAGCTCTGGATCGTGGGATATGGAGCGGTGTTTGTACTCTGGCTAATGATGTTACAGCTGTCAGACGAGAGCATAACTACCTGGGAACTGAAATCATTCGGCAGAATGTTCAAGTGCAACATAATATTTTGTCCAGTAGTTGGGCTGTTTGTTCTTTAAAATTCTTATGCCAGTCGTGGAGCATTGTTCCATTATGTTGAATAACGAGTGGATTCTCATCTTCGAAGTTCAAAACGACTAATGCAAGGGTTCC
The DNA here is from genome assembly GCA_949825065.1 of Odontocerum albicorne. Taxonomy (NCBI): domain Eukaryota; kingdom Metazoa; phylum Arthropoda; class Insecta; order Trichoptera; family Odontoceridae; genus Odontocerum; species Odontocerum albicorne. The sequence goes on along the minus strand of OX463840.1, from coordinate 50,264,022 downwards.
TCATAAGTTGATATAATCGGTCAACAATTATACTTTTGGTTTAATTTTGTTATAATTGAAAGGACGTTATTTAAGAAAAGCGTTTTTCACAAAAAAAACTTTAGAAAGTTTACTAATCATTCACGATATGAAAAATTAGGTGGAATAAAAATTTCAGAAGGACTTACGCTACAAAATCTGAATTTATTGTAACGCCTGAACTGGTAATAGACACCAGCTTAGCATATGCGAATTTTTCGAGCGCTCTAAGAGTCATAGTTGCTTCCAAATAGCGTAGGAGTCGCATAGAATCTGGGATGACTTTTATATTTTCAAGTTCCAAGCTCGATCAGCACAATGCATAGATAAATTTTAACACACACTTATTAGATTATTTAAATGATATTATTATAACAACATTTGCAGCCGAATGTGTTTCTATCACATATTAGAAGAACTGTAATAGTTCGTCATCCTTTGGTAACATTTTTACGGTTTTCTAATCAAATATGTTTTTCGAAACATACATAGATGTGGGGAAGAACCTTATCAAAGGGTGGCAGCTACCACCTTTCTATTTATTTATTTATTTATTATTACACATGACAAGAAATATACACAATTTGAGAAAAAACAACAGGTAATTTGATTTGGACATATAATTTTAATGGATCTGGGTTTGTTGCCTTTCATTTGTCATATCCCCAGTAAACTAGGCTTTTGCCTGTATCTCACTGAGGATATTTAGCATGAAAAAATAAATCGATACTTCTTTCCGATTTTTGATAACACAAAAAAACCCCGTTGCACGCTCTCATCAACCTGACAAACAGTGACACTCAACTACAACTGGAAACATCTTGAGAAACTCAACTCCTCACACATTATCACTCCAGAAAGACCAAAAATATTCATCCCACAATATACCGCACACAATCATAAGAATGAAAATCAAAACAAATCCAAAACAAAAAAAAAAAGAAGAAAAAAAGAAAAACACACAGAAACACAACTACAAAAACATCCAAAATTAAAACAACAAGAAGAGACCCACACTCACGAGCTCACATAAATCCTATCTATCCTTACACTAAATTTATATACATTTATTTTGAAAATATTTTAACCTGTCAATAACAGTGAGCTAGAAACCAGAGTTAAAGTGCGCTTGAGAAGATACAACTCTCTAAATATTGTTATATATAAATTGTTTAACAGCTTTTACACAACTAAATTATTAAATTGGTTATCTATTTTAACAATTATAAAGCTGACATGTTGACAAAATTTTATAACAAATATTATAAGTATGTTTATCAAAGATTTATTTTCAACCTACGAAAGCACAATCATATAACTTCATACCAGAAGGTATTGAACTGGTTGAATGCTAGAAATAGACGCCAAATTCACATACTGTCTGTTGTATAATATCATTACTTGTCCCGCCACCCCCTCTTATCTCGCCGAAAATTTTCGACGTCTTTCCAATCATGGATTAGCGCTACGCTCAAACAGAGATTGTCTATTGGCCTTTCCAGTTCACCGCTTCTCTTATGTCGTCCTTTACTTTCCATGCAGTGAGACTCTGGAATCAGTTACACACTAATATAAGACTCGCTCCGTCCTTGGCATGCTTTAAGAAGCGACTGAAAAAACTCTTAATTACTAGTCAGTAAAATAACGTGTTTCATTCCTGATTTTTTCCCCTTTTCTCTCCACCATCCCTTCATTTTCTTTTGATTGATGATATCTCACTTTATATTAAATATAATGTTCGGGTGATTGTCCGTCTTTGTGAGGCTCGTCGGCATATGCTCACGTATAGTTTGTGTTTATGGATTTCGTTGCGATGGATAGTCATTTAAATGATTTAGGCGACCACGTAAATTGCTTCATTTACTGTTGTCTGGTTGGTTGGAAGAGATTTCCGCCTGACAATAAGCCCGCCAGGTTGAAATAAATAAATATGAGTACAGCAATAAAAGAAAAATTACTTTTAATTGGAACTTTATAACATATACGTGTAAGTGACTTCAATTGGGTTGTTTTCATATGAAATGTCACTTAAAACACGTTTTTTATTATTATTATAAAGTGAAACAATGTCTGAAAGTGTGTTTGAAACCGAGAACTAAGGTCATATTATATTAATTAATATGACCCTAGTTATGCTGGTTCTGATATCTCTGCAATTATCAAGATTATTGTGTCATAATGAAAAGTTAAATGAAAGTCGTAGGGGGATTTGTTAAGAAAAACCCTTATTTCTAATCTTATCTAACTTTCTAAGTTATATTTAATATCTAACGATATTTGTCACTGACTTTCCCAAATTTATTAGCTTTTATCTAAAATATAAAGGTTATGAAGTCTGGGAATATGACCGTAGGACGCCATAAATCGTGATTTAATTGCACTGCACTTAGCTTTGGAAACTTTCTGCTTGTAAAATTTCTACAACTTATTAAAAGTTATGGGTCTCCGTTGAACTCAAATAAATAATTTGGGCAGATAAAATCATTCTTAAATTCAATAAACGTATATTCGTAATGTAATTATATAGAACTGAAATTAAATAATCTTGGTTTTATGTGAAATATTATAGAATTAAATCATGTTTGGAAAATGGTGTTGGGTGACTTACATAGGCATATACCTCTTTTGGGGTAGGCAAAGATAACAGATGTCCACTACTTTCTTTCCAGACACAGCTTTCGCAGCGTCCGCTTTGTCTTTGTTCGCTTTGTCCGCAGCGTCTGGAAAGGTGGGGAAGAATCTTGGAGGACAATGGATTGAGACTGAGCAGAAAGAAAACAGAGTATCTGTACCTACCATTAGAGAACACAAATGCTGTCACTCCCGTAATGCAAATGGATGGAGAAACATTACCAAATTCGTATATATCCAGATATATATGAACAACATCTTCAAAAGTAATCTCCCAATATCCTTAAAGCGAAGGGTCTACAACCAGTGTTTTCTCCCAGTACTTACGTATGATTGCGAGACATGGACGCTCACAGTAAAGAACATACGAAAGCTCCAGACGTCACAAAGGGGCATGGAGAGATGCATGTTGGGATATATTAAAAAAGACCGTAAACGAAACACCTGGATTTGCAACATAACAAAGGTAGAAGACGTTATAAATGTGTGCGAGAAAATGAATTGGCAATAGGCAGGACACGGAGCCAGAATGTCAGACTCCCGATGGACATCCGAAATAATCCAATGGTACCCAAGACGCATAAAGAGGCCCAGAAGAAGACCGAAGGTACACTGGATATATGAAATCTGGAAGCGTGGCAGCATCAAGGGGCAAAAAACCGAACTATTCGAAGTCAACTTGGGAAGACCTTCATCCAGCAGTGGATCGACCCTGGTTGACAATGATGATGATGATATGAATATATGCAAAAAATACTTGACTTAAAATAAGCGATTTATTTATGTTAGACTTTTTTAGTTAAAATTTGGTAAATAATTTTTTATAGTAAAAAAAAATTTGGAATGTCATGAAGTTTGATGGTTTTTATAGCTTTCACTGACTTTTTGAGGCAAGCTCATCAAAATCCCATAGTCAGTAATATATGATACAGGGCGTGATAAAAAATGAACGAGAGTTTTTGAATTTCGCGGGCTGTTGATTTTGATTGAGCCCATCTTTTTTTTTATGTTAGTTATGCACATTTACTGTCTGTAATGCACATTTCAAGTATTTACAACGCATTTTGGCATATTCGTGATTTTTTCATTATAAAAATGACTGGACGAAGATTTCTTTTGAGGGTTTTCTCTCTTTGCGTGAGGCAATCAGAAGAAAACGATCAGAATTGTAAGGAAACCACAACTTCTGGATTTTGCACAACGACAATGCACCGGCTCACACTTCACTATTAATTCGTGAAGTTTTGATTGAAAGTAACACACACCGTCGTGATGCGACAACCACCGTTTTCACCAGAAATGCCCCTTTGCAACTTCTTTCTGTTACCAAAGATGAAGAGGACATTGAAAAGACGTTTTGCGACAATATAGGTAAAATTCCTGGGTGAGCTGAAGACTAAAGGCTATACATAATGTTTTTTGGATTGGAAAAAAACGTTTGTAAAAGTATATTTTATCCTATGGGGGCTACTTAGAAGGGGGCGACAATACTAATATTTATGATTAAACTCTTTTGATGAAAATGAAAATTCTCGTTCTCTTTTTGATCACGCCATACAAGTCATAGAATTTGATCTTCACATATAGCTATTGCTTCCCATGATACTTCAGATACGAGGCTATAACTTTCCTTTAGTATCTCGATGTTGTGTCAACAAGATGTCATAAAAGAGTTGTTTATCTTATAGAGCTTAGATGCAGAAGTGTTTTATTTCTCGTTTGCAATAACATTTATTCTTCAATATTGTACAATAAACGACCTTCGTGGCTTTCTTAGAAATAAATCTGTCTTCTAACGCGAGGGTTGCGGACTCAATTACTATTAGTACCTATTTTTAATTTATTAGTTTTTAACATTTTGAATATTTCTGATTTTGAAATATGTTGTGGAGTTCGACAAGGATGCATATTCTCCTCTATTCTTTTCAATGTTTATTCTGAAGTAATTTTTAAGGAGGCACTGGATGAAGGGATGATAGAATAGGTACATACGAGGGTCATCCAGAAAGTAATGTTACAACATTTATGTAGAATCAAAAAATGCTTGTATTTAATTGAAATTCACAGGATACATCACAGATATATTGTATTAAACTATTTTTCAACGTAATCGCCGTCGAGATCGAGACATTTCTGGAGTCGGGGCACCAGCTTTTGTATGCTAGTGTCATAGACCTCCGCCGCCGGCTCTTTCAGCCACTTCCTCACAACTTCCTCGACCTCTTGATCGTTGGAAAATTGTTGGGATGTAGTGACACACCCACGTCTTATCCTCCGTCCCGATTGAGTCCAGAAAAGCTTCTGCCTCCTGTGCAAAACGATCCAAAAATGTACGCGTGGCGGTCACGCGATTTTGACGGTGCTCCGGTGTGAGCATTCTAGGCACCCATCTCGCACACAACTTCTTGTAACCCAGTTTTTTTGTGACACAACATTGTCAAGGAGACTTCGAGAAATGTCAGGAAATTCTTCGTTAAGGTCGTCAAGCGTCACACGGCGGGCATTTCGAACTTGTTCTTCAATTTTCTGCACAAATTCGTTAGAAATCACTGCCTTGCCTCGTCGTGAGTATCAGTACGGCCTTCTCTAAACAACCTAACCCACTCCGTGACATATTGTCGACTCCTCACATCATTACCATAAACTTCCACGAACTTCCGATGGATATTCGCGGCGGTATTGTTCTGTTAAGTCAAAAACTGATGACCGCACGGATCTCGCACGGACGAGAGTTGGCGGGAGCGCGCGACGATCTCTCCATCGGAAGAATTTACTGTGACTGAACAAAATAGCCGACAAACACGCGGGACCAAATAAACTGACCGTTAGGATCCCCCCTACACGCCAGGTGCACCAAATTTGAAACAAAAATATTCCCCCGGCCTCAGGAGCCCTTGTAACTTTAGTTTCTGGATGACCCTCGTATTAAATGGTCAAATGATGACATTTAACATGCTGGTGGTACTGTTTCATATAACACCAGAGAAAAAAAAACACCATATGTACATATTGACGTAGCACCTTTAAGAATAGTCTACTCTCTGAACGGCGCTAAATAAATTATTAATTTATTTTTTATTATAATGATCATTGAAATCCCATTTTCAATTTAAATGTATCCGTCCAGAAAGTTCACCATTCAAACTTAAATTTCTGAACGTTGAGTGAAATCAAATCGACATCACACTTTAAGATTGGGCTACGCGTACATAGGTATGGGTGGGTACAAATAAAACATGGCAAATACACTCGGATTTAAATATGGAAAATCGATGTTATTTCATGGCAGCTGTGGAGATAAAACCACCATGTGTATTAAAGTAATGACAACCTTGGTTAAGTGATGACCTCCATGGTCTAGTTAAAAGATGTTTGTATTCCTACTTTGAGGCTGACGGATCGATTTCCGGTTGGTTTTGCTTTAGGCTTATTTATTTATTTTAACACTTCATTGTGTAACAATTTTGTGGACTTATTGCCAGGTGGCTATCTCTTCCAATTAACCAGATAGATATACTCGTAAGAAAATAAAGAAAGTTATAAGGTCGCAAAAATATCTGTTATTTTTTTTGGAAGAACAAAATAACTGGATGATTTTGTTAAAAAGTGAATTTGTTAAAAACGTGTTTTTGTTAAAACCAGTGAATTTGTTAAAAACGTCATTAATACGTATCTTGAGGTCCGGAGAGAGATTTTACTTCTAAGATGACCTACATTGTTATGTTATATGCTAGTGAGTGAGTACATTGTTATATGTTAGTGAGTGAGTACATTGTTATATGTTAGTGAGTGAGTACATTGTTATATGTTAGTGAGTGAGTACATTGTTATATGTTAGTGAGAGATTACATTTTTACACTAGATATTGTTGTTTGCTTTGCAGTTTTTTAGCTTCTTGATATTATAAGTAGAATTTAGATATATGAATGTGGTGTTGTGCATGGATTGAAGGCATGTAGAGCTGTCCTCTCTGCCTATCTCAAAAGAGATATGGTATAATGGAGTGTATTAGTTTTTTCACATCAATTCTACGAGCGCTACATAAATCTGTAAAAGTAAATATTTCAATGGTTTGAACCAGCTTTCGTCATGAAATGTGAATCTTCTTGTCATCGAATCTTCAGGTTGCCTCATGGGAGGGAGTGTGTGTGTATTACTCATTCGATATATACAGTAAAATCTGGTGGGATTATTGTCATATGGCAATCTCTTCCAGTCAACCTGACATATGTTAAAGAGGCATCAAGTGAAAATCAGACTATGTGGAATAAATGGATACCGACAGGAATTGAACTTGTAACTCCCGGGCTAAAATGCCATATCCTTTCAACTAGGCCACGGAGGGTTTCTGTAGGAATTGTTTTTTAATATGAAAATGTAAAATTATCGTATTATATTTTATTTAATTTTATTTTAATTTGTTTTTTTATTTAACTAAGATATAAAAAGCAAAACTCAATTACATTTTAAGCTCATGATACAAATATTTACAAAATAAAATAAGTAAATAAGAAATAAGTGCTTCGTTGAAACACCTTTTCCCATTAGTGAGAAAGCTTCGTATTTTTTCTTTATTTTTTCCCAGTATTGAAGATGTCAATATCCGAGGTCCCATTCAAAAAGGTGTCATCTTGCGAAACAAAGGTAAACCCCTTGGCAAGGGAAACAATGGTAGATTCCACGAAACGAAAATAGATCAATTTACATTTATACACTTTTATCATTAAGCGTATAAAAAATATTTAATCAGTTGGTTGTAATATTATTGCGAAAAAGTTGTTATTCAAATAACAACTATAAAACATTGAGAAAATATATTACATACATACTTCACAATGAAACACTTTTATTATTATGCATATAAATAATTATACAGCGTTTTGTTGTAAATATTATTGCAAACCAGCAGTTATTCAAATAACGATTGAAAAACATTGTAAAAATAGATTCATTTATAATATATTGAAACACACTTATCATTAAACATATAAAGAATTTATAAGATTCATACATTTTAAACTTGGAATACCACATGAACAAAGAAATTATCCCAACTTATTAAATGCAATGAAACTCTTGAAACTGTGTGACAGAAGAAAAACAGCCGATATAGTACTGCTATACAAAATCATTCACTTAGTGATTGATGCACCTCATGTACTCGCAAGCATTTCATTTCGTATTCCCACTAGATCCACAAGACAGCTCAATCCCTTTTATACCGAAAATTGAGATTACTAATTATGAAATCAACTCCTCTATAATTCGTATGCAAATACTTGGAAACGAGTTTTGAAACAATTTAGATATTTTTAATATAAGTATATATAGTATTCGCCAGAATATCACAAAAATATTAAAAAAATTGCTACTAACTTTGTGCTCTCCTTTATTAATATAAATAACGATTAAGTTATTTATATTATTATATTAATAAACAAAACACTAAGGACAATACTTTGCCTCTGGAGTTGAGTAACCCTGCATTAACATGTAGAAAGTTTTCAATTCTGCAAAACAACTTGCATCTCGTTCTACTAATGAGGCCATGTGTTTTCTATATCTCAATATCTATCCATAAAAATTCCACAAAGTTCTAAAAAAATCCAATATTTGTTCTTTGTATGCGTTATTCCACTAAAAACAAATCTGAGTTCTTTACCTCTATAAAATAAGTCTTCGATAATTACGTAAGTCTGCTTGGTGAAGTTTGGTTATATTTTGTGGTATATATACATGACATAATATATATTGCACTTAAATATACATATAATTATTAAATAATTTTAACAATGACTGTAATTTATTATTATTACTGCTATTTGTACCTTAATGTTAGTTTAAGAGAAAGTTTTGTATTATTTGTCAATAATTTTAAGTACGTGTATAACCTGTCACATGTTCATTTGTATATAAAGACACTCTTGTGTCGTTAATTAAATAAATAAATAAATAATACAGCGTTTAGTTGTAAGTATTATTACGAATAAGAATTTATTCAAATAACGAAAGAAAAACAATATACAACATAGTTCAGTCAAAAAGTTAAAGTTAACTAGTTTCTTTGTTTATAAATGTAGTTCAAAAATAATTAATTTCTAATTTTAACCTCATTAACTTAGGATTACATCTATCAAAAAACATTTGAGAATTTACATTTATGTATTTATTTTTCACTTCAACAATACTTAAATCTATCTTTATAGTTCAATATCTACACTAGGAGATTAAAATCTTCTTTACTTTTTTGTTTAGTGTGACATCACGTAGTGATGATGAAGACCGTTCCTTCTTCGCCCAAAGGGGCTCCTTCTCCTGGAAAACGAGCAAGAATGATGTGCTTTACAAGATGGACCGACCAAATAAAATAATTGACAGAGTCCTTTTTAAGCCCTACATATAACTCAACCCAGGATTGGAAAGGATGGAAACAGGTGGAGCAACAAGTTTCAGACATAGTAGAAGATCATGAAGGTCAGCATTGAGCACTTGATGACAAATAAGAAAAACTATATATTATTTTACCTTTCACACATTTAGTTTACAAAATATATTCATAAATTTATTGTATTTATTAATTTTGTAATAGTATACATCCCTTTCTTTTGCACAATTTTAAGTTAAGTACGGATACAAAAAAAACTGAAAACATTTTTCATTTAATTTATGTTTTCAGGGCGAAACAAAATTTGTTGAATATCAATCTCGTTGTTTTCAGTTGCGCTGATCCCCCTAGCGAAGGGCATTTAAATTGGTTTTACCAAATTGAATTCCTTTAAAAAGGCTGTTGACGGATTAGCGGGTCTCGCTTTATTACACAATTTTGAGAAACGTCTTCAGAAAGTCCACAAGCAGGATAAAGGACGCACCACAATAAACAGCAACTTGGTGGGATGAAATTAAAATATTGGTTTAAATGAAATATCGATTTTTGGATTTACCGTTAGTTTGATTTATTTTTATCCTTTAATATTCAGAATACACGTGTTTCAATTTCATCATCATTGTGTGAGAAAACAACAATTGAATCCATGTCTGCTTTGGTGGATTTGGCTAAATCCATATCTGGTTTGGTGGATTTGGATAAATCCATATCTGGTTTGGTGCATTTGGATAAATCCGTGTATGTTTTAGTGGATTTGGGTAAATCCATATCTGGTTTGGTGGATTTGGATAAATCCATGTCTGCTTTGGTGGATTGGGCTAAATATATATCTGGTTTGGTGGATTTGGATAAATCCATGTCTGTTTTGGTGGATTTGGGTAAATCCATATCTGGTTTGGTGGATTTGGATAAATCCATGTCTGCTTTGGTGGATTTGGCTAAATCCATATCTGGTTTGGTGGATTTGGATAAATCCATATCTGGTTTGGTGGATTTGGGTAAATCCATATCTGATTTGGTGGATTTGGGTAAATCCATATCTGGTTTGGTGGATTTGGGTAAATCCATATCTGGTTTGGTGGATTTGGGTAAATCCATATCAGGTTTGGTGGATTTGGATAAATCCACGTCTGTTTTGGTGGATTTGGGTAAATCCATATCTAGTTTGGTGGATTTGGATAAATCCACGTCTGTTTTGGTGGATTTGGGTAAATCCATATCTGGTTTGGCGGATCTGCGTAAATCCATATCTGGTTTGGTGGATTTGGGTAAATCCATATCTGGTTTGTTGGATTTGGGTAAAGCCATATCTGGTTTGGTGGATTAGTTTAATGTAGATGTTTAGGAGGGCCCTTCTTCAGCATTTCCTCAATTTTAGACCTTAAGTGGGACACAAGTTTTTCCATATTCTATTAAATATTAATTTTTGTATTCTTGTTATTTAAATTTATTTTTTTACTCTTTTAGGTCTTGTATGGTTTACTTAATTTAAATCATTGTATTTTCATTTTATTTTCCGTGTTGTACTTTACATTACTATTTTAATGTATAATGTTTTTAAATATATATGCATCTATAATTGTTGTTTTTTTTTGGAATATGTTGTGATTAGTTATCTTTTGTTTTATAATTGTCACTGTGATATATAAAGGACACTAGAGTGTCGTTTATTTTTCCAATAAATTAATGAGTAAATTACTCGTATGGGATGTCATAAAACGTATTAACTCTTTCACGGCTACGGACCACTTAAATGGCCCATACATAATACGTGCCGTCCTGGCGAGCGGCCTTTTAAGTGGCCACTAACTTTGCGTGTCGATATCTCGGCCAAAATTAAATCTTCTTTAAAATTTTTAACCTGAATATAAGACAAAACGTGTCCTCTAGTGACATCTCTTTTAAAATCATCAAAACTTTAAGTACTTGATCCATAAGAAGGATTTAAACAGACCCCTTGCAGGCCGTCGATATTTAAAGCATTTTGAATAATCGCGCCACGCGTTCGGGCGATCCGAAGGTCATGTTTCTAATGACGATTGCTCCCGATCAATATGAAGTATTATGCGTCGATATTTTTTTTGTAAGTACGCGTATTGCGTATTGAATTAATTGCCTTTTTCATTGTTTATGGATTATTGTTTTCTTTGTATAATAAACATACTTTTATTTGTATAATAGTGTTATAAGAATATTTTCTAATATTAAGTGTGTATAGTGTCAGCTAAAAAATGCATCGGCGCACAGTTCGACAGTACTCAGATTCGGGATAATGGTGAGTCATATTTTTATGTAGATACAATATAAATTTATTGACTTAAAACACCGCCGCCTGTGGGACACACGAAAGATACTCGAGCCATCGCCGTAAAAAGGTTAATCAATTTTGTTTCATATTTCTGTACTCTATTCCTTATGGTCATGGATTTCTTGATATGTGGTGTCAATTTCTTCCAATTGCTCGGAAAAAAGTTAGAGGCTTTTAGTGAAAACCAGACTGGAATACTTTTTGTTTACAAATGGAAAAAATAAGTATATTAAAAAACTTATTTTATATTTTTGTGTTCACCCCAGGTTAATTTAGGTTAGGTTTAGTTTCAAAGACCTAGTTTCAAAGACCACCGTCTTCTTCGCCAGGTGAATATAAACTAAGTTGCTAAAATATATTCTGTATAAGTGTAAATAACCTAATATAAAAGAGATGAGGTAGGGGGAGTGAAGTGGGGAGAGATGTAATACAATGGTGAATGGGGCGGGGAAAAAAATGTGAAAGTGAATGTGAGACTTTTCGAAGATTCAACTATAGACTTTTTGAAGATTCAAGAAACTCTTTGTTTAATTTTGGGTTCACAGGTTGAAAGATAAGCGTCTAATCAACTGGGCAACCGACGTCGTTAAGAGTTAAGCCAGTGACTTCATTGTTAAGAGTTCAATAAGCAGCAAAAACACTAAGTGTTTTAATATTTGAACAACATTCCTTCATAATACAAGAATTCATAATCTACACCATGATAATTCAATCAATTCCCTATGCGTAACTTGGAGTACCATGGCAGCTCCATAATAATACTTGCAAGTCTTCAAAAAAGGATCCTAAGCAGAATATTTAAAACAGTGATGATAAATAGTCTAATATCGTCTTAGTGACAATGCAGAGAAAACGGACTTGGACCAGACAAATCACAAGAACCTACGGAACCAGAACATTCATATTGATTGATCTTCGAGGGAGTACAATTAGGAAGAAGATCTCGAGGAAAGATGAATGAAACGTGCAGAATGACACGGAGTATCTGAATGCATGTCTGGCGCACCTATGCTCAAAATTGTATAGTATTGCACTTTGCAAATGTGTTAAAGAGAATTTAAGAGAAAATCACATTGGAAACCCATTTAAAAGTGCATGGATTGTCCGTCTAATCTGGTGGCTATACAATCCCGTGTATGTTCTACATATAGTTTTTTTGCGATTTCCTCAGCTCGGTTTAGAAACAATCTTCCTGGTTTCATCAGATGTACAGTACTCGGTTTCATCAGATGTACTTACCGGACTGGACTGTTAGCGCATCGCGCGACAGAGACGACGCTCTACAAACGATGTGTATTACTTACTGCCGGGTAGTGTACTACATCCTAATCAATATTTAAGAATAAACTTAAGAAAAAAAATTTATCTCAATAAGTTCATACCACTTTCTAAACTCCCTTACGATTTCCGTTTTTCTTTGAGATTTATATATGTTATAATATATTTTTTAACGTTAATTTCATACACTAAGTTATAGAGACGGTCACGGATACTAATAATAAATATGAAACAATAGCTGGTTGGCTGTAAAAAATGATTTTAAAGTAATAACTCAGCCAGATATATTTGCATGAAAGTGTTGAAAATTGGGTTCGAACGGGAATCCAACCTGCGACCGCCGGGTCGGAAAACAGCCAATTTACTTATAAGGTCATGCAGAATGTCATGGAGGAAGATAGTGGTATCAAAGAGAGGCATTATACCTGGATCTCGATTAATTTTTTTTAGATTTTGAAATCATTGTAACTTATATTTAAATATTGAAAAACCTACGTTCGAAAATTCTAACCAAAAAGGTTCTGAAATGATTTCCATGGTCAAACTTTGCATGGCGTAACGAGGCCAAAGGGTAAATGACATATATAATGGCATACGGGATTAAGCCGGGGGCTGGACAAAAAACATCTCAGCATTGAGTATTGTATCGTATACGTTAGTAATTACAAAGGACCAACCTCGAATATGAAATTTATTTATATATGCAATATGTATTCAACCCAGATTCTAACTATTTGGAGATATTTGATAAAACCTGTTATGAGTGCGGTTTCCTGGCTGGTTTTTATTTTTATCATACGATAGGTGGAGTACAAAAATAAAAACGCAATAAATCATTTCATGTACAAACACGATCCATCAACAGTACGAAGTGTTGCCTCATATGACTTGAAAGTATTTTCTTATCTTTTTGCACCACCCATGAATTCTTTGGTCTTCCTCTGATTGTTATTCGAGGAAGATCCATGGAGATTGCCTGGTTCACAATGTGATTGGGTGCCCTGCGTCCAATGTGTCCATACCATCTCAATCGCCTCTCCCCCATCTTGCTGTTGATGTATGTAACACCTAGGTTTCCACGAATGCGTGAGCTTTTTATTTTGTCTCTTAGGGACACACCAGCTGACCATCTTAGCATGCACATTTCAGCAGTTTCTAGTTGCCTAGAGTAAGAGTTATACATCGTCCAGCATTCGGAGCCATAGAGGAGTGCGGGTCTGACAACCGTTTGGTATATTTTTCCTTTTAACTTTACTGGCATTTTCGGATCACATAGAACTCCCATCATTGATCTTGACTTCATTCATCCCACACTAATTATATGTATTACATCTGCTGCACATCCTCCATCGCTATGGATGAGTGACCCAAGAAACTCAAAGGAGTCACAATTTGGTAATTTATCTTAACTGATTATAAACTGCTATGCTATATAAATGCTACAATATATAAACTGATTAAACTTTATTTCAGCTTTCTCTTCTAAGTGCACTCGATGGGATGGAATTGAAGCACTCAGTGCTTAGACCAAATCGCTAGGTGTCGTCCAAAAGTTATTGGGGTTAATATTATGTGAAGGTAAGTTAACTTTTTATAATGCAAAACAGTTCGAATCTCTCTCTCATGTACTCGTATAAACGTTTAAGAATCGCAAATGTGGAAATAATTTATTTAGAGATGCACTTTCTCAGGATTGGGTCGACTATGTACTGCTTATGATGAAAATATATCCTTGCAGGCACAATCTTGCACTTCGCTTACTCCCACGTTAGACTCAGACCACGATTATCTTTATAGTCCTTGGTGCTGAGATTCCTAGTTTTCTTTGCAATTTCAACGTCAATCCCAAACTGTTCCTCCACGTCGATCAACTGATTTTCTGTCAGAGAAAACTTCTCGATTGTAGACGTACTTTCATAGACATGTGGATTCCGCTGAGCCGCCTAGTCACACTTACGCATGTTCACAGCACGCTGATTGTTTTTCATATCTTTAGCTTTTGAGGCGTTATCCGACCGAGAACAGATAGATCATAATTTTTCATGATCTTAAAACCATCTGTTTCTAGCATGTTCCGTAAAAAGTCAACGACTTTCGCAGACTGTCTTTATAGCGCTTCCTCTGCCCACCGACCCTTCGTTTGCTTATTACTTTCCTATTGCGTATTGGAACTCTGTGATAGCTCGTCCATGATTATCACATGCCCAGAGAACTTCAATTTTGTCTCTACAATCTGATTCGTCGAGTCTCTAGCGGAGAATACCTGAACTAATATTTATGGTTATGTAAAATATGTCAAATAATTTTGGTTTAATGTGAATTACTCGTTAATTACGCTTCGATTTTGATTATCAGTTATGTTTAGAGTATTGAAAGATTATGTGGCGTAAATGATAAAGTAAGAAGTGCAATTACTATGCTCAATGTAGACATAACTGTATTTATTGTTTATAGTTAAGGCATTAACATTGTGGAGGTTTAAATACATTGTAATTTGTTTTATCAAACACTGTTTATTCCACTTTATGTAACGGCATAACCCCACCGGTTTCAAGGTTTTCACCTCACCATCAGAGGAGCACAAAAAGTCTTGTTTTTTCTCCCCTGATGATGAGGCGAAAGCCTTGAAACCGGTAGGGTTATACCATTACCAAAAGTGGAATAAACAGTGTTTGGTAAAACAAAGTACAATAACTGTATTTGTAAAAGTGAATAAAAACACTTGCTGAGTGTTTTAAAATTACTAAATGCGTAAAAAAGGGGGTTTATGATGATACATTAGTCATTTAATTTATATAAAGATACACGTGTGCGTGATGTAGAATATAATTGCAGATATGGTAGAATGAATGAAATAAATGTATGTAGACTTTTGTATTTTGATTATGTAGAGAGAATTAATGACGAAAGTAATGACAACACGAGTATACAATCAGAAGTATAAGGTGTGCGAGGAATCAAAATCCTGTAACTGACAAGGTTTGATTATATGTATGTATGCATGTAGTTATTATGCTGGGGTCGTTCGTATGGCAAGACATACGTAGTAAGGTACACACGTTTCCGACCTAATGATATAAAAAAAGGTGAAAGTAAAAAAGTTTTCAATATAGCCACCCTGTAGTTCAATGTATTTTTTAGAACAATGAATACATTTTTCAACATCCATTAAAAAATATTCTGATATTCTGGAGTGAGTGCTTCTTCTGGACTGCCTTGACGAGGGTCATCTTCAATAGATTGTCTGCCAAAGCGAAACTGTTGATCTCCAATCTTTCACTGTGGAATGAGACGAAGTAGATTCTCTGTACACAGCATCTTAAAATTGTTTGATTACTGCTGGGCTTTTTCAGTGAATAAGATTTTTATTTAAGTATTTTTAATGAAACTAGATAACTTTTAGCATTTAATAATTTAACAAAACAGTTCTATCGGCTTCTACCGGCTCCAGGTGACATATCACAGAGAGTAGAACTATTAATTTTGAATTATGGGTGTGGCCGATGGGATATCTGTTCATACACGCTCAAGCTTGTTCATTCCAAACATTTTTGGACCTTACTACGTATATTCGAATCCAGATCAGTCAGTCATCCAAATACAGCTGACATTGCCTGATGAAGCGTAGTAATACCCTCACGGAAAGATTTCAACGTAAATTCAATTGTGTGTAACCAAAATGGACTACTACAAATTTAATAAACCTTTTCTCTTTTCCACCGATGCAGCAAAGTGCAACGATATTGGTCTAGTTACTCTTTATGTCTGCCCTTTTTTACTTATGACTACAGTCATGTTAATTAGAGATGCATACGGTCGTGCGGTAACTCGCTGAACTTCCGGGCGAAAGGTTGCAGGTTCATTCGAACTCCACGCTATGTTACTCCCGTGGAATAACACAAGTATTTTTTCCGCCTAGAATTTATTTATTTTTTCAAAACAGGCTTAGCCCAATTACTTTGAAAAATACAAGACATTAAAAAAGAAAAAAAATTACATAGAAAAAAAATTAAAAATTAGATAAAATAAAAAATAATGCATATGCATACATACGAGTATATAAACACAAACATACGATACACATATATTCACAGTCACTTAAGTATGTTGATGAGTGCTTTCTAACGCGCTCAATCTAAGAAGAAAATTTACTTTTGCTTTTGGTAATGTGATATGAAATATGTCAATATCCGATCCCGTTCAGAAGAGTTAAGGCCCTTCCAACAGGCATAGCGGCTGGAAGACCCGTTCTTGCGTATGTTATTGAGAACAGTTCTTCGGGGGTATAAGACTATGACTTCGGCCATATTTATTATTTCCAAAAATATTCCGTTGTGCTCCGATCTTTTCACTTCAGGTGTGCCATCGGATCCAGTATAGCGATGTGGCCTGTGAGTTTGCTGGTATACCACAGCTCACTCACTTAAAAAAACAAACTCCACGCCACAGCTTTGCTTTTCAACAGAATTGACGTAAGAATGGCGAGGAGATCCTCGACCAAGATGCCCAGTCACCTCAACGACGACAATAAAAAAAAACCCTGGGGATTTTCATTTAATATTTCTAATATAATATATAAACAAAAAAAATAACGTTTTGTGGTTAAGATCGTTTTAGCATATTTCTATTCAAATTAGTCTAATGATTGTCACGCATAGTGACCCGAGGCCATTTTGACCCGTGTCAAACAAAACACTGCGCCGGGATTATGCTAAGATGGCTGCCACGCATGACATTGATTAAAATTATTTTACAATTTCATTTATTTGCCGTTTAAAACTTATCTTATGAGGTCCAAAGGGATGTATTATAGATCCTCAGGGTTTAAATGTTCACATACAAGGCCGAAAATTGAAGAAATTTATTTAATTTTATGTGTTGGATGTGGGGTATCTTGGAATTTACTTTCTAATTAATAACAAGAATACAATATTAATGACATTAAAAAAACACATATTGTATAGAGCCCTTTAGAGAGTACATCTTCCTTAAATGAACTGTAACTCGGGATTCGAACCCACTATTATTTATTAAAAGTACAATATTTATAGTTCATGTGTTATCACCATGGATGTTTAAAAACATCGCAATTCGTTTAAAAAAATGTTTTTATCCACTCAAGATCCAGAGTCAAGATAATATTTTGCCTCACTTCACATACGAGCGTTCTGTCATATATGGGAGTTATTGGTCGTTCTGTCATAGATGGCAGTTATTGGTCGTTCTGTTATAGCGAGGCATATCCAGAAAGTAAGTGTACTGAATTTTTGTAGGTTACAATTTTTTTTATTTAAACACTAAAATTACGTGGTTACCGTAGGACAGCTATTTATGTAAGCTATTTTTCGACATAGTCGCCATTCCTCTCAATGCAGGTGGTGAAGCGGGGTATAAACTTTTTGATGCCTTCCTCGAAGTAGTTTCCCGCCAACCCCTCCGTTCACTTCTCCACCTCCTCCTTTACCTCCTCGTTGGTTGAAAACCTTTTTCCACCCATGTGCAGCTTCAGGGAGGTAAAGAGATAGTAATCTGAAGGTGCTAGGTCAGGGGAATGCGCGGGATGGTTCAGGACATCCCATTTAAACGAGGCGAGCAGTTCCTTCGTGGCGTTCGCCGTGTGTGGTCTGGCATTGTTATGCAACAGGCAGACTCCCTTTGTCAGCATGCCTCTCCTCTTGTTCTGAATCGCCCTCCGCAATTTTTTTAGGGTCTCACAGTATCTTGCAGAGTTGATGGTCTCCCCTTGAGCGCATATATTCAATTAAAATTATGCCTTGACAGTCCCAAAACACGGATGTCATGATTTTTTTGGCTGAAATTGTGGTTTTGAACTTTTTGGCGGAGGGTGAAGAGGTGTGACGTGACCGTTTTTAAACTCGCGACACCACTTGTACACACTCGTACGATTCATAGCTTTATCACCATATGCAGTTTTCACCTCATTATAAACCTCAACCGGAGGTTTTCCCTTCCAAACGAGATAACGGATGACGCCGCGTATTTGGAGATTGGATTGATATTTTTCACGAAACGTGTTATCGCGTCGACACTTCTCAACGTACTGACCTCGAACCGGTCGCGTTGCGGAGGGGAAGGGTCAGGCTACACGGAAGTGTAGAAAATAAAATCCATCCGGTCGTGAGAGCCTCAGTACACTTACTTTCTGGATACGCATAGTAGAAAATAATTCGAAATTTGAATCTCGGTGGGTCCGTGATACTGAACGAATTTTAAATACCTAGCTAACAATTTTTGGACCGGTGTAAATGGGGAAGATGTATAAATGATATATACTCGTATAAACAAATTTTACATTTATGAATATATATTTTCATAAATGTAAAATTTCTTTTACTTCCGTGAATATTTAACGGGTTGCAACTAGTAATCATAAATTTTCATCAGAACTTACAAAAAGAGTCTTTTTAAAGCGTTGTTTCACAAGCCTCCCATATACTTAATATTTAGAGGCTGACAGGTTGATCTAATTAAAACATTACTCGAGTTAACGAAAGTTAACCAAAATTAAAGTTCATCAATTCGTTAAATATAACGCAAAAAGAATATGGCTTGCAAAAACGAAATGAACATGTTCAAATTACAAAATATTTAAAAAGGTACAACATGCGTGCATATTATCGCACCGCGTCCCTTGCGAGTAGGCAAGAATAAAACAAATGTCAACACTTTCTATCGAGACAGAACATTTGCTTACTCCACATTTACGAGAACTATTTTACGAGTAGTATATACCGCGTTATCATGGATAATTTTCTATTATTCGAACTTTTCACTTTGCCTTCTTTCCAAACCATGGTTTACATAATGCAGTCTCGTTTTCTTTGGTCAACATCTTCCATTCATACCCAACATTTTTGGCTTGGGTATTTGTTTAGCTATGTTATTGTCAATAACATAATTCTACCTACATACCAAAAGGATCTCATTGTTTCCATTATCATTTTACTAACAAAACGTCCAATTTTATACGCTTACATTCTTCATGCTTTCTTTCGTCCTTTTTCCATACAATGAATTTCTAAAAACAATTAATATAATTAACAATCCAGTTCAGATATCTTGGCAGTGAACTGCTCAGCTCTCATGACCTCCCCAGAGAAGTAAGGCCTCAGGTAGATAAAGCTGCAGTTGTGGCGGGCTGCCTGAGAGATGTCATATGGAGGAATAAAGATATGAGAACGGATAGCAAGTTTTCGCATTTACTCGTATACGACCGGTGTGCGACTTATCCTCACATATTGCATCGAAGCGAGGGCGGACACTGTCAGGACAAAAAGTATGTTAAGGACAACGGAAATGAGAACTCTGCGCGCTATTGCTGGGAAGACTTTGCGTGATCGTGTAAGGAACACCACAATCCGAGAGGTCTGTGAGGTCCAAGATGTGGTCAGATAAGGACGACAGCGTTGACGATACTGGTACAAACATGTACAGAGAATGAACTCTACAAGAATTCCATACATAGCTCTGCATGGGGTGCGGGATGGACGGCGTCCGCCAGGGAGATCCCCGAAACGATGGAGAGATAGCTGGAGCTCAGCATCACAGGACAATCCTGCAGTAACAGACTCTTTAGAGTCTACAGAAAGTTTAAGAATAAGAAGAATTGATATAATAATAAAAATAAATTGATTTAAAAAAAGTTTTTTAAAACCATTGTATTAATTTTGACTATTTATTAAACACTTTCATGCTACTACAACACATCTGGCGGATTTATTGCTTTTCAAACAAATTTTTCCAATCGATTTGTTTTTGTTCGATGTTTATTTTGTGGGTACATGTTGAGTTTCGTCCTTTCATGTTTCCATATTGTTTATTGATATTTTACTTTTGTTTCATATTGTGGGGATTCTTTTGTTTTTTAACATATTACTAGTTGCAGCCCGTGAAATATTCACGGAAGTAAAACAAATTCTACATTTATGTAAATATGTATTCATAAATATAGAATTTGTTTATTTATATATAATTTATACATCGTCCCCTTTTACACCGGTTCAAAAATTGCTAGCTAGGTATTTAAAATTCGTCCAGTTATCACGGAACCACGGAGATTCAAATTTTGAATTACTTTCGGAGAGAATCCAAGTATTCCTCTCTCGCTCTCTTGTATTCAAAATTCAATTCTCGTATTCTTTCTTCGACGACAACTATCGTATGGGTTTTGACCTATTTATACTATGATATTCAGTGGGTGAATAAAGCCAGTAAAATATTGTTTTTGAATTTTTCTAAAATGACTTTTGTGTGTATACTGTTTTACAGCCATGCTGTGTGCTTGTCTATGTGTTGATGTATGTGTGTTTCTTTTGATTATAGCTTTGTATGAATCATGTTAATGTTTATATTTTGTATCACCTTGTGTTAAGTATTGATGTGCATTATGAATTAAAAAAACAGATGCGTGAGACCCTCGAGCGGTAGAAGTGAAACTTCTTAGCTCCTAGGAAAAGTTGATTTTATGCATTGCTTTTTTTCCATTAGTCAACGATTTTTTTTAGGATTAGGAAATGGTTGTGTAGAATTTAATTCAAGAAAATCTCTCTTAACTAAATAAAAAATGGTTTTGTGGAACTTAATTATGTTCAACTTACAATAATTATGTTAAACTTATTCAAGAAAATTTCTCTTAATTAAGTAAAAAAATATTAATTTTTAATAATAAATACTAATTTTAATAATAATAAAATACACTCAATAATAATAAATTTATATTTTTTGATATTAAATAAATAAATATTTTTATGTAATTAATATTTAAATAAATTATTTTAAAAATATTATTAAATTATCTATTTATCATTATATTATTTTTATTATATAACTAATAATATATTATTATTAATTAATAATATTATATAACAATTAATTATAATATAATAATAATATAATTATTAATATTATAATAACACATATGTATCATTATAATTATATATTACATATAAATTATGTAATAAATAAATATTAAAATAAATAAAATAAAATATTTAATTCAAAATAAAATTAACAAATGTTAAATTTATTAATATAAAAATAATATATAATAAAAAATATATTTTTTGAATTTTTCATAATAAATAATGTAAATTTTAATAATAAGTAATAATTATAATAATAATATAAAACACTTAAAAATATTCATTATTATTAATAATAAATAATTATTAATATCACAATAATTAATAATAATTTATTAATATATAAAATATTTAATAATAATAAATAATAATTTAATAATAATAAAATAATACACCGTTTCACTTTTCGTGACGTTCAGGCCAATTTGCCCAACAAGGCTATATAAGTTTCACTTCAAAAATTTAATAAGTATTTTTTAATGGTATCGTTGGTAATGAATGCGTTGAATCCTTGGCAAAGGAAGCGTGTTCTACTGGTTGACTCCTAACTGATTTCTCCTAGCCAGTGACTGATCTTTTAAATTATATTAAACATGATGCTTAGCACCAATGGCCGTTGTATTAGGACTGGTGTATATATATATATATATATATATATATATATATATATATATATATATATATATATATATATATATATATATATATATATATATATATATATATATATATATATATATATATATATATATATATATATATATATATATGAGCTCTAGATATAAATCAATCCAACAATCTATCCCTTTAACACCATGGTTTAATATAATAATAATGAACAAGATAGAAGTGTCAGTTGTGCGTCGTTTGTGGACGGGTCACTGCGTGGTGGCTAGTCACCTTTACGTAATGGGTATTGTGGGAATTCCGGCTGCGAGTGTGTTCTGGACGATGAAACTATATAGAGTCTGTATGATGATATGTATGCATGAATATTTTGGAGCTTATCCAGAGTATTGAAAAAGTCCTAAAGGAAAAAAAATCCCCGCAGTCAATTAATGGCAAAAAGAGGTTTGTGCTAGCCAAATTCTGATTTGAATAGGGAAAAAAATGCTTAATTTCTTGAGATAATGCAAACTTGCGTAAATTTTGCAGCTTCACTCGGAGATTTTATTGAGCCATTTCAAAAAAATATTTGACAATGATTCTCAGATACCTGACATATCGGGAATACGGAATCACATATTTATATTTTTTTGTCTTTGTATTACAATTCTCACGTACTCGTACTCCAGTGTGCTATCAAACTAAATAAATATGATTTCATATTTTAAGTTTCGTGTTCCGAATAGTGGATTAAAGTGGACTAACCATTCGGAAATCTTTTGAGCTTTCGAGAGACTTCAAGATGTATGATGATCCTTCGAAACACCGTTTTAAGAAGTTTTTTTCTTGTGAAATTAAGTAACTTATATTAGTTTCAGATAATAATAATAAAATAAAACATATTTAGCGCCGTTTAAAGAGCAGACTCCCTTCAAGGGCGCTCTAACTCGGAATAAAAACTCCAAATTATTGACACGTTAAAATATATCAAAAAGAAATGTATAAATTAAGTAAATTAATATATACTCGTATCTTTTACTTCCACGCCCTTGTTTCTTTCATATCATCTTCAGTGCCCTTACAAATAATTACGGTTGACTATTCTCGTGATATCAAGTATGACTGTCAACCATGTTGTGGATGGAAGACACCTGTGCCTTTGATGGTTGATAATAATTTCCGAAGGTATCTTTGGACCAATTGACTACTCCGATCTAGTAGAGTTAAAGGATAATTATACTGCATTCAAAACCTTTACTGATAAACCATCAAGTTTCAATAATTTCGCTGCATTCGGGATTAATCCGTTGATCCCTTGTTGTGGTACAGCAATGCCAATCTAGTCAATAATTTTCAAAGGGATTTCTACTCAGCCTTGCATTGGTTCATCTTCGGACCTATTGACTACTTCGATCTAGTAGAGTTAAATGATAATTATGATGCATTCAAAACCTTTACTGATAAACTATCTAGTTTCAATAATTTCGCTGCATTCGGGATTAATCCGTTGATCCCTTGTTGTGGTACAGCAATGCCAATCTAGTCAATAATTTTCAAAGGGATTTCTACTCAGTCTTGCATTGGTTCATCTTCGGACCTATTGACTACTTCGATCTAGTAGAGTTAAATGATAATTATGATGCATTCAAAACCTTTACTGATAAACTATCTAGTTTCAATAATTTCGCTGCATTCGGGATTAATCCGTTGATCCCTTGTTGTGGTACAGCAATGCCAATCTAGTCAATAATTTTCAAAGGGATTTCTACTCAGCCTTGCATTGGTTCATCTTCGGACCTATTGACTACTTCGATCTAGTAGAGTTAAATGATAATTATGATGCATTCAAAACCTTTACTGATAAACTATCTAGTTTCAATCTTTTCGCTGCATTCTGGATTAATCCGCTGATCCCTTGTTGTGGTACAGCAATGCCAATCTAGTCAATAATTTTCAAAGGGATTTCTACTCAGCCTTGCATTGGTTCATCTTCGGACCTATTGACTACTTCGATCTAGTAGAGTTAAATGATAATTATGATGCATTCAAAACCTTTACTTATAAACTATCTAGTTTCAATCTTTTCGCTGCATTCTGGATTAATCTTGCATTGGTTCATCTTCGGACCGATTGACTGCTCCGATGTAGTAGGGTTAAATGATAATTTTGCTGCATTCGAAATCTTTAATGATAAACTCTCAAGCTTCAATCTTGTCGCTGCATTCTGGATTAATCCGCATATCACTTGCTGTGGTACTGCAATGACAATCTAGTCAATAATTTTCAAAGTGATTTAAACTCAGCTTTACATTGGTTCATCTTCGGACCGATTGGCTACTCTGATCTTGGAGAGTCAAAGGATAATTTTGCTGAATTCGAAATTTTCAGTGAAAGAACTGGTAACTTGGCAGGCTGTTTGAGTTCTAGGCTTTAAGCCACTTTATAAATATATATACTGAGCTGCAAGTTCCGTAATGTCGGACATTTAATTCATCGTCCCGTAATTTTATTCCACTGGTGTATCACCACTGCAACCATTTTGGGCAGTTCTTTTCTCGTTACTATATGACGTCGCACTCATAATTTTTTCCATCTTTTAGTGTACATTGCGCAAGATGGGGACTTGCTCGTATTTTGTCCACCATAACAGCGTGGGTGGTAGAGGGATCAAACAGGAATATTTTACAACAAAAAAAAAATAATATATACGTTATTTTTCATATTGTTCATTTCATTATTTTGAAAATATTTCCAAGTTTTCATGACCCATCCTATATAACATACACAGGAATAAAGGATAAAACACCAAATTGTATACCAAATTTTTTTTTCATCTAATTTGAACGGGAAACTTATCTCAAGTTTTCTCAGAGGCTGAGCAAAGGTAGATTCAAGTACATGAGGATACCACTCGTGAGATTCTTCTCAGAGAAAAACATTTTCTCTTTCTCTTAAATAAATACAACCAAAACATCCCATTTGGATTTCGTTGCTTTTGTGTTTTTGCTGAAACAACTGAATAAGATTCGCTGAAATTAAGTTTGGAGTACTCAATCCAAGTTGAAAATGGCTGTCATTTGACTCTCCATGTATGACTTTCAAATACTTTTTGTTTCATTACAAGTCGTATCTTTGTCGTTATCAATGTTTGTATTTTGCTTCGGAAATGTAATGTCTGTATTTCGTGTACTATTGTTTATTTTTTTAAATAACGATGTTTATTTTGATTTTGGCTTTAACGTTGTTAAACTTCATGTTTGAATATACGAGTATAATAATAAATTACTTTGCTATATCGTTTATAATTAAAGCTTTAACGTTGTGGAGGTTTAAATACATTGTAATTTATTTTATCGACCACTCAAGTGATGGATAGCTTGTTCGGAGTTTCGGTCCGATGGTAGGACACCTTACTCCTTCATCGGATAAGTTCTGACTGTTAAGATATTTATTGGAAATTTTTGGATCTTTTTGGGAATCGGGAAAGGATAGGTTTGTGGTAATTGTTTTGATTTTATGAATGATTATGAGAAATGATTAGCCATTTCAGAATAAATTAGACGATTTGTGTTCACGAAATCACTTTTCAAAGGATTTTCCTGTCTTTCCCACATAGAAATTATCACAGTCAGCACATAAAAGTTTATACACACCACTGTTGCTAAGTATTCCATTTTTGCCTTTCTTGTTAAATAAGAGTTTTCGGATATTAAAATCAGTGTAAGGCTTTCTGTGATTTGGCAGTGGTGGCTTTCTGTGATTTGGAATTTTTTTGGTCATTTCGTATGATATGTTTTTTATAAATAAGACTTTGCTCCATTTATAGGTATGCTTTTAGGTGTCGTTAAAAAATGATATTTTATAAGTTTCTTTTTTGTTTTGTTTTTTAAAAGTGAATCAATGAGGCTTCCAGAGTGAGCGGATAGTTGTGAACCAATTGAAATTCCCTAATTACCTACTCTACATATCCCAGCCGTATGAAAGATCAATTATATATTTGGAGTGTTATTCCAGGTTTGGGTTCCATTCTGTTGGTCTACCGGTCGTGATATAGTATCGTGTGATGATTATATAGTCGAGTTGTGATAAAACACAGCGATAGTCAAGCCACCACTACGTCCATTATGCTAATTGGACATGGAAGCTTTTACGCTGTGAATTATAGAAATTATGACAGAATATTCAGCAGTTTTTAGGTGAATATTTTAGCAAAACGCAGCTCTTTGATTTCAGATGTTTACATTTGTCGTTATGTTAGTTGATTTTTTTATCCCTTTAACGGGCATAAGCAGAAATCGGTCGCATATGCGACCACCCTTATGGCTATACTTATAAGGATTAATTTTCTTAATGAAACGTTTTTAAGTAACACAAACGTCAAATTGGCAAATGTAGTGGACGGGCAGAGGTCTTATTTAAGACGGATCGTCGTGAAGTTAGCTGCATGTTCAGTAGCAACGATCTAAACATCCGGTCAATTTATTGTCAAATATGTAAATAGGTATTATAAGTAAATCACCATTCATTATATCTCGTATAAGAATTGTATTTCCTAATACAACCTCAACTGAGATATTATTACCTAAACATTCATTGGTCACTTTTGCGACCACTCACATGACCCCTGAAATGGGGACAGGTCTCATATGCGACCGCATCATTTAAAAAAAAAATTTTTTTGAAACACATTTTCGAAGAAATAAAGTTGATTTGATACACATCATAATGATTTATTCAACAAAAAATTCAATATCTCAAAAATAAATACTTGCCCTATAAAGGGTTAAATAACATTATTTAGTAATTTTGATTTAAAGACCAGGAGTACTTTTGGGACTTTTGAGGGGGATGTATTAGGTAGGTATGAGACGAGAAGCCAAATGACGCTCCTGTGTGGAGCACGATAGATGGAGAAAAATCTTGTCATGGAGTTGATCTCGACTCTCTAGATAAAAAAGGGAGAAAGATAAAAAAATAACCGTTATTTTTAATGCAAATATTTGAACTTTTTTATTTCTCGTAAATATTTCAAGTGCCAATTAATGAAATTATTTATAATTTAAAAAGGGTTTCCGGTAAACAAACCGAAATCTCTATTAAATCTGTCCCGCTTCCAGCCACTTGGAGTCGAAAGCGATTTTCCCCTGAAAAAGCTTTTAACTTTTTCAGTTATTTTTCACAAAGCTGTAAAGGCTTTCCCGCACTGTAGACCTGCACTGGATTGTATGTTATAAACATGGGAGCGGCTAACAGCTGATCGCGAGCGTCTTAAGGTAAAACGTTATCTTAGAGGGAATGTTTCAGATGCCTTTGACATCAAACGAGAAATCCGCCAGTAATGTGTACTGGCATCAATGCTCGTCGGAATATATTTTCTGCACTCCTTCGCATAATCTTTGAAGATTCTGAAGATAGATTATCTTAACATTCAAATGCGCAAACCGATGGGGGGATTTTCAACATATGAATATTTTAAGTAAGGATTTAAAGCAAGCTTCTTGTAAGAGAGTTCTTGTTTGTTGCATTCTGAAATCGATGCATTCTGAAATCGACCTGGATCAGATGATGTACGAGTATACATTTTCAGAAGCTTGTCAGCTTCTGTCACTACCGATAAACACTATTAAGCTTTTCATTATATTATACATACATATCATTGCGACGTTTCATTGTTGAGGTAGACAGAAAAGAGAGTGCCAGATTTTCATATATTTCGCCTTTACAAAGTCTATACACTTTCTCATAAAACTTCTAAGATTTCTCTGACTTTTTACATACCCTTCATTTAAAATATACACTTGATCCAACCGTACACTTGATCAAACAAAGGTCTTCCTCAAACATTGCTTCTACTCACATTTGCAATATATATTTTGTTAATTTGTCTTCATTCATTTGTTCTAAATGTCCAAACCACCTCAGAGTGCTCTTCTCTGATCTTATTTAATACACCAAACTTAAATTCATACCCATTCCTGAAAACTTCATTCCGTATTCTGCCATACATTATCTCTCCACTTATTCATAGTTGAATAAGACAAATGGAAAAATTCCTATAGTTCGGAAATTTTAGGATGAGTCCTGTGACAGCTCACAAATTTGCCCCAATACAACCTAATGTTATGTATTTACCTAAATAGCTTGCTATTTAATTAAAATTACTGAACATCGTTACAAGGTTGTATTGGGGCAAATTTGTGAGCTGTCACAGGACTCATCCTAGAATTTCCGAACTATAACAACGCAGGTATGTTTAGTGTAATGGTAACCGTTACTACGCAAGCTTGGCCATGAAGTATAACGGATGACAAAATACGTCACAAAACCATGCTGTATGATGAAATCGTAGACATCAAAATATGCTCTGAGCTTAGATATAAGGATATCTGCAGAAGAGATATCTTGTTATTTTCAGCTTAGATATCCTGCACTGGGAAGAGTTAATTAATATTCTTGATTAACGACACCTGCAGGAGAGAAATGTTGCTCTTTTTAGCTTAGATATCTTGTACTGAGAAGAGTAAATTAACATTTTTGACGTAGAGAAAACACATTTCCTTATATTGGTAATGCGACAAAAATAATGTTTTCATTTTTCTATCCCCAGTAAAACAATTTTTTTTATATAATATTTATAGTTAAGGCATCAACTTTGTGGACGTTTAAACACGTTGTAATTTGTTTTTATCAAACACTATTTATTCCACTTTTTGTAACGGTATAACCCTACTGGTTTCAAGGCTTTCACATAATCATCAAGCATAAACAAGACCTCGTGCTCCCTTGATGATGAGTTGAAAGCCTTGAAACCGGTAGGGTTATGCCGTTACAAAAAGTGGAATAAACAGTGTTTGATAAAATACATCACAAAAAATATTTTTTTTAGTTAATAGAAGGCAATACTCAAATAATCCTGTATATATTGCAAAGAAAACATTAATTTTAGCAAGAATTACGATTAGTGAAAAAGTTGAAAAATATTTTACAAAGTGTAATTAAATTTAAATGTAACAGTGAAAGGAAAATACAACGCAAGCTTCATCACACGGTCAACTATGGTTTCACTGATGAATATATGGAGAGACAGGAACATTACTTAGTCTGCAAAAGTAAATCTTATATTACCTTGATTTTCGCTATCTTTTCTTTATGGTGTCAAAACATGGACATTTAGAGAAACAGAAAATAGTATTAGGTGTTAACATAAGTTGTGTTCGTTTTTTTTTCCAATTTAAAAATGAGCACCAAAAGTGAAACAAAATGGTAAATGTTATACGTCATTCGAAAGAAAATTTTCTGCTCTACAAGATTTTGTGTTTGCTTTTACGTTACATATATTATTTTATTTGATTACAAGCCTTCGAAATGGAATGTTTAGTAGACGAAAGTAAGCATTTTCGACACCTCCTTTTGTTCGCGTTCAATCGAGGAAATAAAGCTGCTCGCGATATTTGCGAAGTGTATGGTGAAGATTTATGAATTAAAGGACAGCTCGTCGATGGTTTTTGCATTTCTATGACGGTAATTTCGACCTGAAAGACATGGAGCGTTCCGGACGACCAGTGTACTTCGATGAGAACCGCTTAAACTATATTATTCATGAAGATCCCTTTCGTCTACTTGACATTCCATTTCAAAGGCTTGTAATCAAATAAAATAATATATGTAACGTAAAAGCAAACACAAAATCTTGTAGAACAGAAAATTTTCTTTTGAATGACGTATAACCTTTACCAATTTGTTTTACTTTTAGTGCTCATTTTCAAATTGGAAAATAACGGACACAACTTATGTTAATACCCAATACATTACCAATCTTCAAGTATTTCGGCCATATTATCAGACGGTAAACAAAAATAGAGACTAGTGATCCAAATAAAAATAGAATGTTCCCGATCACAGGGCAGATCACCAACGTAATATGCATACTTGGTAAGAAATGCAATCAACAGTTCGCTCCAAGAGTGAAGAAGAAATGCTACTGACCGTGAATTTTTTTTGTATATTATTATTTCTGCACTGCGGTCAATTCACTTGCATCAAGTCCTATGATAACGAATACTCTATCCAAAATATAACTAATAAAAAGAAAAAAAAATCGAAAGCTGAATTTGCCTGTTGTTTAAACAATAAATATATAGGACAGGTTTAACATATGTGTATATTAGTTGTAATTTATTTTTATCAAACACTGTTTATTCCACTTTTTTGTGATGGTATAACCCTACCGGTTTCAAGACTTTCACCTCATCTTCAGAGGAGCACAAACAAGACTAAATGCTGTTCGAAAATGGTACCGATAGGGGGGGAGGGCTGAGGGGCGAGGGAGGCATGGGACGATTTCGGCCAAGAGCGGAGAGATTTTTGGGATATAACTGTTCAACAGATGTTCGGATCGATGTACTGACTTAGAAATTTCTAAGGTCTCTAATCTGTCCAATTTATTTCCGTTACTGCTGATATGTAAGAATTTGGCATCATTGATAGAAAAAGTATGGTTTTCACGGTGACAATGATTAGCCATTTCAGAATAAATTAGAGGATTTGTTAAGGCGGATTTGTGTTCACGAAATCTCTTTTCAAAAGATCTTACTGTCTTTCCTATATATAAATTATCACAGTCGGCACATAAAAGTTTATACACACCACTGTTGCTAAGTATTCCATTTTTGCCTTTCCCATTAAATAAGAGTTTCCGGAGATTGAAATTAGTGTAAAAAGCTGGCTTTATGTGACTTGGAATATTTTTGGTAATTTCGTATGAACAATGTCTTTAAACCTACACAACGTTATTGCCTTAACTATAAACAACATATATATTATGTATATTAGGTCTGAAATGCAACACAACATTCAATTATACTTGTTTAAAGAATATTTTTTCGTAAAGGTTGCCGTTCTCTGATCAAAGTTTATTTGTGGTTGTTTTTTGTTGTCAAAAGCGCGTCGCATAGGGGTAAAAAAAGGTTCTATTCCACAAGTAAGTTGAATGTATCCATTGGATTGTAAAGGTCGAAGGAAAATATTTGTTGGGTAAAATATTTACAGGGGATTAATGTTTATGCGAATTTTCTTCATTTTTATTCTATTTTTTTTCACCTCGAGGACTTCAACGTTGGATCTGTCCAGAATATTGACGAGGAAATTGAGAAATCATTTCGTGATATTGAATTTTTTTAGATTTTCGGTGATTTGGATATTTTAAACAGCGTAGCTGGGAGACAATATTCATTTTCAAAAGTATTAGTAGTCTTTTTCCTATTTCTAGTTTTATCCCGAATATTGAGTTATACTCTATTGGAGTTGATTTTATTCTTCGCAAGCTATAGTGTATTTTATTTTGTATATATTTATTTTACAGTCCATTCTCTTTTAGGATTTTCACCGTTGTAACATCTAAGATTTTTTTGGTCATCTCTTTTGATTTGCTGGTTGTCCAAGTTAATTGCTGTTCATATCGTTTTAAATTCTTCTTCTCACATGCCCATGCCTTCGAAGTTGTCTTTCCATTATTGTCTCTTCTACGGGTAACCTATTTAGCGTGTCGACAGTTTTAAATATCCAGGAAGTCTAATTACTCGTGACCTTGAGCCGAATAGAAATCGCACGTGCAGGAATTCTCTAGAGGAGATCAGTTTTCTGAAATTATAAATTGAACCTAAAACTTCAGTTATGCATGATTAAGTACTATACAAATCTATGGTATATTTCACTTTATGGTGTTGAGACATGGACCACGAACACTAGAATGCTAAATAAGTCAGAGGTATTCGAAATGTGGTTTCATCGGAGAATGCCCAGAATTTCTTGGTTTCATCGAATCTCAAACGCCAAAGTGGTGTTTAAAGTAATTGCGAGGTAGTTCGCAGAGAAAACCTGGTCTGACCTCGGTTTGGTATATTGCTTCTTTGCGAGGTAGTGCGCATAGAAAACCTGGTCTGACCTCGGTTTGGTATATTGCTTCTTTGTGAGGTAGTGCGCATAGAAAACCTGGTCTGACCTCGGTTTGGTATATTGCTTCTTTGTGAGGTAGTGCGCATAGAAAACCTGGTCTGACCTCGGTTTGGTATATTGCTTCTTTGCGAGGTAGTGCGCATAGAAAACCTGGTCTGACCTCTGTTCGATATATTGCTTCTTTTAGTTTGATCGGCATCTATCTGTCACAGAGCACTCCAGTCATTTGTCTAAATTTCATCAATCCCATACTGATTTTGTCGTTTACACTTGCATATAAATAATGTGTATTAGTTGAACGAAATAAAAATATCAAATATCAATGGCACATTGTCTAAAAGAAAGGTTTTGAGAATCCTAAGGAAAATTACTTTATTAAAAAAATAAGAAAAATGTACGTAATTTTTTTCGATATAATAAGTTAGTCAATAAGTTTTGAAAGCGACATCTATGGAGCAGTAGAAAACCAGAATTTCTACGCCATTTTAATATTTCATCTTTCATAAGAACGTAGTAAAAATTTCATTTCGATCTGTCAATTCATTCTTTGTTTACAAGCCATTTGAAGTTGACGTGCCAGTGTATTTTTTAACAATGGAAAAATCCGAATATCGTGCAGTGATTAAATTCTTTGTTTTGGAAGGTTTATCGGCTACTGAGATCCATGCAAAGATAGTGAAAGTATTAAAGGAGTCTTCTCCTTCATTTCCAACCGTTCACCGATGGGTTTTGGAGTTTAAACGTGGCCGTACAAGCGTTGAAGACGATCCACGCTCAGGACGTCCATAAAGTGCATCAACACCAGAAATCATAGCGAAAATACAGGATATGGTTTTGGAAGATCATCGATCGACTTCGGATGTGATAGCTGACACCATAGGCATCTCACATGGAACCACATGGCATATTTTGGCTGAAGTTTTGGGTTTCAAAAAACTGTGTGCACAATGGGTGCCGCATTTGCTAACAATGCAACAAAAACACGTTCGAATGAGACTTTCTGAGCAACATTTGGAGCAATTTCGAAAGGATAAAAATGATTTTCTGCGTCGATTCATCACTATAGATGAGACTTAGATCTACCACCATGATCCTGAATCAAAACAAGAGGCTTAGGAGTGGTGTGAACCAGGCACTTTGGCTCCGAAGCGAGTTCGTGTCCAGAAATCGGCCCAGAAGGTGTTAGCGTCAGTTTTTTGGGATGCAAAAGGAATTTTATTGATAAATTACCTCCAAACTGGTAAGACAATCAATTCTGATTATTATTGTGACCTTTAGGACCAGTTGGATGAAAAAAATTGTGAAAAATAACCCGGTTTGCAGAAGAAAAAA
This sequence comes from Odontocerum albicorne, assembly GCA_949825065.1. Taxonomy (NCBI): domain Eukaryota; kingdom Metazoa; phylum Arthropoda; class Insecta; order Trichoptera; family Odontoceridae; genus Odontocerum; species Odontocerum albicorne. The sequence continues at coordinate 50,230,628 of OX463840.1, read as the reverse complement.
ATCATTTTTCATCAAGACAATGCACCTGCTTACACAGCTCAAAAAACCATCGCGAAAATCAGTGAATTGGGGTACGAATTGTTGCAGCATCCACCCTATTTGCCAGATTTAGCTCCCTCTGACTTCTGGCTGTTCTCACACCTCAAAAAATTTCTTCGTGAAAAGCATTTTTCATCAAACGAAGAGGTTATAGCCGTCGTAGAGGAGTATTTTGCAGGCCTTCCAGAAAGTCACTTCCGTGATGGGACAACAAAGTTGGAAGATCGTTGGACCAAGTGTATTGATCTTATGGGAGACTATACTGAGCAATAAAAGTGATTTACCCCCAAAAAAAATGTATTTTCATTTCCGCTTTCAAAACTTTTTGACTAACCTATAGTATCTTACTGCACGGTTTAAGGTATCATTAAAAAAAGTGTTATTTTTAAATAAAAAAAACTTGACCAACAGTTTTTTTCTGGAGATCTGGACAACCAGACACATATCGTGCTTCCACTTTATATTGTGGTATTTTTTGTTGTTGTTTTATATTTATACTTACATATATTTTTGTTTTTATTTTTATGATTATGTGCGGTATATTGTGGGATGAATGTTTTTGGTCTGTCTGGAGTGATGAAGTGTGAGGAGTTTGATTTCGCGTGATGTGTACATATGTAATTGAGTGTCACTATTTGTCAGGTTGATGAGAATGTGCAACGGGGTTTTATATAATCAAAAATCGGAAAGAAGTATCGATTTTTTTTTCATGCTATGTGACGACCTCCGTGGCCTGGTGGTAAGACAGTTGTCTGCCGATCCGGAGGTTGCGGGTTCGATCCCCGCTGGAACCCAGATTTTTAAAAATAGGATTCCAGTCTGGTTAACCCTTAGGGCCTATAAAAACATCTTTCTGGTTGGTTGGAAGAGATTGGCACATGGCAATAAACTCGCCAGGTTAAAAAAAAATATATATACAGGCAAAATCCTAGTTTACCGTGAACACGATAAATGAAAGGCAACAAACCCAGATCCATTAAAATTGTGTCCAAATTCAAATACCAGTTGTTTTTTTTTTCGCAAATTATGTATATTTCTTGTCATTTGTAAAATTAATAAAAAAAATATTATACTCGTATATACCTGAAAAAAAAAAGACACACAACATATGAAATACAATATTGTTTAGAGTCCACAAATTAAGAATGAAGCAAGTAAGGTCGGATCCAGAATCATTGACACCTCCGGATGGTTCAAAACAAATAATGCTAAATCAGAGAATATAAGAATAAATACCCCTAATATCAGAGACCAGGAAACCGTCAAGTTAATTTGGTTCAACTTCAGTAATTTGGAGTACGGATCATGCCTGATTGGATTTTAGGTGCAATAGTGGAAGTATTGTTCCTTCCAAATAGCTGGATACTCTTAACTAGTACGAAAAATAAAATATCAGATACTAACAGCGGGGCTGTATCACAGCTGGGATGATATCAAGGAATGAGTCCCACACGTTTTGATAGCTTCTCTCTTAAATATATTTTATTTTTCATTGCCTTAACATATATGTGTTACGCTCAAACAGAGATTGTTTATTGGCCTTTCCAGTTCCCCGCTCCTCTTTCTTTACGTCGTCCTTTACTGTCCATGCACTGAGACTCGGGAATCAGTTACAAACCAATATAAGACTCGCTCCGTCCTTGGCATGCTTTAACCCTTAGAGCGCTACGAGAAAAAAATATAATTGTCTATCTAGTGCTGAGATATATTTACGATTCGGACGTTTGTGATAAATATTTATTTTAAACAACAAAAAAACAAAAAATATATATTTTTACAACATAAATATATTTTAGAATGTGTACCCTTGTATTCTAAATAAATGATATTCATTTAGAATACAAGGGTAGAACAAATTTCTTCCACTGCTATAGCAGTGCGCCGATCTCTCAGGGTTAAGAAACGACTGAAAAAACTCTTCATTTATAGTCAATAAAATAACGTGTTTCATTTCTGATTTTTCTTTACCTTTCCTCTCCACCATCCCTTACTTTCCTTTTGATTGATGATATCTCACTTTATATGAAAAAGAATGTTCGGGTGATTGTCCGTCTTTGTAGGGTTCGTGGGCATGTGCTCACGTATATGTTTATAGATTTCGTGTCGATGAATGATTTATGCGACCACTCTCGCTTCATTTACTTTTGTGTGGTTGGTTGGAAGAGACTGCCGCCTGGCAATAAGCCCGCCAGATTGTATTGCAATAAAAGTGTTAAATAAATAATGAAATGTGTAATTATGTGACATTTATTTACATAATATTTTTAATAATTTAATTACGAGTAATTTGATATATCCACTATTCCACAGGGATCATTGCCTGTTCTGAGGCAAATGATTTACATCAATGAAATTCCCTTGTAACCACACCTTAATAATTCAACAGATCCGAACTGTAATTACTCGTGTGATTTAACGACTATCAGCAAAAACTTTATTCTAGTTTATTTCTCTGTTTTATTAAATTACATTTTATTTTCAATCTAAGCTCTGCAGTGTATCTGGGAATGTTTGTGTGTGTGCATTTATATTTTTGTAACTATTGTCATACATGTTTATTGAGTTTATAATTGTATTAACTGCTCATTTCTTATATATTTTATTGGCTGAGCACATATGATGTCCTTGCGGCCGAGCTCGCCCTCTGTTGGTGGGGGTGTATCTCGACAGGAGGATGTTTTGAGATGAGTTCATACCTGTTCATAGCTTGTCTCATTTTCTTTTCTATTGGTTTTTTGTATGCATTATTTCAAGCATACACATATGTTATATATGTATGTCAAACACATATTCGTTTATTTAATTTATTAAAACTAGCTTCAATGTTTATAATATCTTTAAAAATAGAACAGGTTTATATATGGTTTTCTGAGATTATATTATGTGTTATCATAAGTTTTGTCCGTTTTTTCCTAATTTAAAAATGAGCACCAAAAGTAAAACAAAATGGTAAATGTTATACGTCATTCGAAAGAAAATTTTCTGCTCTACAATATATTTTATTTGATTACAAGCCTTCAAAATGGAATGGCAAGCAGACGAAAGTGAGCATTTTCGACACCTCCTTCTGATCGCGTTCAATCGAGGGAATAAAGCTGCTCGCGATATTGGCGAAGTGTACGGTGCAGATACTTTGAATGAAAGGACAGCACGTCGATGGTTTTTGTGTTTCAAAGACGGTAATTTCGACCTGAAAGACACGGAGCGTTCCGAACGACCAGTGGACTTCGATGAAGACCGCTTAAACCGTATCATTCATGAAGATCCCCTTCAAACATTTTTCATCACCATTTTTTTTCATCACTTGTAATGATGCGGTAAAGGAACCTTTGCTTGTGGCCATGCGTAGCTCGATGACGCGCGAACAAACCAGCAGAAATTGTCGAATGTTAATTTTTGTTATTTACACTCAAAATATGTGGAACCCAAGCGCCGACCTTCTGGACTTTTCCCATTGATTTAAGATGGCGGTATACAGTCATGTGACTACAATTCATCGGCTAAGCCTATTCCACGGTGGTTTAAAGGTGATATTCATGAATACTATGGTTTAAGCGGTCCTCATCGAAGTCCACTGGTCGTCCGGAACGCTCAATGTCTTTCAGGTCGAAATTATCGTCTTTGAAACGCGAAATCCATCGACGAGCTGTCCTTTTATTCATAGCATCTTCACCGTACACTTCGCAAATATCGCGAGCAGCATTATTCCCTCGATTAGGAGGTATCGAAAATGCTCACTTGCGTCTACTTGACATTCCATTTTGAAGGCTTGTAATCAAATAAAATAATATATGTAACGTAGAAGCAAACACAATATCTTGTAGATCAGAAAATTTTCTTTCGAATGAAGTATAACATTTACCATTTTTTTTACTTTTGGTGCTCATTTTTAAATTGTAAGAAAACGGACACAACTTATGTTAACACCCAACACATAAATCAAACCTCATTATTAATCCCACATTACTTAATTCTAGCAAGTGGCTTATGTTCATATTTTTACTGAATAGAAATGGGTGATAATTCTCATCGTTCCCATGGGTTGTCTAATACAAAATTGAAATATGGACCATTATATCTGATATAACATCTTTCGGAATTTTGTGACAAAATATTTCGAGACTGTTGTTGTTTTCATATTCAGGACTTGATTGTTAACTTGACTATTTGTGCGTAGAAATGTTGATATTTATCAAGCCTAAAATGTTAACACTTTCAAATCGATCACACCCCCCATCCACGCTGTTATGGGAAACACAATAAGTCACCCCATCCAGCGAGATCTCCTTAAGGAGATCAAAATTTGATTTATTTTTTATGAGCACGACGTCACGAATTAACGTAGAAAATAACTGCCTATAGAGACTCCTTCTTTGGTGGGGATACATTTTAGTGTGAAAATAATAGTAGCGACGACGGACTTCAGGTCCGATATTACGGGAGAAGGAAAATGACTCGCATTGTAGTATTTTTTTCTTTACAATGTGTTCTGGTTGTTTGGAAGAGATTGCCACCTGGTGTAAGCCCACCAGATTATAAGCATGAAGTGGTAAATAAATAATACGATTATTAAAGTTTTCGTCCAATATAAAAAACATGTTGAAATGTTGGTGCGCATTAATATACAACACAAGATGTACAAAGTGTAAACATTAAAACATAAATATAATTTAAACAAAATTATAATAAAAAAAAATCACACACATAGCAGTACATAGCAGGCCAATGCCCAGGGCTGTATCTCACCCATGGAAGAACTAAAAAAGAATAACACACACACACACACAAAAAATGTTTAGACAAAACAGGAACAAAAATTTAATTGCATGATTCATCCCCTTCTATACGTAAACACAAAAATCCTCACAACGATATGAATCAAAACGCTAATGAAAAATCAAATATCAACAAACAAAATTAAGTACAAAACTTAAGATATATTTACATTTTAAAATCCCAATATTTAGAAATCAAAATAAGAAAACACCAATCCAAAGCAAATCCATGCACTAACCTCATTCATGCTCAAAGTGCAACAAAGAAATATAGAAACCTTAAATTAAACTATAAATTAAAAACATAATATTCAAACATCCATGGCGCTTCAGTTTATTGGACATAGAAATATTCCGAAAAAGGTCATGTTGAACAGGACACACAATCCCTCAGCAACTAGACATGATTCAGAGAAAAATAACTCCACAGTAATACAAATTAATTATGTTAGACTAAGTAAAAAATATTCCCAATCACGACATACTATAAAATACTTATATAGCGGCTTAAGGTCTGAAGTTCATACAGCCTAGCCTAGCAAAATTTATTTTTAAAGTTTATAAATTTAGAAGTTCAAACAGCCTAGCCTAGTATTTTCACAGACAACTTCGAAAGCATCAAAACTATTTTTTTACACCATTAGGTCAGCCAATCGGTTTGAAGATGAACCTACGTAAAGTTTAATGGAGATCCTTTAGGAAATTATTGACACGATTATTATTGCAGTGCTACAAAATGTGATTTTAAATCCAGATGTTTCTTGATTACGAATTTAAGAACTGCTACGTTCTCGAAACTTCGGAACTTTGAGCCACAAAAACGTGGCATGAATTTATAAATACCATTTAACAGATAATAATAACTGTGAAAGCAATTGAACTTATTTCCATTGACTTCTCAAATATTTCAAGCTGTTCAAGAGATATTAACATGAAAAAGAGAAAAACATGAATATATTATACTAAAGGTTTTTGAGGAGTATATCAAGTTTAAGTTAAAAATGTGAGTCGAAAATCTTAAAATTTCTGTAAATTTTCTAGACTTGAACAAAATGTGAGTCGAAAATCTCAAAAGTTCTATAAATTTTCTAGACTTGAACAAAATACCGTCACATCATTTGTTTGAAACCCTCGCTGCATTTTTTTACTTTCGGATAAAAACATACTTTAAACTTTATTTTCGAGAAAAGGATTTTTCTGAATATTGTAATCTTTATTATTTAAATAGTATCATCATCACCATCATCATTGTCAACCAGGGTCGATCCACTGCTGGTTGAAGGTCTCCCCAAGTTGACTCCAAATAGTTCGGTTTTTCGCTCGTTGATGTCATGTGATACTACCATGCTTTCTGATTTCATCTATCCAGTGCACCTTCTGTCTTCTCTTTATGCTTCTTGGGTATCATTGGATTATTTCGGATGTCCATCGGGAGTCTGACATTCTGGCTACGTGTCCTGCCCATTGCCATTTCATTCTTTTGCACACCTTTATAACGTCTTCTACCTATGTTATATTGCGAATCCTGGTGTTTTGTTTACAGTCTCTTTTATTATATCCCAACATGTATCTCTCCATACCCCTTTGTGCGGTCTGGAGCTTTTGTGTGTTCTTTACTGTGAGCGTCCATGTCTTGGAGCCATACGTAAGTACCGGGAGAATACACTGGTTTAAGACCCTTCGCTTCAAGGATATTGGGAGATTAATTTTGAAGATGTTGTTTAAGCGTCCAAATGAGCTTCATGCTAGTTTTGTTCTTCGTGCTATTTCCTCCGATATGCCACCTACAAAGGAAATAAGTTGGCCCAGATACACATATTAAATAGTATAAGACGACTTAAATACCCCTGTTATATAAAGAATGTTTCACAGTAAAAACACCGTCTTTATTTTTTGTTCATTTTTGTATATTTTGGAGAAGTACAGTGTAAATATGTTAAAAGGCAGGAGATCAGAGAAAACATTTAAGGATTGACTCCACAAATCGTTGAACTTGTATGCTTTACTTGAAGATTAAGGGTAGGTAGCTATGGATCGTGGGAGGTGAAGAGGAATTTGTTATCTGGCTAATTGTTCTCCAGTTGCCAGACGAGAGCGGAACTTACATGAGAGGCGAAAACATGCACCTACGTGATCGAGCAACTCAGCGAATGTTCAAAAGTGACATCTGCAGTAAAGCGTGTGTTTTGGGAATAAGATGTCTTGTCAATTAGGCAGTGGAGGAAGTAACATGAAAAAAAAAATACTATCGAAGAACGAGTTCATCACACCTTTTTTATATATTATTTATAGTTAAGGCATTACCATTATGGAGATTTAAAGACATTGTAATTAGTTTTTATTAAAAACTGTTTATTCCACTTTTTATAACGGTATAACCCTACCGGTTTCAAGTCTTGTTTGTGCTCTCTTAATGATGAGGTAAAAGCCTTGAAACCGGTAGGGATTTTTTAACTAGGGTAGGGTTATACCGTTATATAAAAATTGAATAAACAGTGTTTCATAGAAACAAATTACAATACATTTTTTTTAATTGAAAATATTTTACTCAGAACGTCAGTATGTTAATTGTGCGACCGTATGTTAATTGCGCGACCGCATGTTAATTGTGCAAATTTGTTCATTTAAAATTGTTTTTGTCAATGAAATTTTGAAACAGACCTGTAAATGCTGTTTTTTCTGTGATGTATTGGGTGTTAACATAAGTTGAGTCCGATTTTTCCAAATGAATAGAACAAGAGGACACAACAAAAAAAATTACAACAAATTAGTCAATAATGTATTCTCCTTCATTATTTTACAAAAAAAATGTCAATAATGTATTCTTCATTATTTACAACATCTTGCCAACGTTCTACAAGTTTTTAATGCCTGTGCGATAAAAATCATCCGACTCGAAGAATTCGTCCAACCATGTCCGCAATTCGACGTCATTATTGAAGGAAAAACCATCGACGAGCTGTCCTTTCATTCATAGCATTTTAACCGTATACTTTGCAAATATCGCGAGCAGCTTTATTCCCTCGGTTGAACGCGAACAGAAGTGTCGAATATGTTCACTTTCGTCTACTTGACATTCCATTTTGAAGGCTAGTTATCAAATAAAATAATATATGTAACCTAAAAGCAAACACAATATCTTAGCATAAAATTTTCTTTAGAATGACGTATAACCTTTTTACTTTTGTTTTACTTTTGGTGCACATTTTTAAATTTGGAAAAAAAACGGACACAAGTTATGTTAACACCTAATATGTTAAATTTAAGTTGGTGAAAAGGACGATTTGTCAGGCGTAAAATGCTATATTTTGCTAAACCATCTTATAGTTATAAAAATATATTTATAAGATCTATAAGACATAACACACATATAGTATGACGCCTGACACTGCAAAACATGTCCAATATCTAGAAATTTTTCCTGCGATGTTTGAATTGGTATGCAGAGGATTATGTTTAAAGAGTAACTACGGTGACAAATCATATAAAAATGTGGTAAATTACACAAACCCAATTTTACAACCTGCTGCCTTTCTGTCCTCCTACAAAAGAAGCCTCATGTCAGTCTGGGGAAATTTCTATAATTCTGTTAGAATATCAGCAAGCGGATCCTTATTTGAGATGGCTCCCCGTATTTTGATAAAGTTGACAACTATTTTGAAGAATCTCGATAAATAAAAACAGTAAATAAATAAAAAGTTAGTGAAATAAATTGAAATAAACTTTCAAATATATTTCTGTTTCTAGGAGTATTTCTGTTCACGTACTTTTTCTAGGACAATGAATTCATATAAGTACTGTTATTTTTGTATAATATCCTTATCTGTCCCGTGGCCCCCTTCTAGCCGAGAATATTTAGCATCTTTTCGATCTAAGACTTGCGTTATGCTGAAATAGAGATTGTTTATTGGCTTTCCCAGTTCACCGTTATCATTATTTTCCTCGGCCTTTACTGTACATGTAGTGAGACTCTGGAACAAGCTGCAAACTAATCTTAGACTCGCTCCGTCATTGGCATGTTTTAAAAAGCGACTGAAAAAACTCTTAATTCCCAGATTTTTCTTTCCTCTCCACTATCCCTTCTCTTTCCTTCGATTGATGATATCTTATTTTCATTTTTATTATGTTTTATTATTATTATCTGTTTTATTTATTATCTTTTTTCTGGTTTGTGTTAAATAAATAAATAAAATCGGGTTACAAAAAAAATGATTTTGTTTTCGTTATCAATTTGACCGTAATGTAATATTACTAAAATCCGGTTAGTATTTAGCCGACAAGTTTAACCGTAAAGTTGAAAACAATGAAAGGGCAGTGTGTAGCGGGTATTGCAAGGGTGCGATGTGTGTGGCCGCCCCTTGCCCGCTCCTTCCCATTTAGCGGCCGCCACCCCCGCGCCGCTAGGGGTACGGGCTGGGGCTCAGGTGTGTGTCTGGGGGGAGGAACAAGGATGGAGGGAGTCTGGTTGCGACTCACTCTGTATCATTGAGTGAAAAAAGATAAGAGGAAACGTGATTCACTCTAATACTTATAATGTAGAAATTATATAAAAATATTACGCAGTTCTCCATCTACTTTAATTTTTGTGGAACAGTTCATATTATTTTTTTTTATAATCAATTTATTTTACACTTTAATGTTAATAAATCTGACAGATTTAATATCTAAGTCTTTTTTACAATCAATCATATTTTTTTTTTATAATTATCAATGGTGTACATGACCTTGTCTTAGACCTAGTGCTAGAAAATAATCTTACACAAAAAAGTATCAAAAAATATAATTAAAGACACATATTATGGAAAATAGGGATAAGGATGGGAATTTTATGCTATACTTGAGAAATTGTAGTATGGTCCCTTTGACAGGTAACAAATTTGCCCGATTACAATCTTGTAACGACGTTCAGTAGTTTTAATTATTTTATCAACTTTAATACGAGTATAAGCCTCGATTCTAATAAATAGCAAGTTATTTAGGTAAATACGAGTACATTCATAAAACTAACAATAATGACAAATTAATACATCTTGTTACAAATAAGCAAAAATGTGACAGTTTGTTAAAATCAAATAATATTTGGTAACGTTTGTCAAAAGTCACTGCGTGTCTGCATTGGCTGAGGATGGGGTTGGCAGACGATAATTGGATTTTTTATTTTTTATACCTAAAATTAAATGTTCGTAATAAGTATTAATTCATAGTGGATCTTGGCCTATTTAAATATAGATACAAATCATACAATGCATTAGAATGCAAATAAGAATTAAAACGTCAGTTTAGAGAAAAACAATTTTTCGATTTATAAAAAAACCATTCGATTTGTAAAAAAAAAACCGACTTTACCCCATCCCTTTGAGACACGACATTTCAAATGTCACAGGAACCATCCTACATTTTCTCAAGTATAGTTAACTCTTACGAGTATTACTCAGTTGTCGGCGCACATGCGATAAGTACTCGAATACTTGAGCTCAGTTGTCGACTGTCGGCGCACATGCGTTAAGTATAATTGAGCTCAGTTGTCGACTGTCGGCGCACATGTGATAAGTATACTTGAGTTCAGTTGTCGACTGTCGGCGCACATGCGATTAGTATATTTTAGCTCAGTTGTCGACTGTCGGCGCACACGCGATAAGCATACTATACTTGAGCTCAGTTGTCGACTGACCGATAACTTTTTTACTCTTGCTTTAAATCTCAATTTTCGTTCGCAAAGCATACACTTTCTTTGAACTCATATATTTATTTAATTTTAAGAACATTAAAAGACATTATGAATAAAATTAAATAATATCTGCTGCAATCACATTTACCATATGTGTAAAATTATAATGATAAGGGTTACAGAAGGGGAATATTTTGAGATAAATTATACTGCTTTAGTTTATTCTCAAATATTGATAATTATGTAGCACTATCATCGATCCAGAAAGATCGTTCCGAAATCGAGCCGAATGAGCTGGAAAATATGATGTGTGATGCGTTGGTACACCAAGGATTCTGCTGTCACTATATCAGAGGGACAGCCCATGTTCAGAAAAAAAAATTGAATTCTTCATGCAGACACTAAAGACAATTTGGATTGTTCAGCTCTCCAAAGAAAATTGATAAAACATGAAGATATTTCAATCCATTTAAGTTCTCACACGGTATTTGGATATACGTGTATATGCATTTTTTTTTAATCTAAAATAAATCAAATACAGATATTTTGGAGCATCATCAGTATATCCAACTCTTTACAAGAATCATGATAACACACATTCACATAATCAATTAAGGGCAAGATGAGACTATGGGCTAGCAAAATTAGTTTATAGAAGAGAAAATGCCCAATCTGTCGAGAGAATGGGTGCGCCAATATATGAAATCCTCGATAAGGGTTCCAAGATGCTTATGTTAACATATCGGGAATACGGAATCACACAGCCATTAATTTGATTAGACGGAGGATTTGAATGACAATTTCTTAAAAGAAGATGAAGACTCTCTATGATAACAGTTTGCGATTTTATAGGATTTTAGAGACAGCGCGAAAGATGTGTTGCTCTCTCCTTTCCTCATGGAATGCGGTCTTCACTGGTAGTGAGTTGAATGACCGACCGCGTGGACTTTGGCATTGTTTGTCTCGCATTGTTAAGGTGGGCAAAGGTCGTCTCGTGGGTTCAGTGACCGCGCATATAGTCGCCACAGGATTAACGAGCAAGCTGTTTCCCTAAATCACTGTGTAATATCATTAAGATCGTGCTTCATGAGATTCTCAGTAAGATATAGCTATTAAGTTGGTATTCATTGAATCATTTCTTTATGTTAACCCCTTGAGACCAGGACAATAGTCAGTCCATGCGATGCATTCATACTCGTAATTAACACTAAGATAAATTAAGAATCTGTTCGTCTTTTTATAGGGTAAAGGGTTTTTATAGGGTAAAGGGGTTTTATAGGGTAAAGGGGTTTTATAGGGTTTTTATAGGGCTCCGGGTGATTTCTAATGACTCAATGTGTGCGCCGCTTTCGTTTTTTTCTTCTTAATCATGCATAGTATTACAAAGTATAACATTTTCATTGTATACAGTACAGGCTGACGGGCTTATTGTCACGTGGTAATCTTTTCCAACTAATAAGATTAATTTTGTTAAAAACAGATTTATAATTTTTTTTTATCTTCTTATGGGAATCGAACTCGCAAGCCTCGAGTTGTTAGATATGTATTTTATCAACTAAGTCAACTAGGCCGATGATCGTCATATTTTGTTAAAACACAAAAGTTTATATTTTAACAGAAGTGCTTTATCAATCTTTGATCTCCCTGATCTAGTTGGTAAGACGCTTGACTTCCATCCAGAGGTTTCGATTCCCGATGATCCATGACATTTTTGAATTGTTCTTAATAAAAATTCAACAGTTTTTTAGTAAAGTTGTATTGTATTCTTACACTTTTATTGTATACAGCAACACTTGACGGGCTTATTGTCATGTGGTAATCTCTCGCAACCAACCAGAAAACTGTTCAAGAGGCCTTTAGTGAAAACAAAACTTGAAAACTGTTAAAGAAAAATATGAGTTCTAACAAGAGTCAAACCCGTAACTCCTAGATTGAAAGATAGGCGTCTTATCAACAAGAACACATAGGGCGTATAAATTCAGTTCACGTAAGTGAACAACTAAAAAAAACAAGTAAAACATAAAACTACACCAGGTTTTCTTCATTTCATTACTTAACGTTTTGTATTGACCCACTTTCTCCACCCCGCTCATCACGGCTTCCCATACTCTTCCCCCAAACTCCCGACAATTTCCCATCTCGCTCCACGAACTCTCTCCCAACTCATTCCGCTCGGTTCCCAACTCGTCCTACACTTTATACAGCGCTTTAAGCTCCCCTCACACGTTTGTTACAACCTGTGCGATTGGCCGGCGTGGTTCTTGATTAAAAAGCAATTATTTGAAGGAATGCTTGTTTTGTGAAGAAATAATGAAATCTACAGAAATGGGTTGTATTTCAAGTTAATGTTTCGAAAGTTGTTTTTTCGTAAATATTTTATCAAGCTGTTCTGTTGGGGGTTCTAATGTGTAGTAGGGCTACGATGGAGTATGCTTGGCTGGAAAGTATACTTCTACAAAATGTAGTAATGCGCCACGTTACAATGTCACCAGTAACACTACTACCAAGTTCAACTCTTTAGCGTCCACGAGTGGTCTCTCAGGCCCCGCAAACCCCGGGCAATGTGACCACTGGCATTTTCATCAGTGTCATAGCAGACAGACAGTGGACAAATGGTGAGTTTACAACGCCATAAAACTGGATCCACCCAGCTAAGGGAAGGTAACCCCAATAGAAAATTCTCCGGAGAAGGCAAGGGGAAACCACTCTGGATATCCCTCCCCAGGAAATCACTATGGAGAGAAAACTCTAGGGTGATAGTCAACGTTGAGGATCAATCAACACCTGACATGACACTAAGAAGAAGAAGACGTTCATGGTTGAATTGTCTGCAAAACGCTATGGCAATTTCTTAAAAATTCTTATCCTCATTTTTCAGCATGACTTTCCTTTGCCTTCTCTCTCTGCGTTCTTTTCTACGAGGATTCGGAATCCCATAATCTGGATTAGACTTCTAACTTTTATATTTTTTGCAGCCACATCCTTCTCTGCAGAGTTTCTTCCATTTCTACTAGGCTCTTCTTGGTCTTCCAATTAGATGCCTTAAATTTGATTGTATTATATTGAATTATACTTTAGGGGTATACAATACAGCCTGGTGAGCTTATTTTTCATTGGCAATCTCTTTCTACCAAGCAAAAATATGAGACAGATACCTTTAGCTGAAACAACCTTTTTTTAAATCTAGGCTTCAACAGGTATCCAACCCGAGACTGTCTGGCTAAAAAAGCAGTCTTCTTATCAATTAAGAAGCGTAGTATAGATAGTTTGATAAGCTAGAAAGACCTTTTCAGTTTTTTTTGACAGGTTGCTTAAATATACATTTCAACCAGTACAACTAAAATATATTTAATTCTTTTGATTAAAAACTTCCAATTCTTATGCATAATGATAAGTGCAGTTCGTATTCGAATTTAAATATCTTATATTAGATAAAAATATAAGGTAGGTAATGCTTTTGTTGATTTAAATGTCGTTTCAAAAATAATTCGATTTTAAATACATATAAAGTTACGTTTTAAACAGTATATTAAACAATGTAACATTAGCGGTACTTACGTCCCCGTGTAATACTATAGTTTGGAAATTCTAGGATGAGTCCTGTGACAGCTCACAAATTTGCCCCAATACAACCTTATGTAATGTATTTACCTAAATAACTTGCTATTTATTAGAATTGAGGCTTATATTAAAGTTGATAAAATAATTAAAATAACTGAACATCGTTACAGGGTTGTATTGGGGCAAATTTGTGAGCTGTCACAGGACTCACCCTAGATTTTCCGAACTATAGATGGTGCCATTGTAAGGATTTTATACTCATTATTTAATTAATGTCACAATTAGAACATTTTAAATTTTCAAATAACAAACAAGATTTGATTTTATTGTTGAACAGAATAATATAGTATAAGCATCAAAACGAGAAATTAGTTTCTAACGAATGAGATTGCTTGATTTTTCTTATATTCATAATATTAAAAACAAAAGTTTATTTTAAAGCATTGGTGCTTATTATTACGTATTAATATAAGATGGCTATAAAAATAGCTACAGATGCTAAAAAGGAAGAGACGATCGCGTCGATCACAACGAGCAAGATATATTCCAGAGAAGCTGTGACACATCATGAACCAGCACAAAGCAAGCACAGGGTCATATAGAAAAAAATGCTATCTAAACACCGTTATTATTTAGTATAAATAAAAAATACATATAATTAAAATTAACATAGGTGTGAATTCGAATAATTGTGATACTATAAAAACTTATTGATCAGTTTTTTTTATCTTTATAAGATATCAATTGGCGATTTAGTCTTCATTTAAATTATTACGGCTCCTTGTATGTTGCAATACTTATAGTGGCATTCTTAGATGACTTATTCAGCCCAACGCTTCTAGCATAGCTCTACAAACGTATCCTATCCTAAATCACTTTAGTTAACCAAACGATCTTTCTTGGTGTATACAATAAAAAGACAATTTATATTGCGCCGTTAAGAGAGATTTGCAGATTCTCCTAAAGGTCGATTTAATTCAGGATTCGATTCCTATTTTATTGACAGATTAAAAGTATTACAAAAAAAAATTTTGAATATGAAGATAGAAAGGTGGTGGTTGCTGTCATAAGATTAGGTATTTCTCCGCATCTGCATACACGTATGTTTAGAAAATATGTTAGGTAGGGAAACTACAGAAAACTTTCCAAGGGGCGATGAACTACAAATAAACCTTTGTAGATCTTCCGATATGTGATAGTGACACATTTAACTTTTAGTGTAGATAACTGTATGCGTATAGTGTTCATAAATTTTGATAAAACCCTTCAAAGGGTTGTCTTCAATTGCTTCCTAAAGCTGCATATAACTAACACTTTTAGGAAGATAAATACCCATTCAATTGAACCCCGTCATTACAGTTCAATGCATATATTGATTTATTGTTGACTATGTGAATTGAGTTTAAGGGTAGAGTCGGAAGGTAAGAAGTCCTCTGGGGATAGTAGAAAGAATTTAGTAGAGGAATCAGTTTTCAGCGGCTGATGTCGTAGGTTACCGGCAAAAAAACCCTGAATAAAGGGAAATTAAATCAATTCAAGTGATACTTGTGTCTTGTGAAGTGCAGCCTTAAGGCGTCACGGCGCAAAGAGCCCTAGACGACACCCTAATAAGGCCTTGTGTCCAGCGCCAGTAACCGTTTCAGATTGGATCGTCTCTAGCTTATCCAATTTTGAGCCTGATCTTCAATCTATGTGAGAACCAGCCAAAATTATTAATTATCTTTATTTTGTCGGAATTCATCTTATTACGTCCGAGTTATTCAGGAAACTGTAGGAAATGGTTAAAACAGTTTGTATACTTGACAGCTGTTTATAATTAAATTATTTGTATAGCGTTAAATAAATATGTCGTTGTCTGAGTCTCGAAGTCGAGGATCCCCTCGCCATTTCAACATCATTTCAAAAGTTGGAAAATAAAGCTGTGCCATGAAGTTGTCATTTCTTTGTTCTTATTTCCCCTCTTAAAGTGAGTGAGCTGTTGCACACCAGTAAACTCAACGGCCACACCGGTGTATTGGAGCTAATGGCACACCTGAAGTGAGAACGGAGCACACCGGCATGTTTTTTTTTCCAATTTTTTAAAGAATAGATTTATGCCCCCGAATACTAGGCGGAAAAAATGCCTATGTTATTCGAGGGGAGTGGTACAGCGTGGCGTTCGAACCGGCGACTTTCTGCACGGAAGACAAAGGCGTTACCGCGCGTCCGTGCACCTCATAAGTATATACTCGTACATACCATCACGCCCCTCCCTGTCACATAAATATGTACGTACCATCACGCCACTTCCCTGTCACATAAATGTGTACGTACCCTCACGCCATTTCCCTGTCACATAAATATGTGCGTACCATTACACTATTTCCCTGTCACATAAATATGTACGTACCATCACGCCCCTTCTCTGTTACATAAATATGTACGTACCATCACGCCACTTCCCTGTCACATAAATATGTACGTACCATCACGCCACCTCCCTGTCATATAAATATGAACGTACCATCATGCCACTTCCCTGTCACATAAATATGTACGTACCATCACGCCACTTCCCTGTTACATAAATATGTACGTACCATCACGCCACTTCCCTGTCACATAAATATGTACGTATCATCACGCCATTTCCCTGTCACATAATTATGTACGTACCATCACGCCCCCTCCCTGTCACATAAATATGTACGTACCATCACGCCACTTCCCTGTCACATAAATATGTACGTACCATCACGCCACCTCCCTGTCACATAAATATGTACGTACCATTACACCACTTCCCTGTCACATAAATATGTACGTACCATCACGCCACTTCCCTGTCACATAAATATGTACGTACCATCAAGCCACTTCCCTGTCACATAAATATGTACATACCATCATGCCACTTCCCTGTCACATAAATATGTACGTACCATCACGCCATTTCCCTGTCACATAATTATGTACGTACCATCACGCCACTTCCCTGTCACATAAATATGTACGTACCATCACGCCACCTCCCTGTCACATAAATATGTACGTACCATTACACCACTTTCCTGTCACATAAATATGTACGTACCATCACGCCACTTCCCTGTCGCATCCACCATCCGCATCCACCACCTTCCTATCTTTATACTTAATTTATATATATTTGAAATATTTTTAATCAGTCAATAACAGGGAGGATAAATCCCGAATTAGAGTGCCGTTGAGGAGAGTCTGCTCTCTAAACGATACTTTTGATTTCTAAACTGCTCTCTTAATTTTCCTTTTATTAATAATTGCTGGCGATGTTGATCTAAAGTCTATTCGACAATTCGTAGTGCATGGCCGCGCGGCAACGCGCTGGACTTCCGTGCGGAAGGTCATCGGTTCGAACCCTGCGCTGTGCTACTCCCCTCGAATGACACAGGTACTTCTTCCACCTAGTGTTCGAGGGTATAAGGATACCTGTGACTTCGGTCATATCTATTATTAAAAAAAAAATAGTTCTTTAGTCAGTGCGGTTACTGGCTCCTTTTCTCCGCCTGTAAACACTCTTAGTATTTTTATAGTGTTGTCAAATTGACGTATATGTGCAAAAATAATCAAATCTTTATTTAACATATTTCGAGGAATTTGAGAAAACATGTCGCTTTGTATGGGGCTGTATGGAATGATTTTGTTTAAATACAATTTAATCAATAAATAGCTTGACGTTTTAGCAAATATGGGATAAAGGTATATTTATTTGATATTTTAAGAAAGAAAACTGCTCTAAGATACTTCAATGGACTATTTTTGAATTTATACGTTTTAGGCATCGTTGTTTTATTTTTCTTTAAGAGATGGTTTTAGCTTCTTGCCGTTTTTATATTTTATATTTTTGTTTCTTCTCCTTCTTGCTACGGAGGTCAGCTCAATTTCATCGAATGGTTTTTTATTTCAATTGTTTGTATATCGCAATATGTCGAAAGATACAAATGCTTACATTTTATCACAACACGCCAAGTAATGGCTTTGACTTGTTCACAACAAGAATTCAGGAGTGAGTACGGAGTTCCACCAAGTTAAAGATGTAACCTTTGATAAAATCAGGCCTGTTTGATCGATTCTTGTCAGCTAAGTAGTTGTGATGATATCAGTGTTCCAAAGCACGTAGATCACACTTTTTAACATACATTTATGATAAAAGCACCAGGTTCTGACGGCCTTTCCATTGACATACTTAAGGAAACGGGAGAAGAAGTAGATAAGATGCTGGCGAAAATCTTTTCATCGTATCTACAGAAGGAAGATATTCCCGAAGAATGGAAAAATGCCACCATCATCCTACTCCATAAAAAGGGAGATAAAGAAGATCTTAAGAATTACCGACCCATTAGCTTACTACCAGTTCTCTATAAAATCTTTACTAAGATTATCTCCAATAGGTTAAAAACAACCTTTGATGAAAATCAACCCAGAGAACAAGCCGGATTTAGAGGACGTTATAGCACAATGGACCACATTCAGGTAGTAAAGGAAATAATAGAGCGTTGTCAAGAATACCAACTTCCATTATATTTGGCGTTCGTAGATTATGAAAAGGCTTTTGATTCGGTCAAGAAATCCGCTATTATCAGGGCCCTTCTTAATCAGGGAGTTCAAAAACGCTATGTCAATCTCTTCAGTAATATATACAATAACGCGACAGCAACAGTAAATCTCCACCAAAGTACCGATAAATTTCCAATCAGTAAAGGTGTCCGCCAGGGCGATACCATCTCGCCAAAATTATTCAACGCTACCCTGGAGGATGTGTTCAAAAAGCTTGAATGGGAAAATAAAGGAATCTGCGTTAATGGTTCATATCTGAGCCACCTTAGATTTGCAGACGATATTATTACCTTCGCTACACGTCCTGAGGAACTGCAGAGCCAAATACTGGAATTAGCGGAGGCAAGCAAATTAGCAGGTTTAAAAATGAATATTGATAAAACAAAATATATGTTAAACCGCTTTGCTGATGCCACAACTATCCAGGTGGACGGTACACAGCTGGAACAAGTCCAACAATATATCTACTTAGGACAAAGTATTACATTTGAAGACTGTACTTTAAATGAAATAAATAGAAGATCAAAACTAGCTTGGAGTTCCTTTGGACGACTGAACTACATCTTCAAGAGCAAGCTCCCAATCTGCCTCAAACGGAAGGTATTTAACCAATGCATCTTGCCAGTACTAACATATGGATGCGAGACTTGGACTTTATCGGTACGAATGTTACAAAAGCTCCAAACAACACAACGCAGCATGGAAAGGTGCATGCTAGGTTATACCAGAAGAGACCGAAAACGTAATGAGTGGATAAGAGCCCAAACAAAAGTTGAAGATGTTATAGAGGTTGCAAAAAGACTCAAGTGGAAGTGGGCTGGACATATCGCCCGAGCAACAGACCATCGTTGGACGTATGAAGTAATCCAGTGGTACCCAATAGGTATAAAAAGGCCTGTAAGAAGACCTAAGGTGCGCTGGGTGGACGAAATACGTAAGCATGCAGGTATTATGTGGCAGCAATGTGCAAAGGACAGGATTTTGTGGAGACAACTTGGAGAGGCCTACATCCTGCAGTGGATAGACACAGGCTGATGGTGATGGTGATGATGATATGATATGTATGTTTAACAATTGGGATACTACAAAGACACAGCTTAAACGGATCAACAATAGCTTTTCAGGATCAACAATAGCTTTTCAGGATCAACAATGCCTTTTCAGGATCAACCATACTACTTTAAGAAAGATTTATTCCATTCATCAATTAAAAGTTCGCCAGATGTTTGCATATTCATGTGCAAGAAAGATTTAAATAAAAATTTTGATATATCAAATGATAAGAAGGCTAATTATTATAAAAATGAAACCTTTTCTTCTATGTTTGTTTCACTGAATATAAAAAATAAATTTTGTTATTTTTTCTGCACGAAAAAGGAATTTAATTTTCGTTAAAATTCGTTTTTTTACTCAATTTCGTATTTTACAAGAAAAAGTTAAATGAGTTTTTAAAAAGATAAGCAGAAATTTAACTTGAGTTGATTTAGTAAGTTGCGCAAATAATCAAAGGGAAAACAGGACAGATTTTTTTCTAGATTCTACAAGAGAAAAAAAGTTAAAGCGTTTTGGTTTTCTGTAACGAATGTTAAATAACTGTTGAACTTTTCGCCGCTAACCGGAGAGGACGACTTCTAAAAACCCTGGTGCTGCCACATATTACATAATTATGAATATGAGATATACCCATGGGGATATGCTATAAATTGAGGTTAAGTTAGTTTGCAAATAGGGTTAATAGTTTTATAATTAAAGCATATTTGATAACACTGTTACAAAATCGTCACGATCGATTGGTTTAAGTTGGGAAGCTTTAAGTAAAATGCTCATTTTTCTTTATCAACATTGATTGCGAGTTAAACATGAACGTAGAAAATTAAGGAAAGGTGTCGAATAAATTCGATGGAAAGGCGTATACTGAGAAGAATATATCATTTGTCGATGTATGACAGAATAAGAAATATATTTAATGAAGATGAAGGGAAACTAAAAGCTGACTATAGTAGTAAGAAAAGAACACTTTGAGGTGGTTTGGACATGTTGATCGGATAGGCGACAAAATATTAATTAAACAAATTAATAATGCGAGCATGAGTGGTATACGTAGTAGATGATGACAAAGAAAATTATGGTTGGACTAGAATAATGGAATTTCGAAATTAGAAGGAGCTGCTTTAGAAGATGTATATATTTAGAAGTTAGGAAGGAAATATGTCGTGATAGGAAAGTTTTGCATTCTGTCTTTTTTGTTAACCCTAAAAAGGAAATGAAGTTATAGTATGTATGTACATCTATTTTTTTTTTCATTTAAACGGCATTTTTTGCTTGTCTGAGATTTATTTTAAACCTGAAAAGTACTATTATATTACTTTATATCAGAAAGATGTAAACTGGTTGAATGTGAGATAACTGTCTTGTCTTAACTGTCCCGCTGCCTCCTCTTATCTCGCCGAAAATATGATTTAGCGTGTCTAAAGCGTCCTTCTTTTAAGCGTCTTTCAGATCTTGAATACTCAAGGATATAATGTTTATTGGCCTTTTAATTGCAATCAAACAAATTTTTTTTTTTGTTTGATTGCAATTTTTTTTGTTTGATTTCATATTAATACTTACTTATTATTGATAAGTGATATTAAAAACCCTCAAATAACTAAAAAAAGTGTTTTCTGAGCTATATATTGTTTGCTTATTTTCGTCTCAATATATAAGAAACTATCAAGTTTCGTCAATTTTTTTTGTTTGATTTCATATTAATACTTACTTATTATTGATAAGCGATATTAAAAACCCTCAAATAACTAAAAAAAGGGTTTTCTGAGCTAAATATTTTTTACTTATTTTCGTCTCAATATATAAGAAACTATCAAGTTTTGTCAATTTTTTTTTGTTTGATTTCATATTAATACTTACTTATTATTGATAAGCGATATTAAAAACCCTCAAATAACTAAACATAAAGTGTTTTGTGAGTTGAATATTTTTTACGCATTGTCGTCTCAATATAAACAACTATCAAGTTTCGTCAATTTTTTTTGTTTGATTTCATATTAATACTTACTTATTATTGATAAGCGATATTAAAAACCCTCAAATAACTAAAAAAAGGGTTTTCTGAGCTAAATATTTTTTACTTATTTTCGTCTCAATATATAAGAAACTATCAAGTTTTGTCAATTTTTTTTTGTTTGATTTCATATTAATACTTACTTATTATTGATAAGCGATATTAAAAACCCTCAAATAACTAAAAATAAAGTGTTTTGTGAGTTGAATATTTTTTACGCATTGTCGTCTCAATATAAACAACTATCAAAGTTCGTCTATTTTTTTTTGTTTGATTTCATATTAATACTTACTTATTATTGATAAGCGATATTAAAAACCCTCAAGATTCGTCAATTTTTTTTTTGTTTTATTTCAATTAAATACTTACTTATTATTGATAAGCGATATTAAAAACCCTCAAATAACTAAAAATAAAGTGTTTGTGAGTTGAATATTTTTTACGCATTGTCGTCTCAATATAAACAACTATCAAGTTCCGTCAATTTTTTTTTGTTTGATTTCATATTAATACTTATTATTGATAAGCGATATTAAAAACCCTCAAATAACTAAAAAAAAGTGTTTTCTGAGCTAAATATTGTTTGCTTATTTTCGTCTCAATATATAAGAAACTATCAAGTTTTGTCAATTTTTTTTTGTTTGATTTCATATTAATACTTACTTATTATTGATAAGCGATATTAAAAACCCTCAAATAACTAAAAATAAAGTGTTTTGTGAGTTGAATATTTTTTACGCATTGTCATCTCAATATAAACAACTATCAAAGTTCGTCTATTTTTTTTTGTTTGATTTCATATTAATACTTACTTATTATTGATAAGCGATATTAAAAACCCTCAAGATTCGTCAATTTTTTTTGTTTTATTTCAATTAAATACTTACTTATTATTGATAAGCGATATTAAAAACCCTCAAATAACTAAAAAGAAAGTGTTTGTGAGTTGAATATTTTTTACGCATTGTCGTCTCAATATAAACAACTATCAAGTTCCGTCAATTTTTTTTTGTTTGATTTCATATAATATTAATACTTATTATTGATAAGCGATATTAAAAACCTTCAAATAAGTAAAACAAAGTGTTTTCTGAGCTAAATATTTTTTGCTTATTTTCGTCTCAATATATAAGAAACTATCAAGTTTCGTCAATTTTTTTTTGTTTGATTTCATATTAATACTTACTTATTATTGATAAGCGATATTAAAAACCCTCAAATAACTAAAAATAAAGTGTTTTGTGAGTTGAATATTTTTTACGCATTGTCGTCTCAATATAAACAACTATCAAAGTTCGCCAATTTTTTTTGTTTGATTTCATATTAATACTTACTTATTATTGATAAGCGATATTAAAAACCCTCAAATAACTAAAAAAAAAAGTGTTTTGTAAGCGTTAATTGAAATGAAACAAAAAAAAATCACCGCCTTTATTTTTTTACTTCGTCCTTAACTGTCGGTTCAGTAAAATTCTGGAACCAGTTATCAACTAATGTGAGACTCGCTGCGTCATTGGAATGTTTTAAAAAGAGACTGAAAAAAATGTGAAAATCAAGTTTCTTTCCTGATTTTTTACTGTTTTTCATCATCCCTTCCTTTTTCGTTGATTGATAATATCTCATAGTTACATTTTTAATATATTGTTGTATTATATTTTTCATGAATTTCGAACAAATAAAAATTGTTTGAATATTTTTTTCAGTCCTGTAATTTCCTTTATTTACTTTCCTTTATTTACTTTTGTCTGGGTTATTGGAAGAGATTGTCATCCGGATATAAACCCGCTCAATTGTTATACAAATGAAGTGTTATATAAATTAATTAATAAATATTTTTTTATATTTCAAAACCATGTGTGCTAAGGTACAGTGTAAAGTTCGGTTGATATTTAAATTTTCACTTTTTATTTTTTATTTTTATGTAAACACTTTCTTTGACCGTTGATTCTCACCCAAATGAATGTATGACCCTTGTCGGAACGTATTTAAATATCCTCCACTTTGACTTGTAAACATCTAGTTAACATAATTAATTGTAATTGGGTTAAACCTGTATCAAATGTAAAAAAAAATATATATAACGTTCATTACATAAAACGGCACTGCATATATGAAAAAAATTATGAAATTTAATGTTTAAATACATTTTAATGTTTTATGCCACATGGTTGTAAAGTTTGTCATATATATGCCGTGTTGGTTGAGGTTTGGAGTTAAGATGTAACTAACTGTTACTCAAAATATAATACATTTTGGGTGCTCAATATTCTTCGTCGCTTACTAGATAGAAGGGCTCAAGCTAGGTACTTTGTTTACATAACATTGTTTGGAGTACATATTATGCCACATACAAAGCATGTTTGCAAACTATTCAACACAAATTTTGAATATTATTTGGAGATGAGTAATTTTGTTTCATGTTATTCCTCATATTTAATTATTGGAAATTATGTTATTTATGTAAGCTGAAAAATATTATAACTTGCTGAAACCACTTTACATACACACCATTACCCTACCTACCTGTCGATGTAGGCATAGAGGGCAGAGCGCCAGACTTTGCTATCTAGACACACATCCTTAGTTTCCTTCCCATCTATACAACTACTATGATTTCCCTGACTTTCTATTTTTCCTTCCTTCAAAATATCATTCACTTGATTCAACTATAGTTTCCTTAGTATTCCTGTCACACGTTTTCCACTCATATTGGCACTTTATATTTGTTTTATTAGTCTTTCTTCTCTTATTCGTTCTACATGCCAAAACCACGTCAGAGTGCTTTTATACGTACTACATGCCAAAACCACCTCAGAGTGCTATTATTCGTTCTACATGCCAAAACCACCTCAGAGTGTTTTTATTCGTTCTACATGCCAAAACCACCTCAGAGTGCTTTTATTCGTTCTACATCCCAAAACCACCTCAGAATGCTTTTATTCGTTCTACATGCCAAAACCACCTCAGAGTGCTATTATTCGTTCTAAATGACAAAACCACCTCAGAGTGTTTTTATTCGTTCTACATGCCAAAACCACCTCAGAATGCTTTTATTCGTTCTACATGCCAAAACCACCTCAGAGTGCTTTTATTCGTTCTACATGCCAAAACCACCTCAGAGTGCTTTTATTCGTTCTACATGCCAAAACCACCTCAGAGTGCTTTTATTCGTTCTACATGCCAAAACCACCTCAGAGTGCTTTTATTCGTTCTACATGCCAAAACCTCCTCAGAGTGCTTTTATTAGTTATATATGCCAAAACCACCTCAGCCGGTTTTTTGTCATCTTACTCAACATAACTTACTTAGTGAATTCACTTCCGTTGCTCAAGTCATACTATTTGAACAAGGGGACTATTTTGCAGTGATCATTGCCAATTTAACTATTTGAATAATGAATTTTTCTGTCGTTCAACAAATATTTATGATGCATTAAGAGTTTTTTTGTAAGTATTATGTTTTCTCCTTTTCCTATATTTTAATAACTTTATCTTTGATATTTATCATTTAAATCTGATAATTTTTTTTTATATTATATTGAGTGCTACTGTAACTTCTAAATTATTTTTGTGGTATTATGTATAACTTGAAACTTTCCTGGTGATATAAGTATAAAAATACAAAATCATAATTTTGGTTACGTCCAAGTCAATTTACTTTCAAGTTATTACAAATCTTTCTAGTTTTGGGGTCAAAAAAATATTTGAGTGTATCGTCGGGTTTCTGATACAAATAGTTTACTAGCATATCTTGAACCTTAAAAAAGACGTTTACTTTACTTTGTAGTGCCGTGTTTATTAATATTAAAAACATTTATTTTTACCTTTTTGTATTCACCGCTGTTTTCTTTTTGTGAGTTTACAATCGGTTTCCAAATTCGTCCTCACTCTGTCTTTCCCGTCCTCCGACTTCCTCGCCAGGTGAAGATGAACTTTTTACCTGACGAAGAAGACGGAGATCTTTGAAACTGGTAGTGAACTCATAAAAACAAAACAGCAATGAATGCGAAGGGAAAAATAATGTGTTTTATTAATTTTATTAAAAATAAAGTTCGCTTACTGTTTCTGATAAATTAAAATTTGCTTGTACATATGGACACTTAACATATTTTTAGTTAAAATATCTATAGTAAGTTTTTATTAGGCATGCACTTTAATTTGATAATAATTACTATAAAGTAAATTTTTTTTGCTCTAACCTGATGATATTGTTGCTATACTGCGTAAGTTTAATGTGGTACTAATATTCGGAAGTGTAAGGATACTTATGACTTCGGCCATATCTATTCTTAAAAAAAAGTGAAAAAAACCATGCCTGTGGGCCCCGATCGTCTCACTTTGGTGTGCCATCGGATCCAGTTTATCGGTGTGAACGGTGAGTTTGCTGGTGTGCAACGGCGCTCATTCAAAAAACACAGCATCGGTTTCCAATGGAAATGGCGAGGGAATCTTTGACTACGAGGCCCAGCAACACGACAACAAATGTGTAATACTATTTCATACAAACAAAACAGTTTAAAAAAAAAAGATATAATTTTTTATCAGAAATATTTTCGTAACCAATTGAATTATTTGCAAAATTGTATTAAAGCCGTAATTGGATTTATTTTTAGAAAACCGATGGCTAATAAAAAAGAATTGATCTTGAAAAAAAAAAAGAGAAAAACTTTTCCCAATTGGAGATACTTTCTAAAGCAAATTAATAATATCTCTGTAGGCAGATAATTTTGCTGAATCAAAAATTAAAGTCACGTCTTGAAATTATTTCCGATTATCGGAACAGGATCTAAAACAGGATTTCGATATGCCTTTTAACCTTAAAGGAAATTAGGGGTTCATTTGAAACCTAAAAAATAACTCTCCGATGTGATATCCTGCGGGTGTAATCCTAATAAGGCAAAAAAAAAATGTCGCTGGGTATTTATAAAAGGATGGCTTTTATTAGATGTATTTGAAAACTTACTTCATATTGATTTTAATATTTTTATTCATTGTCTTTATAACATATACTAAACATATATTATATGATGGTTCCGCGATTACTCTTTTCGTGACATGATTTCGTTTAAATTTTCTTTAAGACTCCACGTGAGGGACTCACCAGTGACAACAATATACAGTCATGCATCTTCTTTAAAGCTGAGTATATCTTTAAAAAAACTGGCTTAAAGATTTTAACGAGTTTTTGAACGATATAAGAATTCGAGTACTCAGCTTATAATCTTCAATCACCAGTCCGGCTCATGTTTTCTCTTGAATAGTTCACTCCAAGATATATGGTTTGCATTTCTACTAGTTCTATCTTTGAAGAATTATATTCAGATTTTTCTTTTTACTCACCAGCTTGACTTCGGCTTGGAGTAAACAATACTGTTGTAGGAATCCACGTTCCAATCCACGAATATTGTCGCATACACACGGTCAATGACTGACGAAACGAACTTCGGATACCTCGATAAATTATAGTAAACAGTCCAAAGGTCACATGCCCCACATGAGGCCGGCCGAGCATCGCGCCGCATTCTATAGTAGAAAGAGAACACACCACGCTGTCTCGCCAGTTTCGTAAATAAATGGTTACCTACAATACTACAATTGACCATTTCTGCATTCACAGGAGCGAGGTACAATCATATCGCGGGCGCACTCCCGCACCGGATGAATCTTTCTAAAGGCTTAACTAACATCTGATTAAGTGTATATCAAAGCTATAATTTAAAGGATGTTGAAGGGATCTTTGTTTACTTTATGGCACTATAATTTTTTTAACAAACTTTGTTATAAGAGTTAACATTTTCAGATCTAAATCAGCCTTGGTTTAGATAAAAATCAACTTTGTATCAAATCAATATTAAAGTTAATCCTGAATCAGATCAAATTCAGCTTTGAATCAGATCAAAATCAAACTATAATAATAATCAAATATAGTTTTGATCAGTCCAAAATGTGCTCAAAAGTTGCTTTCAATTAGATAACATGAAATTAAGCTTTACGTGCGATCAAAGTCATTTAAAATCATATGAGAATCAAAGCTTATTCTTTCTATATATTTTATTATAAATTACAGTAAAATAAAAACAAACGTTTAATAAAAAAACGAGCCAGGTTCGAACCGGCGACCTTCCGCACGGAAGTCCAGCACGCTACCACGCGGCCATACACCTCAATTAAAAACAAAATATCTCCTCTTCAGTGACGAAACGTGTTATCGCAGATTTTCCAGTCCATTTTCTTTCTAGCCTCTTTTATTTCTGCTGGCCATCGATTACCTTGCTAAATATGTTTGGTTTTCTCTTTATTCAAAATATAAACCCACTACCCTTAAACCAAAACTTCATGTAACAATTTTATAATAGTTGTTTGTTTGTGATTCCGACAATGAATCCGCCATGTATAATAAAGAATTAATTAATTAAATAAATAAATAAATAAAAGCCCTGTTAAAAGGCGCTTGTCCTTTTTTCGTTTAAGTACATTAAAAGATAAATAATTAGTTAAATTATATTTTTTACTCATGTATGGAGTGTTTGTATATGGAGTGTTCTTGGTTAAAATTAGGCAACTTCCTGATGGAACACTAATTGATTTAACCATCAATACACCTGGTATAAAGCTTCCACTTTAAGTTTGAAGCCGCTTCCTCATATACGAACTTCCGAAGTCAAAACTTCTAAATTCTCCTGAAAGTTAAATATATCTTCGATTTTACCCCCAAAATAATGAGGAGTTTAAGTTATAAATACATTGAGAGTGGCTGAAGCCGCTTCGATAGTAACCACCCTTCGTTAAAATTTGTGTCAAGATTTACATGTCTATTTAATACACGTGTTTTACCGCACAACCTTCAAGGTAATGTTAACGAAATTTATTAGTGAATTTGTTAAGGATACGTCTATATTACATAAATAATATTTTATAGTTAAAACGAATTTCGTTTATTATTTTTTGTCATTTATGTCAATGATTTATTTTAAAGCTATTGTTTATAATAATATTCTAGAATCAATTTTGATACATGGGAGTGGAATGTGGATGTTGAAAAAAATTGAAAGGAGTCAAATAGATAATAAAGGCATGTATTGATAATGTGTAACAGAATACGGAACGATGTAATGAAAAAATAATGTGAATTTGAGGACGATATATTTATTGTTAGATAAAATAACTCTGAGATGGTTTGGCATGTAGAACGCATGAGCAAAGAAAACTTACAATAAAATATTTGATGTAAATGTGAACGAAAGTCATGGTACAGGAAGACTAGGAAAAATATGACTAGATCTAGTGAATAATATAAAAAAGTAAACACAAAAGTTAGAGAAATCATGTGAGGTGTACGAGGAGGTTTATGCATTGAGATGGCGTGAAAGCTGTGTGTCGCAATGTAAAAGTTTGGTGTTCTGTCCTTTCTCGTACCCCAACAGGGAAACAGTGTGATTATATGTATGTGATATATAATAAGTTTTTAAATACACGAAAGATGACCTCCTTGACTTAGTTCGTAAAACTCTGAATCTCCAAAAGGAATTTTGGGTTCGTTTCCCTAAAGTTAAAAATTTCGTCTTGTAGCAATACTCGCTTGCGCTAGAAGTGTGCAAGTATTGTTACGTATTCACCTGCTGTAGTATTTTAAACATGTGCGAAGGTAAACTAAAAGTTATTCGAAGGCTCGTTTAAATGAAACATGAAAGAAAGACACTTGCAAGACAGAGGCACAGGTTTTTAAACAACGTGAAGCTAGATTTTTAGAAGTTTACACAGGAGGAAAGCTGTGAGTAAAAAACAAATGACCGATTAGCTTGACAAAAAACCTCCAGGTGGCTGAACATGAGCTGTGTATAAAAGTAAAACACAACTCAATGACAACTTTGCCATCAGAACTTTCATTGAGTAGTACAGGAATAGCATCGAATTCAATGAATCCAACTACTTTTCCAGCTGTGCGAATTTCTTGGCGACGTTATCTACTGACTAATTAAAACCAGTAAAATAATTTGCACAGCAAGGTAAAATTTTCTGTCACACAGTTCACATATTACTGGCAATGACTTTTTCCCATACAGAATGAATGTTTTCTATATCCTTTTTAAATCGTATTTTTTCCAAAATTCTGATATTTCCATTCGCTTCACTTGTTGCTTGAATAGTCAAACGACAACCACGTTTATTGATAAATCCGCTGCTTAAACCGGAAAATAGTATTATCTTGTTCTAGTGCGCTAATCGATTTTTGCGCAAATCGAATTCGAGTTAAGCGAGGATTTCATGTATTTAACTTTTTTTTTTGTTCGGTCAGTTCCCCTTAATGTGGTAGTTTTGTGTTCTATTATAAAGTAACTCTTGTTTCTATTTTCATAATTGTTTTACATCGTGGGTTCCATTTCCATTCCTGGTGGTTGCAAAACCAAAACTTTCTTAGTCACTTAGTAACTTTTACATTTTTCTCGTTAGTTAAAAGAAAAAGACTCCGTTAAAAGAAAAAGAGTAACGTAATACAGTACAATGCAATTGTAAAAAAACTAGGCGTATTCGAAATTTAATTACACGATCTGAATATTCAGAGATACTAAAAAAATGAAATAGTATTTTTCTATAGGTAATTTATTGGCTGCAATTGTTTCGCAATATCTATTTATTAGTGACAATTGTTTCATCATTTTGAATGAAACAATCGTTAATTAATAACGATTAAAACTGTGAAAATACTGTTGTACGGCATCGTAATGTAGCAGATTCAGCTCGAAGGACCACTTTGTACAGCACCGTACAAATACTGTAATATATAATAGGTGGATGGCTGCCGCTCAATACTCGGAGATTTCGGTTTACTTTATGATTTTCCGGTGAAAAGTAGCAGGTTGAAGAGATCCCTCTTTAGCAGGTAGGAGTTGGTCGTAAGTAAAAACACAGTAGACGTTCCAGAAACTGAGAATATATTTTTATCATTTTTCGTTCCTTATGTGCAGCCAATCGCTCATCGTAAGCTCTTTTATTCACTCGTGTATGCCGTCATGGCTTGCTAGATACCATGTATCTCGCGCATTTTTCGCTTGCATGGGACTTTTCATAGAAACTATTGCGAAGGCTACGCATAAAGAACATTTCATCATAATAGGTACAGGGTATCACGTTTTTACATATCATACAAACAAAATTAATCATATGTTTTTGGGTGACGCATACGTCCGATATAACTGTTAAGTATACAAAATTGAAACAAAAAACTAGTTCTTTATATTAAATTATGCGAATGAAATTCACGAGGTAGTTTATACGAATGTCAGATCAACAACTCATGTGTTACTAGTAATGATTAATCACATAAAAAGTCAAATAACACTCTTACTAGAATAAATTGGTTTAAGTAGAAAATAAATACCTAATGACACCCGATTTTGAAGATTAGCTTATTGTATCTTTATTGGCTTTAAAATCTTATCACAAGAACACATTGAAATTTAAAAAATCCTATCAATAAAACATAGCAATCGTTTAAAATCTAATATAACAAGAACACAACAACGGTTTTTAAATCTTATCTAAATAACATACCAAGAGTTTGAAAATCATTAAGACTCCCGTCCTGCATGTATTGAACTCGCAACCTCCGGGTTAAAATAAAGGCATCTTATGAACAAGTATAACCAATGAAAATTATGAAACTAGTGCTGAAAAAGATTTTCAGGTACCAGAAAATAAATAAAACAATAGCATCATTCGAAATATGTATAATAATTTCAGGATTAAAATGAAAAAAGATAGGTTTGTAAGTGATTATAAACTCATGTCAAATAATGGTGAATGGGGTGGTTATTTCTACTTAGTTTCGTCGCACGAAATTGATAGTTCACCAGAGTTAATTAATTTTATAATACCTGGGAAACCATCCCCCAACGGTAGAGCTTTTCCTTGTTAAGGCGAGAGAACACTGATATTCGTGAAAATTAACACCATTCTTTGGGATTTTAAAAATAAACCAAGGGTACGTTATATTAAATATAACGTTCTTTGTTTTCATGATATTTAATATGCCATTTAATATTCCTTCGTAATATTTAATATAACATCGTCTCATAGTGATGACTTTGGTAGCCAAGTTAGTGAGATGATTGTCTTCTCCTCAGGGCTTTCGGGTTTATTCTTGATGGTATCCCAAAAAATATAAAAATGTCCTTTTGGCACTGACTGCAACAATCAATTATATTTTATTTTTATGTGAATCATTATCCTGCCGGAAGCTCATGACTGAGCATCGTGACTCCCATGATACCCTCTGACGGCTCTTCTCCATCCTTCTCTACACTCCGCCACTCGAAGTGTAGTTGTTAAAAGTTGCGTCTATCACTGGGGCAGTTCAACACATTGAGGCTCTTCTTCGCGTCATCTTTCTACGCTTCTAGTAACCACAAGCCTCTTCAAATTTTCTTCTAAAATAATAATCTTCCTAAATAATCGGAAGACTTGCCGGAGACATATTGTTGGCAATCTCTCGGTGGTTCATAGTTCTAAGAGAATGTAGGCGTAAGTTCCCCTTGCTGTCCATGGAGTTTGTAACATCCTTCCCCAGCACCACATTTCAACTGCATTTAATCTTCGTCTCGCGCTTGCTCTCAAGGGAGAGTTCAAGTCTCCGCGCAATACATGAATATCGCGAAGACGAGAGACTTAACTTTACGCATGTTTGTCATGATTGCGATGGTTCTGCTTATCCATGTCTTTTCTTGGATTCACCTCATCTTTGCATTTTCTATATGCATATTACATCAGTGTGCGAGGTATGGTACACTGATGTCGTCTGAACTCCTTTGCTAAGACACATTTTCTATATGCATATTACATCAGTGTGCGGGGTATGCTACACTGATGTCGTCTGAACTCCTTTGCTAAGACATATTTTCTATATGCATATTACATCAGTGTGCGAGGTATGGTACACTGATGTCGTCTGAACTCCTTTGCTAAGACACATTTTCTATATGCATATTACATCAGTGTGCGGGGTATGCTACACTGATGTCGTCTGAACTCCTTTGCTAAGACACATTTTCTATATGCATATTACATCAGTGTGCGCGGTATGGTACACTGATGTCGTCTGAACTCCTTTGCTAAGACACATTTTCTATATGCATATTTCATCAGTGTGCGCGGTATGGTACAGTGATGTCGTCTGAACTCCTTTGCTAAGACACATTTTCTATATGCATATTACATCAGTGTGCGCAGTATGGTACACTGATGTCGTCTGAACTCCTTTGCTAAGACACATTTTCTATATGCATATTACATCAGTGTGCGAGGTATGGTACACTGATGTCGTCTGAACTCCTTTGCTAATACACATTTTCTATATGCATATTACATCAGTGTGCGCAGTATGGTACACTGATGTCGTCTGAACTCTTTTGCTAAGACACATTTTTTATATGCATATTACATCAGTGTGCGCGGTATGGTACACTGATGTCGTCTGAACTCCTTTGCTAAGACACATTTTCTATATGCATATTACATCAGTGTGTGAGGTATGGTACACTGATGTCGTCTGAACTCCTTTGCTAAGACACATTTTCTATATGCATATTACATCAGTGTGCGAGGTATGGTACACTGATGTCGTCTGAACCTCTTTGCTAAGACACATAATTTAAACACACCAGATTTTCTTAATCAGCTTGATTCTAATACAGTACTAGTAAACATACTTATTTTGAAATAAGAGAAAACTAATGTTATAAGTTTTTCTTTTTTTTTAAGTTGATACTAAACCTCTGAACGAGCATGACCGTACGGCGAGCGATTTTTTGTCTCAAGGGAGTATGGACGTACACGGTACGTCCGATGTTTTAATTTCCGAATACATAAATTTATCAATAAAACGAACATGGCTCAAATGTTTTTAGCTATTCAATTATTTTGTATATGGCGGCCGCAATTACGTTATTTATATTACTTACCAAATCTATTTTTTATTTTACTTACAAAATCTCACTCGCTTAGAGGTTAATAATGACATATGAATGGTCCTAGAACGAAATTGTTCAAATGTATAAATATACTTTTCAGAACAAATAAAGCGGATAAATAAATACTTATACGCTTCAACTCAAATAAATCGGACGAAGTATTGAGATTTTAAATTTATAACATTTCATGTAATTGAAACAAAAAAAAAAATTACAGCGTGTATTCAAGTTAAAATTATAAGGAGTACTGAAACAGTGTTATGGCCTTTTGTAACGAAAACACTTTTAGAATTTCAACGTGTAGTTTTATTTGTATAAAGGTTGAATTACATTTGAAGTATAATATTAACAGTATTATAATAAGGATGATGTTAATATCTTAGCGGCTTTAAGAATAATGATGCTGCCTCAGATATGACGTCTTATTTAAAGCAAAGATAACTATTCCACGACCCTTCAATAGATTAGAGAGGAATGCGTAGGGCATGTTATCCTGTCAAATCAATATCAGTGATTTATATCTCGTCGCAGCTTCTCCCATTTAGTGATATTAAATCTTTATTGAATTTGGGGAGATAACCGCCAGCGAGATAGTAAACTAAAAAATAAAACATCGAGTAGGTCGACACTAAAGTAATAACGCTAAATCTAGTACATGATAAGCTTGACAAGGGTATAATATAACTTATAATATTTATTTGAATGTGGATAAGATAAAATCGGTTTTGGTGATTATACCGTGTTACAGATAATTCCAAATAGGTTCTTAGATAAGTGGTACATGCATAATATATTGAGGGTGAATGAGATAAGAATATAAGATTAACATGTGCTGGCAGTAGAGAGATACATGACAATAGGTAGATCGAGGAAAATTTGGCTGGATCAAGTAAACAAGATCATACTTCTCCCTTTACAAGAAAGTAAAGGGAGAAGTATGATAAATAAAAGATTGTGCATTACGAGATGTATGAATGTCGTTTGATAGGTTGTTTTCTAAGTTCTTAAGTTGGAACTCTTCAACCTACCTTCCCCGCAAGGAACACGGCGTGATGATGATATGTAAATATTAAAAATTTCCTTGAGTTTTTCTTGGATTATCGATAATGATGAAACACGTTCCAAGCATAGGATTGGATCTGAAATATCAATCCAAAATCTAACCAAGTGATAATGATATGTGATGCTTTGGTATACAAAAGATTCTGCTGTCACAAATCGGAAATACAGTCAGTCCACTTTCAGAAAGAAAATTGATTTTTTCATGTAGATACTGAGAACAGCTGGGATTGCTCAACATCCCCAAGAGGGTTGACAGAACGTGACAATTTCTTCGCTGTCTTATTTTAAGCCATTGAACTCTAACACGATATTGGTATATACGAGTATGATTATATTTTAACATATAGGTTAAAAATAAACTAAAAACTTACATTTTAGAGCTTCTCTGGTATATCTAAAAACTCTTCTCTAGCCCCACAAAACAGTTTACCCTGTATGTTGTTTAACCTTCCTTCCCTGTGTTGGGTATCTTCTACACGTTGCTTCTAATAACCATCAATATCTCTATAAATATAATAAATACAAGGTTAAGATTTTATGTATTCCTCCATAATATATTTACGCATTGATTTAAAAAATAATATTAATAATAATCAGAATTTATCGACTACATCGAGGTGTTTTGTAAAGATCGAAAACAAATTCGCATTTAAACGCTGCGAGTGCCTCGTCTTGACGATAGGTGAATAGTATGCGGGAAGCGCGACACTATATTCGCATCTCACTCTTGCATACTAGACTGAATTGCGAGGAGCTGAATTGTCTCAACGTCGCAAGCAAAGGCGTAAGCGCCGGGGTATGCGACTGACGTTCCGCGCCACTAGTAGCTTTTAAACTTGTAAATAGGTTAGACGTACGCCCGTTCCGTGAGCGTTTTTAAATGTTTTCAGATGGTTTTTTAATGTTTTCAGCAAATAAATCTCAATTATTATAATTTTTAACTTCAATTATAATTAATTAAGGGGATTATCTATGAATGTTCTTATTTTTCCGATTTTAAATCGCAAATTTTTTATTGCGTACTCACTACCCAACACCGGAGCACGCGTGTTATTTTTATCACCATAAGGGAAGGGTTAAACTCACCCCTCTTAAAGCCAACCATTAGCTAAATCATACAATTTCGAAAATGTACAATATTACGTTAAAAAGGTTTCTGATTCGTTCGCATGTCATGTTTAAGGATTTTTTATATTCATAAACTATTAATCCTTGTGAAATAAATTAAATATTCAGCGTATTTCCCAGTACACATTACACGCAAACACTTAACAATATAATTTAAGGGATTAAAAAAATATCATTGTTAAGAAGTTACAAGATCAATAAACTAAAAAAATATTAATAACACAGACTATTTTGAGATATATTTCTTGAATAAGTGTTCCAATACTATTTAGTTAAAATATATAAATAAGAAATTATTTTGAAATACATATTTCAAATAAGTGTTGCACAAATTTTAATAAAAAAAAATATAAATAACCCACATAATATTTAGAAACACATATTTCAAGTAAATGTTGCGCAATGTTTAAGTTAAATAATATAAATCATGCAAACTATTTTAAAACATCTATTTCAAAGTGTTGCATTACCTTTAAGTTAAATAATAAAAAAAAACACAAAATATTTTGAAATACCTATTTCAAATATGTGTTGCTTAGCTTTTAAGTTAAAAAACATAAATAACGGTAACTTTTAAAAAAATACACATTTCAAGGAAGTGTTGCAAACTTTTAACATGGTCAAAAAATTTGAATTTCACAAACGATTTTGAAATACACATTTCAAGTAAATGTGGTACAACTTTTAAGTTGTGCCACATTTACTTGAAATGTGTATTTCAAGATAGTTTGTGAAATTCAAATTTGATAAATAATACAAACTACGAATATTAATGATGCAAAATATATATATTGAAATATTTATTTCAACTGAGTATTGCACAACTTTTATGTAAGTTTGGAGTGATCAAGTGAACATACAATCGTCTCTAAATCGTGCTAAAAAATTATAAATGTTAATAAGATGTAATAAGTAAAGAATTCAATTATTAAGAATAAATAATTATGATCTTCGTGGCTTTATTGGCATAGCGTCTTTCTTTCAATCCGGGAGTTTCGGATTCAATTCCTCTAAATACCCATTTTGTGTAAAAGGTTTCAAATTTGATTTTCATTTAACGGCTTGTTTAAGTTCTTTATGTTTGGTTGGAAGACAGTACGTTATATTAAGATTTTGTTATGTAATATATTGTAACTATTGTAATGTATTTTTATCAAACACTGTTTATTCCCCTTTTTTGTGACGGTATAACCCTACCGGTTTCAAGGCTTTCACCTCATCTTCAGGGGAGCACAAACAAGACAAAATGCTGTTCGAACTGGTACCGATATACACGCTTCAACGGCATTGAGTCTTGTTTGCGCTCCCCTGAAGATGAGGTGAAAGCCTTGAAACCGGTAGGGTTATACCGTCACAAAAAAAGTGGAATAAACAGTGTTTGATAAAAACAAATTACAATGTCTTTAAACCTCCACAACGTTAATGCCTTAACTATAAACAACATATTGTAACTATCTCTACCAACCAATCAGAAGGGTACTAATGAGAGTTAACTGAATACCAGGCTGGAGTCTCTTGTTTGAAAATTTGGGTAGTAACGAGAATCGAATATGTAACCCCCAGGCTGGAACACAGATTTCTAATCATCGAGGCCACTGGGGTCGTCAAGTAAACAACGATATGGTAAGGTAGGTTACAATACTTAAACGTGCTAGGCGTGTGCAAGTGTTCTTGCCTCTCCATGTGCTCAACAAGTATATTCAACCAGTACGATGACGAAGTAAAAGTTACTTATCTACTCCAGTGGTTTTTATCTCAATGGCTTGATAACTGTCTCCCGCCCACGCTCTTTAACATGTTGGCATCATCATTGTATTGATGAGTGATTCTATACGAATGAATGAATAATACAATATTTAATATTTAAAAATAACTACTTGGTATTATTAAAAGTTTTTCAAATACGTGATTTTAAAAGTAGCAATCAAGTTATTATTTCTGTTATTAATATTCATATAATAAATGACAAAATAAAAAAAGGTTTTTTTACTCAATGGAACCATACAAATATTTAAGATGTTTTTTTCTGGTGTGATTTTGGTTATCTATAAAATTACAGGTGTTCTTTGAAAATGATTTTAAGACGAAATTCTCTTCAGTTTTGTCACTTTCACAATTATTCCCCTTTTCTACTCACTTTATTTTCTTCTGGTTTTTCGTCAAATATTTTACTTCCATCTTGTAGGCGTTTTTTCTCCCTTCTAAAATATAAAAGCAATTAATGAAATTAATTATCCTAGTCCCCTAACTTTTTCGCCATTTACATTTTGATTATTTTTTTTAACAACTTCGACCTACTTTAGAATATTTTTTTAAATGCAATTTTATCAGAAAAAGATAAATTGGGTCATTTAGTGTCTCTTAATTACAAATGATGCCTTGATAAGGGATGAATGTGAACTTAAGGCTAATGCGTTGAGTTAATTGAAAAAGAGCTTTCTACAATGGTTTGAACATGTAGAACGAATGAATGAAGAACGACTGACAAAAACAAAAATGTAGCGCAAATATGAGGGGAAGGCGTGTAAGAGGAAATACCAAGGAAAGTATGGTTGGATTGATTCACTTGAGTGAATTATTTTTCGAAAGACGGAAATGTAGAAAGTTTTACTGTAACATAAACATTTTTACTATTGATTTTGTTAAATATGTTAAGTGTTAAAATGCTGAATTATTTCATAGATGTTATTTTGTATTTGTGTTTGGTTTTTATACGAATTAAGGAAACCTGTAATGTGAAAAAGAACTGAAAAATTCAAAATAAATGGTGTTTAAATTCCTCTATAGGTTGTTTGTTAAATATTTAGCCACCAGTCATGATAACCAGTGCTAAAATGTGACATATCACATGTAGTGTATTATGACGAAATGTGACATATGTAGTATTTTATGACGAAAATCATGCAGAGCAGTTGAGATACCTAACTATCGTAAAGAAATTATGAAAATAAAAAAAATGTATTAAATATAGCCAGGATTAGATGTCCGTATATTTGGCGATAAAACAAATTATTATAACTGTGTCCATATTAGTTTATGGATGATAAAACTTTATTATTTTTTTATAAAAGTTTAAATATACGTTTTTAAATAACAGAAGAAGAGATCTGTCCCTCCTTGTTCTGGTTGGTAAGACATTTATTTGCCTTCCATCCGGAGGTTTCTGGTTCGTTTCCTGATGAATAAATCAAGACTTTGATCGAGAAAACCCAATTTATTACGAAACAAGAGATTGCTGAAATGCTGAACATATTAAAAAAACCACCTTCCACGAGCTTTTGGTGCAATCATAATTGACCTAAAAATACGAAATCACTTTCCGGATAATCTAGTACAATATGTTCAAGAAGAATGTTTAATAAGCAGCATTAACACAATAATCATATTATTTCTATTTAATGTTCAGGACATCCAAAGGTTTAACGCTCCTCCTCTATAAATCCCTTATTCGTCCTATCTTGACCTATGCTGCACCCGTTTGGGGTAGTGTGAGCAACACGGATCACCTGAAACTCCAGAGAGTGCAGAACAAGGCATTCAAGATATCTTTTAACACCCATCCCAGAACAAATCTTACCCGACTTCACGCTGAACAGCGAGAAGAAACCCTACAACACCACATCCTCGCTTGGACCTGAAGTTCTATAAAAGCCAACAAAATCACTTAGTAAATCCGACCTACCCTTCCGTTATAAGCACAAGCTCCCGAAGCATTATCTGTTACCTGACTAGTCCACCTACAGTATTAGCTGGGACGACCAAGGTCTGAGTGAATGTGATGGAATACAAGTAGCCTGAACGAGTGGACTTATTTTTGCTGAATAATTAGTGTAAGAATTGTTATCTAGTTATAAGTAGTATGTAGGTGTTAATTATTTCTAAGATCTCATATATTAAGATTGAATAAATAAAATAAAATGATATGTAGGAAAATAAGATTAAATATGTTCATAAATGATAACATATAATTCAGATTAGTTAAGTAATAAATTTGTATATAGGTATAGCCTTGACAAATGTTTGTATGGTAATTTACTTGTTTAATAAAAAAAAAAAGGTTTAACGTGAAATTACTAAAAAAAATATCTAATTTTACTTTAAATACGAGTGTAAAAGTTCAATTTCGCTTGATTACCTCCAAACTTTCAATTAATTACAGGCCATCGTGCATCCGGCTGAAAGCCAACCCCTCCTGCAACAACATGCACCAATGGTTTAATTAATGGCTGATATTTCCTGGGGACAAATGTTGTTAGTTTACAGGTCAGCGGGGGTCAGGTAGTTTCAAGGAGAATGAGATATGCAAGGATTGGGATGATTGGTGAAAAGTAAATCAAGTCGGGAATATTAAAAACAATAAACTATAGCTCGATTCAAAAATTTATAAGTAAATTGAATTCTTTTTTTTAGCGTTTTTCGACTCGATGAGAGTTGGTTAACTTAATGACTATCAATTAGCAATCGCTTTGAACAATGATCTTGTGTTTTATTGAAACCACTTCAAATTTTTCAGTTAGAAATCTTGTCATTTTTTAATACTTCATTGACCTTGCATGTTTACTTGCAATATGCTATGGAGCATTTCATATTTTTTCTCTGTCATTACGAGCCAAACGAAATCCAAGTTTCTTTTCGTGATATTTAATAATAAAAAGACACTTTATATAGCGCCGTTTAGAGATCATCCTTTCCTCGACAACGCCTTTAATCGGGATTGATTCAAACCCCACTTTTATTGACAGATTCAAAATATTACAAAAAGGCATATTCACATTTGATAAAAAACCGTACATTGTAATAAAATAAAAACAAAGTAAAACAAGATGAATGTAATGATATGAACATGGCGGCTACGTCCTTTAGCTTAGGTACTTCCCATATTTTGCTTATGTTAACCTTTTTCTTCCTGTGCTAAAAAAATGCGCACGTTCCGGTGCTGTGTATTCAATACACATGTAAAAATGAGCGATTTAAAATCGGAAAAATAAGAATATTCATAGCCAATCGCTTAAATTAATTTAATTTTAAGTCAAAAGTGATAATAATTTAAATTTAATTGCTGAAAATATGAAGAAAAAAAACATCGGCTGACGTTCACAAAACGGGCGAAGCGACTACCTCAAATGGATGCCCGAAAGCTAATGAAGCGAGAGAAGCGAGCGAACTGAGATTTTATTTCTTACGTTCCCATATATCGAAGTAGAGTAAGAGTGAGACGTGAATAGCGTCGCTTCCTCGCCCATAGCGGTTTTTTAGAATGAATATACCTATGTCACACACTGGCACACGTTTGATTGTATCGGTGAATTTATTCCCGGTTTTCACAAAATATCTCTGATGTGGTCGATAAGTGCTAATTATTATTAATATTATTCTTTCATTCAATGCGTGAATGTATTACGGAGGAATATTTAAAATTTGAATCCAGTATTTATTATATTCATAGAGATATTAAAGTTTTTAGAACTCTTTACATGATTCAAAAATTATTTTAACACATTTCACAGTTTATAGTATTATGAAGGAAGGTGCCGTTGAATTTTGACACCGTGGACTAGTAGTAAGTATGCTTGTCCAGTAATCAAACCCACCGTGTTTGATTACACGCAGATTCTTTGTTTCTACTAAACATAATACATATGTTCATTCTCTTTAGATCAGCGATTCCCAGCAGAGGTAATGTTTCCTCCTTGAGGGGTGATTTTAATTTTTAGAAGACGTTGACTTGTACATAATTATGAAGGGGTGTTAAGATTTTTAAGGGAATAACAGTGGTCAACATCATTAGTACAGTTGACTCCAATGTTGGATACACACCTTCCCTCTTTTCCTTCATTCGTTCCTATCATGAACCCATGGTTTCCAGTTGCTCCCATCCACTGTATTATTGTCATCTTCTATATTGCTAGGGATCTTCCTACACTACTTATGCCACCCTGTTTTCCACTTCAGCACTTTCTGGGTCCACCTATCATTAGCATATCTAGTAATGCGCCCTGCCCAGTTTTTCCTCTGGATAACACTCTAAGCAAAATCTGTAACTTTGATCTTCTGTCTAAGAGTGGGGGCTAAAAAACATCTGGTGTCCCCGTGGCTGGGCTCGCCCTATATTGGTGGGGTGTATTTTGGCCGGAGGGATGTTATTAGATGAGCCCAGACCTTTTGATAGTGTAGGGTACCCACGTCCCTAAAATATCTAAAATATATAGTCATTAAGAGAGAACAAACTATCATTAAGTGCCTCAAAATGACATTTTATAATGCGTCATAAAGAGAGAACAAACTATCATTAAGTGTTTCAAAACGACATTTTATAAAACATCATAAAGAGAGAACAAACTATCATTAAGTGCCTCAAAATGACATTTTATAAAGCGTCATTAAGAGAGAACAAACTATCATTAATTGCCTCAAAATGACATTTTATAAAGCGTCATTAAGACAGAACAAACTATCATTAAGTGCCTCAAAATGACATTTTATAAAGCGTCATTAAGAGAGAACAAACTATTGTAATTTATTTTTAACAAACACTGTTTATTCCACTTTTTTGTGACGGTATAACCCTACCAGTTTCAAGGCTTTCACCTCATCTTCAGGGGAGCGCAAACAAGACTAAATGCTGTTCAAACTGGTACCGGTAGGGTTATACCGTCACAAAAAAGTGGAATAAACAGTGTTTGTTAAAAATAAATTACAATGTTTTTAAACCTCCACAACGTTAATGCCTTAA
Source organism: Odontocerum albicorne (assembly GCA_949825065.1). Classification (NCBI taxonomy): domain Eukaryota; kingdom Metazoa; phylum Arthropoda; class Insecta; order Trichoptera; family Odontoceridae; genus Odontocerum; species Odontocerum albicorne. The sequence continues at coordinate 50,188,061 of OX463840.1, read as the reverse complement.
CCATAAACAACATAGAACAAACTATCATTATGTGCCTCAAAATGACATTTTATAAAGCGTCATTAAGAGAGAACAAACTGTTATTAAGAAAACAAATCTTTTGTTTATTTATTGATAAAAAAAATAAGTTCGAAATTGTACCCCAAAAACAATAAATGTAAAAGTACGTCTTGTATTGTATTGTTTATTGCAATGTCTTCCAATGAACCCAGAAGGTGTCAAATAGACTTTTAAGTATTACTTAAAGCTAAAACATAAACACCGTGGAGGTTTAAAGACGTTGGAATTTGTTCAAACAATCACTTTTTATTCTACTTAATATAACGGTATAACCCTACTGGTTTTTACCTCATCATCAGCAGCACCAACCAGACTCTTATTTGTGTTACCTGATGATAAGGGGAAACCTTGAAACCGGTAGGGTAATACACCTTTGTATTAAGTGGAATAAACAGTGCTTGATTAAACAAATTATAAAACTTTTAAGTATTAACATATTCTGTGTAAAAGTGAAAATTAGTTACAGTGATTTTTTACAGCTGCTCGTGGACGAATTGCTAACCTTATATTTATTATTTTTTTACATGGTTACACTTCATAGTATAAATAGGTCAAAACCCATACGATGGTTGTCATCAAAGAAAGAATACGAGAATTGAATTTTGAATACAAGAAAGCGAGAGAGGAATACTTGGATTCTCTGCGAAATTAATTCGAAATTTGAATCTCTGGGGGTCCGTGATACTCAACGAATTTTAAATATCAAGCTAACAATTTTTGAACCGGTGTAAAAGGGGACGATGTATAAATGATATGTATAAACAAATTCTATATTTATGAATATACATTTTCATACATATGAATATATATTTTCATGAATATCCTACGAGTAATTACAATTTTTATCCAATCGTCATACATGATACAATATTTTATATAATTTATATATAAGAAACATGATTTACAAAAGTTGTATGATATTGTTGATATTGTATCAAATTACCTGTTGTTTTTTCGCAAATTGGGTATATTTCTTGTCATGTGTAAAAAAAAATTATATTGAGCTCAGCATCGACCGTGGATGAAATAAATAAATATCGACGTGTGCTTTTAACACTTTAAGACCCGATCGACATCAAGACAACCTTTTTTCTTTTTGACAAATTGCAATTTTTGTGGAAGGGTTTACTAAAATTGCTATCATAGTATAAATATGCCAAAACCCATACGACGACTGTCGCCAAAGAAATAATACGATAATTGAATTTTGAATACAAGAGAGCGAGAGGCGAATATTTGGATTCTCTCCGAAAGTAATTCGAAATTTGAATCTCGGTGGATCCGTGATAACTGAACGAATTTTTAATATCTAGCTAACAATTTTTGAACCGATGTAAAAGGGGACGATGTATAAATGATACATATATAAACAAATTCTACATTTATGAATATATATTTTCATAAATGTAGAATTTGTTTTACTTCCGTGAATATTTCACGGGCTGCAACTAGTCTGGTATATTTGTGCAGTACATATGGCATTCTTATTTCTATAACGATATTTTGCATTAATGTAACAGTCTTCACTTGTATGTTCATGTATTGTTTATTTTTATGTCGTGTTTGTCTATTTACATTAATTTTTATTGTTTTAAATATTTATTTTTTATATTCGGTCTTTTGTAATGTATGAGACACTCATAACGGTTTTATTATTATTATTTTTGTTGTAAGGTGCGTTGTACCGTTTATTAATCAAATAAATCAAACAATTTATTCCATCCATCCAGCTTTCCTCGGATGCGTAATGTTTTTTTAGTTAATGGCAGATTTACAGTAAAACATCACGTAAGATAAAACTAATCTCTAAACACTTTTAGTAGAATTTGAGGGAAGGGATTCATTCAAGAATAAGGATGGAAAAGATATAAAAATAAGTATGAGAGGCTGTTCTGAGTTGTGTAATATTTTAACTTTTCTCTTTTTCACGTGAATAATGGGTGGTGCATATACGATAACTCTTGAATGTTCGTCGTGCAGTCGCACTGGATAGACCACTAATGAATAATAATAATACAACAATTTACATAACCCCGTTTAGAGAGCAGATTTCCTCCTCAAGGGCATTAAGATCCTCTATGTGTTGGGTGGTTAATTTTAGTTTTACAATGAATATCATTTATAATGAATATCATTTATAATGAATATCATTTATAATGAATATCATTTATACTGAATATCGTTTATAATGAATATCATTTATACTGAATATCATTTATAATGAATATCATTTACAATGAATATCATTTATAATGAATATCATTTATAATGAATATCATTTTTAATTTATCATTTATAATGAATATCATTCATAATTTATCATGAATATCATTTATAATGAATATAATTTATAATAAATACCATTTATAATTCATCATTTATAATAAATATCATTTATAATTTATCATTTATAATGAATATCATTTATAATTTATCATTTATAAAGAAATTCATAATGAATATCATTTATAATGAATATCATTTATAATTATAATGAATATCATTTATAATTTATAGCACGGTAAACGTAGCGTACTTCATCTTGCATTTATAATAAAGTGGATGAATAATATTATATTTTTTGTTATAATAAGTCTCAGGATTCTGGTCAAGTTTCTTCGGAGTGGGCGGATGTAACAGATAACTTTAATAATAAAGGAAGAAATAATGTCTCGGGCAGCTGTTGTGAGTTATATTCCCTGGAGGGTTGATAGGATAAAAACAAAAAGAAATAGTGGAGAGAATGGAGAATGGAGTATGGCTGAGAGTTGAGGGCGACTTGTGGTTACGAATATTTCTCACCTACCCGTTGCCGTATCGATCCTTACAATAACTTAAATACTGCATCAGGTCATATAACTTAAATACTTGAACATTTAAATCACTTATACTTTAACAAATCATGGTTAAAGTCACTCGTGTATTTTGACAACTCTCAACAAAAGATTATCTTCCGGTTTAATTTTCTGTTTTGTCAAAATTTAAACTCTGATTTTATTTTCTCTCTTTACATCGGAAGTGGGGTTGTGCGTTATGTTAGTTTGTGCGTTTATGAATTGAGTTTAAAAATATTTTTTTTTGTTTATAGGATATAATACAACCCAATTGGTTTATTGCAGCATCCAATCTCTTTGAACCAATCAAAAACATGTTTATTGACCTTTAAGTGAAAATTACACTCAAACCCTTTTTAACCTTTCCCTTCCTAAAAGAATCAGCGCTTTTCGGTGCTATGTATTCAATGCACATCAACACACATAAAAATTAGTGATTTAAAAACGAAAAAATAAGAATATTCATAGCCAATCGCTTTAATTAATAAAATTTGAAGTCAAAAGTAATAATAATTGAAATTTAATTGCTAAAAACATGAAAAAAAAAACATCGGCCGACGTTTAAACAACGGGCAAAGAGACCACCTCAAATGGATTCCCGAGAGCTACTGAAGCGAGCGAACTGAGATTTTATTTCTTGCGTTCCCATATACCGAAGTATAGTGAGAGTGAGATGTGAATAGCGTCGCTTCCTCAGCCATAGTGATTTTTTAGAATGAATATACCTTCGTCACCCACTGGCACACGTTTGATTGTATTGGTGAATTTATTCCCGATTTTCGCAAAATATCTCTGATGTGGCCGATAAGTGCTAATTATTATTAATATTATTCTTTCATTCAATGCGTAAATGTATAACGGGGGAATACCTAAAATCTGAACCCAGTATTTATTGTATTTATAGAGACATTAAAGTTTTGAGAAGCAATGTGCACTAGTTACACGTCACAGGGAAGGAAGGGTTGTTTTAACCCTTCCTTCCCTGTGTGTAACATGTGTCCTATACAAGTCGTATTTCTTATTCTCGTCTTTTTGGCTTTAGCAGGAATCGAATCCGTAAAAGTCGGGTTAAAAGACAGGTCATATTAAAAAGTTACCACTATCAATTAATATTTGAAACATGAATGGTTCTTATTGTTGTATTACAATAAACTTAATTAAAAAAAACAATTGAACCGTGATTCTGACAACATCGTACTTCAACCAATCGGTTGCACTTTCGTATATAAAGAAATATACGAAAGTGCAACCGATTTTATGTTATATGAATTTTTACCTCATTCTTATTCCATGCTGTAAGTATTAGGTGTTAACATAAGTTGTGTCCGTTTTTTTCCAATTTAAAAATCAGCACCAAAAGTAAAACAATATGGTAAAGGTTATACGTCATTCGAAATAAAAATTTCTGCTCTACAAGATTTTGTTTTTGCTTTTACGTTACATATATTATTTTATTTGATTACAAGCCTTTGAAATGGAATGTCAAGTACTTCTCACGATATTTGCGAATTCCATTGATTTAAGATGGCAGTAGTGACTACAATTCATCTGCTCAGTCAATTCTACGGTGGTTTGAAGGGGATCTTCATGAATAATATGGTTTGAGCGGTCCTCACCGAAGTCCACTGGTCGTCCGGAACGCTCCATGTCTTTTAGGTCGAAATTACCATCTTTGAAACGCAAAAACCATCGACCAGCTGTCTTTTCATTCATGGCATCTTCACCGTACACTTCGCAAATATTGCGAGCAGCTTTATTCCCTCGATTGAATGTGAACAGAAGGAGGTGACGAAAATGCTCACTTTCGTCTACTTGACATTCCATTTTGAAGGCTTGAAATCAAATAAAATAATATTTGTAACGTAAAAGCAAATACGATATCTTGTAAAGCGGAAAATTTTCTTTCGAATGACGTATATCCTTTACCATTTTGTTTTACTTTTGGTGCTCATTTTTAAATTGAAAAAAAAAACAGGCACAACTTATGTTAACACCAAATATATTCGGTTTGTCATTTTTCACTATGATTGTTTACTCGACGTCTTATTAAATGTGATTTTTATATTTTATTAATTTCAAATTATTTTTTGTATTTAAATGATTTCGTCTTTTTGTCATTTTCATTCTTGGGGGTCAAAAGTGATCGCTTTACTTATTTTTCGTGAGACAACCATATTTGAAATGACACATTTTCAAGTACACTTTGTAAATAAATTATTATGTTACTTAAAAATTTAGACTAACATTGAAAGTAAAGAGTTAGATTAATATTTAAATAATAGATTTAGACTAAGATTAAAAAAATACAGTTTTACCCTACACATGTGTCCTATACAAGTCGTATTTCTTATTCTCGTCTTTTTTCAGTTTTGTTTTATTGCTCTTAAATGAAAACTTAAAGAATAATTTAATGCGATGTTATGATTGAGAAATCCTACATTTTTTATAGTAAATTAAGAATTATAATTCAATTTCAAACGTTTATCCAGAATAATTCACAAACGTGTTATATAATCCACTTCCTATACAGCTCTGTAATTAACAATTTTACTCAACTTTCCTATATCATACTTTTTTTCGGATTACGCAATTTTATTTTTTGACACATGATTTAATTGGATATTATTTTTGTCAACATTACAGTATAATGGAAATACATTTTTATTTGTACTAAAATAGTACTATTAATTAGTTTTTGCCGACACATGTAACTCACAATGAGTCAGCTCTTTAACTACGTACACATTCATAATGTTAATGCCGACACATCTAACTCACAGTAAGTCAGCTCTTTAACTACGTACACACTCATAATGTTAATGCCGACACATCTAACTCACAATAAGTCAGCTCTTTAACTACGTACACACTCATAATGTCAATGCCGACACATCTAACTCACAATGAGTCAGCTCTTTAACTACGTACACATTCATAATGTTAATGCGGACACATCTAACTCACAACAAGTCAGCTCTTTAACCCTGAGAGATCGGCGCACTGCTATAGCAGTGGAAGAAATTTGTTCAACCCTTGTATTCTTAATTGAATATCATTCATTTAGAATACAAGGGGACATATTCTAAAATATATTTATGTTGTAAAAATATTTGTTTTTTGTTTTTTTGTTGTTTAAAATAAATGTTTATCACGAACGTCTGAATCGTAAATATATCTCTGCACTAGATAGACAATTATATTTTTTTCTCGTAGCACTCTCAGAGTTAACTACGTACACATTCATAATGTTAATGCCGACACATCTAACACACAATAAGTCAGCTAACTCTACACAGCTACGTACACATTCATAATGTTAATGCCGACACGTCTAACTCACAATAAGTCAGCTGTTTAACTAGATACACATTCATAATATTTGAAATAGTCAATTTTTCTTCTCCGCAAGTTAATGCTTATATAATAAGATAATATGTTTAAATAATTTACTCGCTCAATCTCGCAGATTACGAGAGTCTCAAATTAGCGAGATGAAACATCTCCACCCTGACTAAAACGTATGTCAGACTAAGCAACAAGAAACAGCATGTCAAAGCTTACTAAATTTCCGTTATGTTATATTTCAAGTTTCAAATACGAAACTCGAACTATTTTAGTATTACTTCAAAATATTAAAATAGTATTTCGTTGAAATTTTGCCACTACATAATAGCACATAAAGAATTAAAGTTTTGCAGCAAATTGTTCGTTGTTGGGACTCGTAGTCTAGAATTCCTTCATCATTTCAACGTCAATCAAGTTAAAAATCGAAGCTGTGCCATCGAGTTTTTTTAAAAGAGTGATCCGTTGCACACCAGAAAACTCACCGACCACACAGCTTTACTGGATCCGATGGTACATCGAAGTGAGATGATTGGAGCACACCGGTATGTTCTTTTTCTCTTTTTTTTAAGAATAAATATCGCCGAAGTCATATATATCCTTAAGCTCCCGAATACTAGGCGACAAAAATGCTTTTATCATTTGAGGGGAATAGTACAGTGCGGGTATAAACCGACGACATTCTGCACGGAAGTCCAGTGCGTTATCGCGCGGCCATGCACTTCATAATTGATTACAGCTACTTATATGAATTCAATAAACTCATCAATCAATAACATGTACAGAAAATGACATAATGGTAGATTCATTTCCAACATATTAATTAATGTTTTAAAGCGTCAATCTCTATGGTCTAGTTCAGGGGTATACATGAGGTCAACGAGAGTCACACATGAGGTCAACGAGAGTCATACATGAGGTCAACGAGAGTCACATTCTGGATTTTAATATATATATATATATATATATATATATATATATATATATATATATATATATATATATATATATATATATATATATATATATATATATATATATATATATATATATATATATATATATATATATATATATATATATATATATATATATATATATATATATAAAGAGCTCCACCATAGTCACGTTCTCACGTAGTATTAAATACACTAATTCTAATTTATTACATATTCTACACAAATCTTAATTGCTATATAAAGTATAAAAATACACATATAAGAAAATATAAAAATGAGAAAGAAAACACAAAATAATTAGTCAAAATTTATTTAATAAAAACAAAATATACAATAATAAAAAAAAGTGTATTTACCACTTTTAGCTACATCTCTCAAATTTGGTGTAAAATTTGTTACAGCCGTTCGCAGCAATTCTGTCGAATGGTCGTTTGTTAGCTGCGAACGATCTTTTGATTTTACAAACTTTGGTTTGTTTTCGGTTTGATTTTACAAACGGTTTGCGTGGTTTGCACACATAAAGAGGCAGGAGATACTCGCGCACCCTACACATTGAAATCACAGCATACACGTATACATCAAAACTTGCCTTTGACTTTGACAGTTGCATTCATACATGCGCATCTTGTCATTTACAACATTTAGAAAGGAAAATCGCAAAAATACAAGTATAATGAGGAAAGAAAGTATCTATATTTTTTTTAAGAGACATTGGGAGCCTCACTTAACACAACGAAGAGCCGTATTTGCCCACGTCTGGTCTAGTTAGTAAGACGTTTGAATTCCTTCCGGAAGTTTTGGGTTCAATTCCAGGATGTATTAAAGAGTGAGGCACAAAAGAAAAAAAAAGTAAAGTCAAACGAACGAGTTTATTGCTGAGCGCTTATATCTTTTAACTAACCAGAAAATTACTATAAAATGCAGGTGAAAAACTGCCTTTATTAATTATGAAGTGACATATGTTGCTTTTTAAGTCATTGTTTAAAGCTTCGATAGAGGTACTCACAACAACGCATGCAATTCAAAATTAAGTATGATAAACGTTATAACTATTATTTTTTTCTTTGATACAACCAGCATGTCGTTGTGTGGTTGTTTCAGTTGAACTAATTTTTATTTCCGTAGATTATTTATTTGTATTTGGAGATGGCTAGACAAATCGCAGGTACTACAAAAATAGTAAATATTATTGCTGTTCTTGACGTGTAGCAATCTATGAATACTTCATCGGTCATTGACCCTGTATGTTTATTATTTCAACAATAATTAATTCAGTTTAATTATGTTTACAATTCATTTATCCATTTTGACAATTATTTATTTATTAAGGTAGGATCCTACACTATCTTAACATGTTTAGAAGAAACCTTACAGGATACTTAGAAGACACCTTACAGGATACGAAAGCCACTTATTCCGTTACATATTCTCTAAGTTAATATGTTGAATTAGTTAGAAAGTGTTCTTAAGGTGATCTTAATTGTCGGGAAAGAACACTAAATTAAATTATCTAAAAAAAAGGCACACACGGAGCGAAGGTTGTCAAATTCAAAGATATCAAAATGGAATACTGTGTCTGAAAAAGTAAATACGACATTCGTATGAACAAAGAAATATTAAAACGAATTGGAAAATTTTGATATCTAGGAAGTATGTTTTCTGAGAACGGAAATGTAGAAAGAGATATTGAAGGACATGCTGCGTTAAGAAAAAAGGGCACTAAAATATATGTATATACTCAAACAATGTTGTATTAAGATAAAAACTGGTTAACAACAGCGTGTTTGTGTCAATTTCGTTGTATTACAGTGAAAAGCGAAAGCGGAAAATTAATGAAAGAAGGCAAGGGAATACGATTAAAAAAGTACACTCATTTAATAATTTGAATAATCGTTGAAAAAATTTGCAAAAATACGAATACGATTTTATTAATATCCACGAGTTTTGAATAATCGTTGAAAAAAATAGCAAAAATACGAATACGATTTTATTAATATCCATGAGTTTTGAATAAACGTTGAAAAAAAATAGCAAAAATACGAATACGATTTTATTAATATCCACGAGTTTTGAATAAACGTTGAAAAAATTTGCAAAAATATGAATACGACTTTTTTAATATCCACGAGTTTCGAATGATCGTTGAAAAAATGAGCAAAAATACACATACGATTTTATTAATATCCACGAGTTTTGAATAATCGTTGAAAAAATTTGCAAAAATACGAATACGGTTTCTTCTTAACGAATGCCCCGACAAAGGACAAAATTATCCAAGAAAGCTTTCATTTTTAATTGATTTGTTTTATTTTATAATAATTTTACAAACGAGAGATGAAAATTATTCCAAATTAAATCTTTTTTTTATCTAAATTTCGAACATTTCGGGAAAATAAAGCAGAATAAATTTTCTCCTTTACAAAGGTATGGCCCCTTAAAAATAATAAAAAAAACTTCGTTTCATTTAGGAGGGCTGTGAATAATTAATATTGTTAGTCTTTCTTTTACTTCGTTAAAATAGGCAATTAAAAAGTTCTCCGAAAAATGTTTTGCCACAAAAAGAAACATTTCAGTGATTTTTTTTCCACTTTGAATCGTCAAATTCTTTTTTTTTTTTTTCAATAACATAACTGGTTAAACTGATTTAATAATTCCTTTACGTGTCCGGGCTATAAATTATTAATAATGGCACGTGTTGTCGGCTGGAGGCAATAGAGATCGTCCTATCATTCGAAACTATCATATCTTGCCCAGAGCATGTAATCCTGATATTCGGACAAACTAACATGTGTTGAGAAGAACGTTTAAAGAACCCCGAAAAATCAAAACCAATGTCAATGACTGGTTATACTAACGACTAATTATTGTTGTTAACATTAGTTGTGTTCTTTTTTTTCCAAATGAAGAGAACACGAGGACACAACAAAAAAAAATTACAACAAACTAGTCAATAATATATTCTCCTTCATTATTTTACAACAAATTAGTCAATAATGTATTTTCCTTCATTACTTACAATTTCTTGCCAACGTTCTACAAGTTTTTCAATGCCTGTACGATAAAAACCATCCAGTCTTGACTTAAAGAATTCGTCCAACCATGTCCGCAATTCGACGTCATTATTGAAGGGAACGCCGCGCAAATTGTTCGTAAGCTACCGGAAAAGGTGGAACTGACGGCGAAAGGTCTGGAGAATATGGAGAGTGTGACAGGACTTCTCAACCAAGCGTTTGAATGGCATTTTTCGTAATGTTGGCGATATGAGGGCGGGCGTTATCGTGTTGCAGAATAACGCCATATTGCCGATCCGGCCTTTTTTGTTGAATCGCAGTGTTGAGCCGCTGCATTTGCAGAATGATAGCTCCGCGTTGACTGACTGATTGTGTTCAAGTATCTCGTAGTGGATGACGCCTTACCAATCACACCAGATGCAAATCATAGTCTTGCGTGGATGCAAACCTTGTTTCACTCTAGGCGTTGCTTGTTGACCATAACTCACCCATTCTTTCCGTTTCTTCATATTCAGATAAAGGCACCATTTTTCATCACCAGTAATGATGCAGTAAAGAAACCTTTGCTTGTGGTCATGCGTAGCTCGATGAGCAGAAATTGTCGAACGTTGATTTTTGTTGTTTTCACTCAAAACATGTGGAACCCAAGCGTCGAACGTCTGGACTTTTCCCATTGATTTAAGATGGCTGTATACAGTTACGAGTATGTGACTACATTTCATCTGCTCAGCAAATTCTACGGTGGTTTGAAGGGGATCTTCATGAATAATATAGTTTAAGCGGTCCTCATCGAAGTTCACTGGTCGTCCGGAACGCTCCGTGTCTTTTAGGTCGAAATTACCGTCTTTGAAACGCAAAAACCATCAACGGGCTGTCCTTTTATTCAGAGCAGCTTCACCGTACACTTCGCAAATATCGCGAGCAGCTTTGGCAGTTTTATTTCCTCGATTGAACGCGAACAGAAGGAGGTGTCGAAAATGCTCACTTTCGTCTACTTGACATTCCATTTTGAAGGCTTCTAATCAAATAAAATAATATATGTAACGTAAAAGCAAACACAATATTTTCCTTTGAATGACGTATAGCATTTACCATTTGGTTTTACTTTTGGTGCTCATTTTTAAATTTGGAAACAAACTGACACAACTTATGTTAATATGTTCTGTGCTTGAATAGAAAAGTTGGGATATGTGCTATTTTTGTTACCACCTAATCTATTTGTTAAAATGAAAATAAATAAAAATGGAAACGAAATTCAGTTCCTTAAATGTTATATTTAAAACTTATTAATGTATGTTTTTGAAAATATTTAAATATCATCAAAGTCATTGTCAACCAGGGTCAATCCACTGCTGGATGAAGGTCTCCCCAAGTTGACTCCAAATAGTTAAGTTTTTTTGCTGCCATGCTTCCTGATTTCATCTATCCAGCGTACCTTCGGTCTTCTTTTGGGCCTCTTTATGTCTCTTGAGTACCATTGAATTATTTCGGATGCCCATCGGGAGTCTCACACTCTGGCTATGTGTCCTGCCCATTGCCACTTCATTATTTTGCACACCTTTATAACGTCTTCTACCTTTGTTTTATTGAAAACCCAGGTGTTTCGTTTAAGGTCTCGTTTAGTATATCCCAACATGCACCTCTCCATGCCCCTTTGTGCGGTCTGGAGCTTTTGTGTGTTCTTTACTGTGAGCGTCCATGTCTCGCAGCCATACGTAAGTGCTGAGAGAATGCACTGGTTGTAGACCCTTCGCTTTAAGGATATTGGGAGATAACTTTTGAAGATGTTGTACAAACGTCCAAATGAGTTCCACGCTAGTTTTGTCCTTCGTGCTATTACCTCCGATATGCCACCTACAAAGGAAATAAGTTGTCCCAGATACACATATTCCTGGACAAGGTCTAGTGGCTTTCCATCTACGTTTATTGATTTTGGGGTAGCAAAGCTGTTCATCATATATTTGGTATATTCATTTTTAAACCAATTTCTTTATTGGCCTCTACCAATTCTTGCAGTTGGTGCTGAAGATCATTTGGGTTTTGTGAGACTATAACGATATCATCTGCAAATCTCAAATGGCTCAGTTATTTTCCATCAATCACCAGTTGTACTACTCAAACGTACTTCTACATATATTATAGTAATAATTATTGTATAAAAAAGATGAGGCCAACTTATTTTTTGTCGCAATCGACTTTTTACGTAAAAAAATATTCCCGATTTACTTATCGATATTGCGAAATTTAACACATAACACACTGTAATTTATTTTTAACAAACACTGTTTATTCCACTTTTTTATGACGGTATAACCCTACCGGTTTCAAGGCTTTCACCTCATCTTCAGGGGAGCGCAAACAAGACTAAATGCTGTTCGGACTGGTACCGATATAGACACTTCAACGGTTGGAGGCGGGAGGGGTGAGGGGAAGGCTAGGTATTATTTCGGCCAAGAGCGGGGAGATTTTGGGGAAATAACTATTCAACAGATGCTCTGATCTGTATATTGACTTAGAAATTTCTAGGGCCTCCAATCTGTCCAATCTATTTCCGTTGTCGCTAATATGTAAGAATTTGGCATCATTGATAGAAAAAGTATGATTCTCACGGTGACAATGATTAGCCATTTCAGAATAAATTAGAGGATTTGTTAAGGCAGATTGGTGTTCACGAAATCTCTTTTCAAAAGATCTTCCTGTCTTTCCTATATAGAAATTATCACAGTCAGCACATAAAAGTTTATACACACCGCTGTTGTTAAGTATTCCATTTTTGCCTTTCCCATTAAATAAGAGTTTCCGGAGATTGAAGTTAGTGTAAAAAGCTGGCTTTATGTGACTTGGAATATTTTTGGTTATTTCATTTGATATATTTTTTATAAATAGGACTTTGCTCCATTTATAGGTATGCTTATAGGTGTCGTTAAATATATAATCTTTTATGAGTTTCTTTTTTGTTTTGTTTTTTAAAAGTGAATCAATGAGGCTTCCAGGATAGCCATTATTTGTAGCAATTTTTTTGATGGTTATTAATTCCTTTTTAAAATTGTCGTCGGTTAATGGGACACTGAGCAATCTATGAAGCATACAGTTAAAGGCGGCTAATTTATGATTATTAGGATGGTTAGAAGTTGCTGGAATTATGGAGTCTGAATAAGTATTTTTCCTATATATATCAAAGTCAAATGTGCCTTTTTTCCGAGATAATGTTAGGTCCAAGAAATTTAATTTTCCGTCCTGTTCTGTTTCTAATGTAAATTTTATAAAACTTTCTATAGAATTTAAATATTTAAGAAAATGGTGTAATTGTCTATCGGTACCCGTCCAAACACAAAGAATGTCATCTGCATACCTAAACCAGCACAGAACATTTTTGGTTAGCTTAAAATTACTCCTAAAGATACATTTTTCAAAATAGTTCATAAATATTTCACTGAGAAGTGGAGACAACGGTGAGCCAATAGCTAAACCATTCGTTTGTTTATATATTTTATTGTTGAAGTTAAAATAATTTTGTTTGATGCATAAGTCCATTAGTGAAATCAATTCTGAATTTTTAACAAGGTCCTTACTTTTGTCATTTATGATATTTTTTGCGAGCTCTAAGGATCTCCAACCTGGTATGCTTGGATATAGGTTAGTGACATCAAAGGATACCAGTTTTGCATTATGAGGCATTTCTATGTTATTTAATTTATCAATTAATTCCAATGAGTTTTTGATTGAGTATTCAGCTTTAAATTGGGTTAGATTATAAAACTGTTCTTTGACAAACTTACATATTTTATAGGTTGGTGCCTGGTTATATGAGACTACAGGTCTTATAGGTATATTGTTTTTGTGTAATTTGGCTAAGCCATATAATTGCGGTATTTGTGGATTCATTATACACAAATTCTTTTTAAAATTTTGGTTCATGATGGAGCTACAATTTTTAAGGACGGATTTTACTTTAGTCTGCAGAGAATTTAAAGGGCTGGTTTTTATTACTTGAAATTTATTGTTATTAAGAAATTCTAGGACTTTTTCTTCATAATCCTTTCTATGAAATATAACTATTGATTCACCTTTGTCTGCCTTGGTTAATGTTAAATTATTATCTTTCAAAGTCTTTTTGATGTTCATGGCCGTGGCTAGTTCCTTCCGGGCGATGTTATTCACTTGACACATGGCGATGGATTTCTTGATGTCGGCTGCACACTTGTATTGCACATTTTTGTCCTCATTACGAAGTAGTGCAACAGCGTCCACAGCGAGCTGCTCTATTTGGTTGGGAACATTTTTTTGAATTAGGGAATATTTGAGCCCTTTTGACAAAAGGTCCAGTTCTTCATCCCTAAATTTATGGTTCGATAGGTTAAACACTTTTTCTGCGAATTTTAAATCTTGACTTTTGTCGCTTGTGTTAATGTTAGGTATTCCGTTAATCTGGTCACATTTTAATTTATTTAGTTTTTTATCCAGAGTTTTTTTCTTTTTCGATCCAAATGCACTGACAGATTCATACACATAATCGTTAAAAAGGTCCCACTCAACCGGATGCAAACAATGAATGAGTTCTGTATGTAAATGTGTGTTTGTTAAAAATAAATTACAATGTCTTTAAACCTCCACAACGTTAATGCCTTAACTATAAACAACACATAACACACTGTTATTTCCAAGAAAGCCTTTACAAAGTCTCCATCAGAAAACGACTTCCATTTTTTGCTACAAAATAGCTGGCTTTGAATGATGCGGTAGTCACTGCGAGTGAATATTAGTTCACACATTGCATACGTTCGATACAATGTGTGAAATAATATGCCAAATAAAATCAATACAAATAACATTTTTCGTTTATTTGGTACCTACGACTTCCGTGATTCTTTGGTAAGACGCCTGTCTTCCAGCCCGGGAGTTATGTGTTTATTTCCCGTTGTAACCCAGGTTTTTTATAAATGTTCCCGTGTGGTTTCCACTTAAGGCCTCTTGAACATATTTCTGATTAGTTGGTCGCATATTGTTCTGTATACAACAAAAGTGTTATACAATGCAACTAAATATATATTTGCAGTGCATAGCAATTTTGAATATGATTCGGACAAAAGGTTTTGCAACTTTTAATACCATAATGGCAATATTTTCAATAGAAATCCTCCTACAATACGATGCTGTCTAGTATTATGTTTATACATTTTCTGACATTTATTTAATTCCGGCCATTCGCGGAGCGGAAAAAATGTGCAAAAGTTTTTGTTAGTGTGTGTGACCAGAACAGAGTGTTGACATCCCGCATGAGGGGGTCCGTTTCTCCATTTGGAGGGTTGAGGAGGGGATTGGTCCATCCCCCAGCATCCAGACGTGACCGGGTCGAGGAGGGTACAACCCACCACTCTGTGTCAGGTGTAAGCAAACTTTCATGTCATTAGAGATACTTGTGAAAATTATGCAAAATGTGTAAAACTTTCACTGTTTATAATACATTTTTTTCATATTTGCTATGTTTTCCAATCAATCAGAAATACTACCTTGATCAAAAAGTTTTAAGACCGGCCCCCGTGTGGTGTTGTCAGTCCCCCGATGGGAATTTCGCAAAACTGGTGCCGAAACACCTCAATTTAATGCAAAAAAGGACCGCTTTGAAATCGAGAAAGACATGATTTCCATGAGTTTTTGACCAAAAACAACACGAATACTATCCAGCAGCCTTCGAATTCACCTGATCTGGCTCCATGCAACTTTTTCCTGTTCAACCGACTTAAAAAACCGCTTCGCGGAACGCGTTACAGCACCCGAGAGGATGTCATGAAAAAATCGAAGACGGCTCTGATGGACATACCGAAAATTGAGTACCAGCGGTGTTTCAAGGATTGGACCAAGCGCTGGCGTAGGTGCGCTGCAGTCGATGGAGAGTACTTTGAAGGGGACCATATCGATTTTGATGAATACACTTGTATTTTCGATTTTATGAATAAAGTATATAAACTTTTTGATCAAGGTAGTATATTGAAAATTGAAAGTAAAATTAAAATGAATAATTGTCAAGAATAAACACCGTATTATAAATTAATTATACCTGAATAACCGTAAAACATAAAATATTTTGCATGCGTTAACTATTTCAGTGCAGTCTGAAAACTTAAAAGGCTGTTAATCGTATAAACCCTTTAATGATTAACAACCTTTTTAAATTATGTTTTTCCGCTTTTGAAAATTCTATAATAGTTCTAGTGTTGTTCACAGATCGATTTCAAACTCTGTCTCTTTGTATTCTAGTCGCTTAATGGGATCCATTGTCTCTTTAAAATCTGTGTCTGAAAGATGTTTCTACTGAGAGCAGAAGAACTTTGAAACCGATTTCATCATCATCGAATAAATTGATTGTTCCGAATCGATCATTTATTGTCGAGTTTTATGACAGGACTTGAGCTTTCCTGGTCTCGTGGCGTGAAATGGTTTGCCTCTAAATGTAAGGTATATAGGTAATGTGTGTAACATTAGGAAGCACTTGAGGAATACCCTTTTTTGGAGGATTTTTCAGACTAAATATATAAAAAACTTAAAATATTTTTCTAATACATTTTTTTACAATTTATTTATTGATGATTTGAGAATGTGCAAAAAAAATTGAAAATTCAAGATGTTATCAACTGTTATATCTTGTAAAAAGAGGGAGCGCTGGTCGACATGATTGAAATCTTTTTGTAAATTTGAAACAAAAATCATACACAGTTTCTTAATAACAAATAATGTCGTTATAGTTGGTACCAAAGAAAAAAATGACGCCTGTCTCCTAAAAATTTACCCTATTTTTCAAATTATTTATTTTTTAAAATAGTAAAAAAAATATTTTTGAATTTTCCAAGGTAGGAACGTTAGAAAAACATTTATTAAAGTTTTATACTAAATTTAAATGCAATGGGTCGGATAAAATTTGAGATTTTATGTCGACCACATTGAAAAAGTAGTTTCGAGAAAAACTCGTTTAAAGTTTCGAGATTATTGTCTAAGTCATTTCGGTGCGACGTAATTGCTGCTACATTTATAGTTAAAACTTCGTAAATATTGAGAATAATTTTTTTTTTTTGAGAACACATTTTTAAAGGTTTAAACTTTAAGAATATGCAAAAGAAAACGATCATTTCTAATTTCTAGAGTACGAGGGTAGTCCCAAAAGTACCCGACCTAACAAAGAAAACAAAAAATTTGAGAAATAATATTTTTATTTCTCAACATAGTCTCCTTTCAGCTCAACACACTTTTCCTAGCGATGTTCAATAGCTTCAATACCCTGTTTATAGTGAGAACCGTCGAGCGCCTCAAAATAGCTATGAACCGCAGATTCCACCTCTTCATTGTTCGCAAATCTTTTACCACCGAGCCATTTTTTCAAGTTTGAAAAAAGAAAATAATCCGAGGGGGCTAAATCTGGCGAATAAGGTGCGTGAGGAAGCAATTCGAACTTTAATTCATTGATTTAGGCCACCGCGATAACGGATGTGTGAACTGGTGCATTGTATTGATGAAACAACACTTTTTGTTTTTCGCCAAATGCGGCCGTTTTTTCTTGATTTCATCACTCAAAGGCTGCAATATACTCGCCTTTGATTATTGTTCCTTTTTGAAGATAATCAATGAAAATTGTCCCACGCGCATCCCAAAAAACTGACGCAATGACCTTGCCTGCAGATGGAACTGTCTTCGCCTTTTTTGGAGCCAATTCTCCCCTTTCAGTTAATTGTTTTGACTGTTCCTTCGTCTCAGGTGTGAAGTGATGGACCCATGTTTTATCCATGGTTATGAATCGACGCAAAAACTCGGCTTTGTTGCTGTGAAACATCGCCAAATACTCGATTGAAACATCCTCACGACGCTGTTTTTGTTCCATTGTGAGCAAACGCGGCACCCATCTTGCGCACAGCTTTCTCATGTCCAAATTTTTAGTCAATATGCAATGTACAGCACTTTTTTAAATGCCTTCCATGTCTGCTAGCTCGCGCACTTTCAATCGACGGTCATCCAATACCATTTTGTAGATTTTCTTTACCATTTCTGGCGTCATCACCTCATTTGGTCGACCATTGCGATGTTCATCTTGGCAGCTCGTACAGCCTCGTTTAAACTCTGCCACCCAATATTTTACTGTTGTAAATGAAGGAGAAGACTCCCCCAGAGTAGAATCAAGCTCGACTTTGATATTGGTTGGACTTAGACCTTTCAAATGAAAGTATTGTATCACAAAACGATGATCAATTTTTTCCATTTTTATAAATTCACTGATTCACTGAGAGCATTTCCATGTTTAAAAATTCACTGAAACAAATACCAAACAACGTAGCGTCTTAAAACTTGAAACTAAAGCTTCATAAGTTTAGTATTTTCTACCATACCAATATTTTAAAGCAACAACCGCCATCTATACCTCAGGTCGGGTACTTCTGGGACCAACCACGTATATCCCCTTAATGATTTTATATGAACTCTGCACATAAACAGCGTAAATATGAGTGTTTAGTTGGATCAAGTGAATTATATTTTAATAGAAGGAAATGTAAAAAGTCAGAGAAACGTTATTCTTACTGGAAATCGTGATGAAAGACGACCGAAAAAAATATAAAATATCATGACTTGATGAATTTTAAATACTTCATTTAAACCGCAAGAGTTGTGTGTGTGAAATATAAATGTATTGTAAATCTATGATTTATCATATGTCGCAATAGATCAATTAGTGATACTAGTCCATCTTCCTATCTCGACAACGAAACAGCGTTAAGTATGTATTTGTGTATTGTTAATGCATTTCGAGCTCCAAGTATTTATATGAAATTTGTTATTATTAATTTAGATCTAATTTTAATGTTAACCGACTCCTGCTTTACGCAAAACTATTGTGCCTGTGTCCATTATCACACCTCCTCTTCCTTTGGGGTGGAAATATTTGCAGTGGTCAACGTAAAGTGTTAGCTAAGGTGAGTTGTATTTGTAGCAAAAGCTTTTACAAAGTTGTCAGGTTTATTTTGTAACATTATTGCAGATAAAGACATATTGCATATTCAAACATTTTAGCTTTTGTGTAAAAATAACTTCACAAAAGCTTTCAACTCTTTTGTTCGTCAATAAGAATAAAAGGATAACGCATATACCGCCGTTAAGAATGTATTCTACTCTAGAAATTGAAAAAAAATTAGTTTTTTTTACATATTATTAAAGTTTAGACCTTTAGAAATATGTTTGTAAAAGAAAATTTTAAATTTTTTTATATTTACGAAGTTATAGCTATAAAGCAGGCAGGAATTACTCCGCACTGGAATGACACAATAATCTCAAAACTTTAAGCGCGTTTTTCTCGAAACTGCTTTTTTTGACCTGGTCGACATAAAATCTCGAGTTCTATTTAATCGATTGCCTTCAAATTTAGTATAAAACTTCAATAAATATTTTTCTATCGTTTCTACCTTGCAAAACTCAAAAATATTTTTTTTGCAAAATTCAAAACTATTAATTTGGAAAAAGAGTAAAAAAATAGATTTTTTTCAGACAACAGCCATTTTACGATTTTTTTTCTTTGGTACCAACTATAACGACACTCTTTTTTTTTATCAAGAAATTAGGTTTAATTTTTGTTTCAGAGTTACAAAAGGGTTCCAATCATGTCGACCAGCTCACACTCTTTTTTTTCGACAATATACAACAGCTGATAACATCATGAATTTTCTTTTTTTTTTTAAACTTATTTTGTACATTCTCAAATTATCAATAAACAAACTGTAAAAAAATGCATACAAAAAATATTTTTTATTTAGTCGGAAAAAAACGCCCGAAATTCACGCCTCTAGAGTACAATACCTCTAGAACTTAAGAGAGCATACTCTCCTCGAAGGCGTTTTCTTACTTGAGATTCTAACCCATTATTATCGGCATATTAAATATATTACAAAACAAATATATATTAGTTTGGCACCTGTTTGCCTTCAGAAAATGCAAGGTGGCTAGATCTCTACATATGTGTATGTTTGAAAAACATATTTAGCAAAAAAAAAACGCTAAAATCTAACTAAGGGAAGACGAACTGCAAAGAAATCTTTGTAGATCTTCTGATATGAGATAATAATATAAAACATTCGGTTTAAGGGAAACTGTAGTGTATATGTGTTCATATATCATCAAAAAAATTGATAAGATATCCCAACCCCAGTTAATTTAAAATTTCTCGCATTTTCTGATAATTATAAGTATAGTCCTTTTTAGAGAATTTTGTTATAATTTTTAGGTTATCTCCATTATAATTACGACCACGGTAGGTTTTTAGGTTATCTCCATTATGATTACCACCACGGTAGGTTTTTAGGTTATCTCCATTATAATTACCACCGCGGTAGGTTTTTAGGTTATCTCCATTATAATTACCATCACGGTAGGTTTTTAGGTTATCTCCATTATAATTACCATCACGGTAGGTTTTTAGGTTATCTCCATTATAATTACCATCACGGTAGGTTTTTAGGTTATCTCCATTATGATTACCACCACGGTAGGTTTTTAGGTTATCTCCATTATGATTACCATCACGGTAGGTTTTTAATTAATATAAAGATAATTATAAGTATAGTCCTTTTTAGAGAATTTTGTTATAATTTTTAGGTTATCTCCATTATGATTACCACCACGGTAGGTTTTTAGGTTATCTCCATTATGATTACCATCACGGTAGGTTTTTAATTAATATAAAGATAATTATAAGTAAAGTCCTTTTTAGAGAATTTTGTTATAATTTTTAGGTTATCTCCATTATAATTACGACCACGGTAGGTTTTTAGGTTATCTCCATTATGATTACCACCACGGTAGGTTTTTAGGTTATCTCCATTATAATTACCACCACGGTACTTTTCTAGGTTATCTCCATTATAATTAACACCACGGTAGGTTTCTAGGTTATCTCCATTATAATTACGGGAAAAAAAACGGTCATAACTTATGTTGTATGTAATATATAAACAATGCCATCTATGAAGTATTGGTGGAATAATATTCTCTGAGTTCTCAAATTATCTGACTGTTAAGTCCTAAATTGAAATTTCCTCACTAAAATAAAATTGTGTATCATTAGCAAGAAAAAAAAAAAGTTATTATTTAGGGGCATGAAAGCATTTTCTGTATTCTATGCAACAGGTATCTTGAGGGTCATATAAATTTCATGATGTTACGAAGCAGAAGCGAAATACCTAAGGAGTTCGCGCTAAGTAGCCAATGAAGGCATATTATATTAATGGGTTCATCTATAAAGCATAGGGCTTACATAGGCACTTGGCCGGTCCTTGGAAATAGGGGTAGAAAAATGGGTTTTCCTTTATTTAATTTTTGGATGCTCGATCCTTGAAAGAAAAGGTAAAAAATGTGTTAGAATGTATTATACATAATCATTACATCGTATTTGGTAAAGGAAAATACCAAAGAGATTTCTATCAACCCTTTTTTTGTATATTAATATTTTATATCAAGTTTTGCACAAGTTTGTATTATATTTGTTAACTTATTTCAATTAAAACATAGGTCAATTTGATCCAGTCACGTTTGCATATATGTCTTTATTAAGTATGCTCAGTGCTGAGCATCGAGGTCCTCTGCTATGCCTCAAAGTTGTCGTATCACCTGTTTTCATATCTTCCGGTCTTGGATCATACTGAATGCAGCGCTGAAAGAGAATCCTGCTAACTCTTTTTTTATCCGTTCATTTTATGAGACAACTTTCTCTTGCTTGCCTTCCCTCAACTGTCCCCGTGGTCATCAGCTCTCCAGACTTTCATAATTTTTCCAACAATATACCTGAATTATGTTAGCATTCTTTTTCTGGATTTCGTCGAAAGTTATTCGGTAATTTCCAATTCCTGGGTAATATAAACTTTGGCGTGCCTTGCGGAGGAAGATACATATATGGAACATTCGCCTCCAGCACCATATCTTTCATGTTTCTATCCTTTCTTCTCATTGTTCATATTTCTCCTCCATACAGGGCTATGGAGAATACTAGAAGTTTTACTAGGCGGATTATGATTTTTCTGAATATAGACGAATAAAATTTAATAGTCGAATGAAAATATGATGACCTTCTTCCATCTATGGAATACGATGGAATGACACTGTGACTCCATCACATATCTGATTGTTGCTGATTGTGGAGTTCAATCCTAGACCCATATCTTCTCCTTCATCCACTGCAAACATAAACAGACTGCTCTGAATTGTGAACAAACCAACCATCTCAAACAATACTTCTCCAAAGGTTTCGAGTTTGGACTTGACATGTAATTTCTGTAAGGGCAATTAATTGTAAGCTTAGAGTATCCCTAGTTTTTTTTGACCAAATAATAATAATACTTGCTATTTTTTTTAACCTGGCAAGTTTTATTGCCATGTGGCAATCTCTTCCAACCAACCAGAAAGATGTTTTTATAGGCCCTAAGTGTTAACCAGACTGGAATCCTATTTAAACAAATCTGGGTTCCAACGGGGATCGAACCTGCAACCTCCGGATCGGCAGACAAGTGTCTTACCACCAGGCCACGGAGGTCGTCATCGTCGCTACTATACCATGATGTTACGAATTCCATCGACAGCAAGACGAACTAACATCTCCATTTTCTAAGAACTGAGAATCACCGACAGATTGTCGGCAATATGCTTTCAACAAGCCCTACATTTTTTTTTAGGTACATTGTTCATGGCCATGGATACAAACTGGAGAGGTTTGTAGTTAATGGAGGCGTGGAAGGACGACGCACAAGAGAAAGAATCCCAAATGCGTTCGACTGACCAAGTGAAAGACGCAACTGAACTACCCTTAACTGGACTGCCCTTCGAGCTACGGAGTCCAGGGATGGACGGAGATGAGTCGTCACGGAGGCTATCATGGAAGTCGCGATGCTGTCATGAGCTACATGACAGGATGATGATGATTATACCACAAAAATAATGATATTAAAGACATTAATTATATTATAGCAGTAAAAAAAATAATCCTATTTAAAAAAAAATAAACTTTATTTTCTGCTGTTGGGCTGGAAACGCAATACAAAGCAAGCTACAATTAAAAAAGTACGAAAACTTAACAAAACAGAAAAGATCAACAATATCATCAATATGTGCATTTCATAACACGTTATGTCGTGTTTATTGGACAAGATCTAGATAACGTATGCTATATACATTAATTAAAGTAGGAAGTATTTCAGGAATGAAGGCTTTCGAGGGCATTCAAGGGCAAAAGTATCAGGTACGAGCTAGAAGACACAGCGAGTAACTCTTTTGCTCTAGATTTTTTTGTGTCATACATCATCTTTATCAATAACATATCATCCCACCAAAAGCACAGTTGGACTTATTTTCCCATTACACCACAAATCCTTCGCCTCCACACTATACATCTAATACCGTTCCTTCTATTCATCTTACTCATAACCTTTCCTTCTTAAACATTTTCTACACTTGGATCAACCAGTATTTCCTAGGTCATCCTCTTCTCTAACTCTCACTGACGCTTGTACAGTAAAATCATTTACTTAGAGTATAATAAAATCATTAATGTCGAAAATATTTCAACGTGCCCTTTTAACCCTCCTTAACCCATCGGTTGGTTAGCTGACAATATTTATTATTCTGTTACGAGTATCATCAATATTTCATTTTCTGTTATACATCGTCAACTCTTATTCTCTTATACATCGTCAACTCTTATTCTCTTATACATCGTCAACTCTTATTCTCTTATACATCGTCAACTCTTATTCTCTTATACATCGTCAAGTCTTATTCTCTTATACATCGTCAACTCTTATTCTCTTATACATCGTCAACTCTTATTCTCTTATACATCGTCAACTCTTATTCTCTTATACATCGTCAACTCTTATTCTTCACAGTGCTCGCATTTTTATCGCAAAAACCATTAAATTAAAACACTGGTTTCCACAAAATTAATTAAAATTCAATAAATATGTATTTTAAATAAATGAAAACAATTCAAAGATTCTGTTCCTTTATTTAAAGTATTTAAGCAGAATTTAATTTCTCTTTTATAATACACTTTCAAATAATTGAGAATATTATCACCCTGTTGAAGATTTTAGATTCTTAACACGCAACGCTTCATTTACATTTCCGTTTATCGAATATAAAGACGCGCTCCCTTAAGCAAAGTCGAGGGCTGAAACTTTAAGGTCCCCCGTTTTTATAATAAGGACACATTGTATTTTTTTTCCCGTTTGCTCGATTTAAGTTTACTTTGCAAAATATTGGAGTTGCGAACAATAAAGTGGTTGAAATATTGGGAAATCGGTCGTGTTTCATTGTTTGTTTCTCAAATAAAAATGATAACGTGAGGATATTGATATCGTTAAGTTTTCTTATAGGCAGTTTGTTTTTGTTGTGAATAGTGAGTAAAACACAATAGTTTTACTATAAGTTGTCATTTAGTTAAATATGTGTTAATATAATAAAATTAGATGATAGGAAATAAACACCTTAATGAATTCATAACTTGGTTTGAAGAGAATCAGATTATAGAAGTTTTAAATATTAAGGAGCGTTCATAAATTCAGTACATGGGCTAAAAAGATATCTAATGAGACAAACATTAATTGACACATAACATGAGTTTTAAGAAAAAAACAAAAGAGAGGAACCTTAATAAATTCGTAACATGGGTCTTATAATAATCAGATGAGAAGGATTTTAAAGAAATTTAATGTGAATAATTAATTTATTACATGATTTTAACATATTCAGATTTGATGTCCATTATAATGGACTCAGAGTTCATATGCACTTTTGAAACAACCTTGTAGTATATTTATGTGATCAATAATAACAAATGAAGTGTAGGATACTATACTATCGACTTTGTACGTTTTGGGCGCCATCTATCAAAACTTATACGACATAATGTTCTCAGTTAGATATAGGCCAACGCCTTGTTTACTGGGAACACGACAAATGAAAGACAACAAACCCAGATCCATTTATATTGTGTGTCGAAATTAAATAACCTGTTGTTTTTTCGCTAATTGTGTATTTAGAGAATTCCTTGTCATATGTACATAAAAAAATGTTGCATTCAGTATGTTCTCGAAAGTAGTTTCTGCTAAATATTGATGGTCTTTCTATGATGTTTTGAGTAGAAGTTCAGAGAATCTGAGACCTTGAACGTAGTTCTGCTTTGGTAGACTTCAAAGGAAAACTGGTAGAAAATATTGAGACAATGGAAATGAAAATTTAGAAGTCCCATGGAATGACCAAGGTTTCGTTGGTGATATGAAGAAAACAAGATCCTAAAGAAATGTTGAGCATACAACGGTAGGAGAAAGGAATGTTTTCTTCAGTTTTAAAGCTTTGATGGACCATGCAGCCTGGTATTGGTTTCAAATGAATCATAAGTTGACCACCGTTGTATTTAATTTTAATTAGGGTAGGGTAGGAAGTAAGAATAAATCTTCAAACAAAATAACGACAAAAAATGTTTTTCTGACCATTTCGCTGATATACTCGTATGTGTATATTTTATTTTTATTTATTTATTTATTTCACACATGACAAGAAAAACAACAGGCAATATAATTTGGACACACAATTTTAATGGATCTGGGTTTGTTGCCTTTCATTTGTCGTTTACCCAGTAAACTAGGATTTTGCCTGTATCTCACTGAGGATATTTCCGATTTTTATTATTTAAAACCCCGTTGCACATTCTCATTAACCTGACAAACAGTGACACTCAATTACATATGCATACATTACGCGAATCATACCCCTCACACTTCGTCACTCCAGACAGACCAAAACGTTCATCCCACAATATACCGCACATAATCATAAAAAAAATAACAAAAATACCACACTCAAGAGCTCACGCAAACGTTTGCTACAAGTCATTCCTTTTGCAATTAAAGTACTCAAACTCCTGTCGCAACAACAACCACGCTCCGATCCATTACCTAAATTGTTTTCCTCCTTTTGCCTTCATTGAATTCGGCACCTTATTGTATATCATATGAGCTAAATAGGCATATTATCTTTGGGCAAAAGATGTTTTAACTCTAGGGATGGTGAACATTTGATCAGCTGGCATGTGTGTCATGTGTCTCTGCTGAGTCTGCATCTTCTCTTCCTCTTGATGATAGTGCCAGATAATGTATATACATGACAATGTTGTCAGTATACCTTTCAGGTTATCAAATTTCTCTCTATTTTTTTTCAGCCGGATCATTTTGAACTCATAATTTTTTTTTTGAGATATTCTTAAACACATATTATTTTATCTGTGTCAATCTTTTCCATACAAAATCTTTGAATAAAAAAACCCAAATAATCCATAATTCGTAAAATAACATTTTATCTTCCTCGAATTCCCATTCCACAGTGAATAATTTAAAAGATGTTTGTGGTTTTAAAAGTAAATTTCAACACACGCTGAGCAGATCCGAAACAAGGGTGGGACAATCGAGACATTGACCTTAGGCGTGATATCTGAAGGGTGCTAAAATCAAACGAAAAAAAGAGCTAGCATAAAATAATTTGAAATTTCATCTTAGTGTTCACTCTGCATATATTTTTTAAATACTTGCGACCATAGCACCATTGGAAAGAAGCTTTTGTAAATTAAAAATTATCAACTTATTTAGAATTAAGTATTGTCACATACGGCTATTCTCTATACAGAGTATTTGAAACAAATAAATTATATTTGAAACAAATAAATGTTGATAAACCCAATGATATTTTTTTCACTATGAATGCTCCAAAAAGAGAGAAATAAATATTTGGGGCTAGAGTTTTGGTCCATTGATTTGCACTGTGGGGTAAAATAGTCATACGACCCTTTTCACTTTTTTTAATATCAAGGGTTGGGGGAGGGGTGGAGTAATTCTTTTAGAAAACAAAAATATATCCCATTCTAAAATAAGAGAAAGTAAAACTGCAATTTTAACAGTTTCTGGAAGTGTTTAAAAAAACTTTTTTATGAAGCACGTGTTTACAAATGGATGCTCTAGGCGCTAAAATACTTCGTCTCGGTCTTGATGGTGAGAATATTTTCGTATAATGTATAATTACTGGTGACAATTTTTGAGTCATATGCTTGCATTTGAATAAAAATTCGTTTTTAAAGATAAATCTACAAACAAGGTCCTTTATACTCGTAACAAAGGTGATTCGTTAAAATAATTCCGTGTGAATTTTTCTAGAGAGAAAAGGAATTAACAATGGTTCTTTTGTGACACTATAATCTAATAACAACGTCGCAATGTAACATGCTAAATTACAGAGTTAGTGTTTTACGTTCTGGCCACATATAAAAACAATAAGAGGGATGCACTTTACTGCAGTGGTACTAAACCGGTAATCCGTATATCAATCAAATTCAGGACCATTTTAAAAACTTTTTGATAGCTCATTTTGAGAAAAATAAAATGTTCAAGAATGCCTCGATTGCATAATGTTGATAATCTCTCTTAGATATTAAGTTTTTCTAGTACAGAGGCATTTATTAGTTGTTCTGTCCATAAAACACCTAACAATCTTATCCAACGTCATATGTTGATATAGTCTATTTTTCTAGTACAGAGGCATTTATTAGTTGTCCTGACCATGAAACACCTAACAATCGTATGTCTGTCATATGGAAATGTCGCTACGAGGAATGAAGACCATTTTGTGTACAGGAGAAAATGTAGGATGGGCCCTGTGACGTTTGAAGTGTCATGTATCAAAGGGATGGGGTAAAATAGTTTTTTTATAAATCGAAAAATTGTTTTTCCCTAAACTGACGTTTTAATTCCTAATTTTCATTGTACAGACTTTCTAATGTATTGTATGATTCGTATCTATCTTTAAATAGGCCAAGATCCACTATGAATTAATACTATTTACGAACATTTAATTTTAGGTATAAAAAAAATCGAAAATCCAATTATCGTATACCCTATCCCTAGCCAATGCAGATTAACGTAGTGACTTTTAACAAACGTCACCAAATATTATTTGATTTTAACAAACTGCCACGTTTTTGCTAATTTGTAACAAGATGTATTAATTTGTCATTAGTGTTAGTTTTATGTAATGTATTTGCCTAAATAACTTGCTATTTATTAGAATCGAGGCTTATATTAAAGTTGATAAAATAATTAAAATTACTTAACGTCGTTACAAGGTTGTATTGGGGCTAATTTGTGAACTGTCTCAGGGACCATGCTACATTTTCTCTAGTATAGTGACTGGAAGTGTTGAAGGGCAGCGAGCAAGGTGTATAGACCTAATCAAAGAGAATACTAGTTTTTCTTTGATTGCTGTACTTATCATGGCTCAGGACCAGTAAAAGTGAAGATGAATCATGTCATAAGCAAGAAACCTTAGAAGAATAGGAATTTAAACCATTTGGCTAGTCAATCGTCATGTATGCGTTGAGGTAAATTTTGAAGATCTTTTTTTTTTTTTACTAAACAAAGTTAATTATTGTGCAAACATTTGTCAAGGCTATACCTATATACAAATTTATTACTTAACTCATCTTAATTATATGTTATAATTTATACACTTACTTAATCGTATTTTTCTACATATCATTTTATTTGATTTATTCAATCATTTTATTTTATTTATATATAATATCTTAGAAATAATTAACACCTACTCGTACATACTACTTATAACTAGATAACAATTTTTACACTAATTATTTAGCAAAAACAAGTCCACTCGTTCAGGCTACTTGTATCCCATCACATTCTCTCAGACCTTGGTCGTCCCAGCTAATACTGTAGGTGGACTAGTCAGGCAACAGATAATGCTTCGGGAGATTGTGCTTTTAGGGATATGTATCCTGGAGGGAGAGATGATGATGATTTGTTGATAAATAAAACACGTTTTCGATCGCAATGCGGAAAGAGTTTTTATTAGTAAACGTAGGTATTTATACTATTTCCGCGTGTGTGCGGGAATGCGAGCAAGATATCCTTCGTCTCGTTTCTGCATTAGCAAAACGATTAATGTCGTATGAAGGTGATAATTTATTTACGAAACTGGCGCGACAGACGTAGTGCGTTCTCGCTCCGGCATGGAATGCGGTCCGCTCCCGGCTACGGGTTGAATGGCCGGCGTGTGAACTTCGGACTTGCTTGTTTTGAATTGTCAAGGAGTGCGAAGGTCGCATCGCCGGTCATTGATCGAGTGTGCGACGACCGCCACATGCTTATAACGGAAGGGTAGGTCAGATTTACTCTCGTAAGCCGCCAGGGTAGCGATTAAGGGATTGCTGTGATTTTGTTGGCTTTTATAGAACTTCACGGTCCAAGCGAGGATGTGGTGTTGTAGGGTTTCTTCTCGCTGTTCGGCGTGAAGTCGGGTAAGGTTTGTTCTGGGATGGGTGTTAAAAGATATCTTGAATGCCTTGTTCTGCACTCTCTGGAGTTTCGGGTGGTCCGTGTTGCTCACACTACCCCAAACGGGTGCAGCATAGGTCAAGAAAATCTTTTGACAACTTGAAAAACATACCGCTGGTGATAAGACATTGGAACATACACAAATGGCTGTTGTAAGGTCGAGATTATTTTATTTATTTATTTACATGACAAGTAATTATATGTAATAATGTATAACATGAGTGGGTCAGAACCAGACATGACTATTCCACATTTATATTGTTTTGAGATAATTGACTTTAAAGTTGCAGATCTATTAAAAAATGGTTTGTTTTCTGTTGTTTCCAAAATTTTACGGTAGATATCTGCACTTATGGTAAACTATAAACTCATAATCATGTTTGGTTCTGATAGAAATAGGTATAAAGTTGTAGCGTATGTGCCTAACTCAAATTTTATATTTTTTTGGGATAGTCAAGTGTGGTTCTGACCCACTCATATATTAAATGATAAAGAAGACAAATAAAAAACAGGTTTTCTCAAATAAGACACTCAATTTCTATGGATCTGGATTTAATCCTTTCATTTATCGTGTCCTCTATTAACTAGGCTTTTGTTTACCTTACTAATGATAAGATTATCAAGAACAATTATATAATATAATTTAAAAATGGTGTCTAGTGGCTAGAAAAAAATGTTTAGAATTACTATCAATGCACCCCTTCATGCTTGATGTTTAGATGTAACATACATGCACACGAAGGGGTCACTGTAGGCTAGTATGCATTCGTTATTTGTTTTTTTTTTCTGTGCATATCGCCTGTTGAGAATCATAGTGGCGAAACTCATAAAAAATTATTTTCGAGTTAAGACTATCAAATGGCACTAAAATGATTGCTTTTTTACGTGCATAAGTGGCGAAAATATATTTCAACTTCTTGCCACTTCAAGGAGTTGAAATATGCATTCGCCACTTATGCACGTAAAAAAGGGGTCATTTTAGTGCCATTTGATAGTTTTAACTCGAAAATTAATTTTTTGGAGTTTCGCCACTATGATTCCCAACAGGCGATATGTAGACATAAGCGAGTGTTATTTTTACCGGCTATGGTAATTTAAAAGGGAAACACGGTTCACGCGACTAATTGATTGATGAAACCGTGTTGAAAAAGTCAATACTTTTATTGATTCCCTTACGCCTGGAGCTAAAAACAAATATACCGGTGTTTGGAGGAAAACATTTTGGATACCTTCATAAAATTATTGTATTAAAGTTTTTGCTCAAAAAAGAAAATCAACCTAAACCATATTTCTGTAAGCGGAATTTAAATACAAAGTTGGTTTAAAAAAATATAAAGAAATACGATAATAATCAACGATTCAATACTTGGTTCAATCATTACAATCTATTTTTCTTTGAGATACTCTACTAAAGAATGTGATAACGTTTTATTCATTCACAATATCAATTTAGAATTCAATTAACAAAATAGCAGGGAGATGTTTGTATTACATTTTTGACTAAAAATAATCCAGTGTGGCGGCATCATAGATTCAGTACCACGTTTTTGTTTTGCTTGAACTGAGTTTTTCACAAAGTGATAACCTTTTTTTAGTAAATGTCACACAATAAGATTGAAATGTTTTTTTGCTGAATTCAGTGTTTTGTAATGAAAAACACGTTCCTGGTGGGTGTGCTGGTGGGTATCAAAAGGGAATCTCTGTCAATCAAGACAAAAATAGAAGTTGTGCCAATAGGTTTCGACCTCAATGTCCTTGTGGTATAATATTTAATTTCTGATCGACTTGAACAATGATTCATGAGACTTTTTTAAAAAATGGTTGTTGATTATTTATTTTTTGTTCTATGTTAAATAATATTATGCTGGCCTTCTTACTATACAGAAATTTCTTCCAACCAACCAGTTTTAAATGTACTTTAGGCATTATCTAGACGGCAACCCCTCGTGGTCGAGTTTGATTATCAGACATCCTGTGGATGGAAGATGCCTGTGCGTATATTCATTTATGGTGTGCAAGCTTTCGCACTTCAGTAAATACTCATTGTTGATATATCAAATCCAAAGTTTTGATGCCAAGGAGATAAAAGTTCCAAGACGATCGGCAGGTTTAGTCTGCTGCAGCGCTTTAAAAAAATATGATAAGCAACAGAAACGCGTAGATTGAGATGTAAAATAGTCTAAAATTAAAACCACTCTGAAAGTGAATTCGCCAGAAATCGAACCTGGGGCACCCGCATGCTTAGCGGGAATGATAACCGTTAGATCACAGTCGTCGACGTCCCGCAGGAAAATATTACCCATCTAAACTAATATAATATAAAAGTGTTACCTAGAATAGTTAGTAAGACGCTTGACTTATATACACTAGAATTAAAAGGTCCAGTCTTATTTTATTAACACTTGCCTTACTATGCTAAAAAAATCCACCAACCACGGTGCTGGACGCTAAGCGTCCAGTAAAAAATGTATATTTTAAATTAAAATTATGCAAAATCTGCTAGGTTATTTTTTGTAATTAGCTATAAAAATCATTTTATTGTGAATTAAAATATCAAATAAAATATATTATAAGTCCTGGTTACTCGCTATCCATTACAGGGAGGCAAGTGTTAAAGACTCCGTCTGGTAAGAATATCCGTGTTCTAGAAATATGGTAGTATTATTATTTATTCTTTACGTGCCGTAGTATTGCCAGCGCATCTGATGATGAATTATTGCGAGTTACGTGCCAACATCAACATGTTCAAACCATCTCCGATTGCTCTTTTTCATCTTACTTAAACCATGTTCACATTCATCTTCAATAACTTCATTTCGTATTTTGCCATGCATTGCTAATCAATGTGTTCTTCTAGTAAACGCATTTATATAGCTCTTTTCAGTATTTTTCCTCATCCACGTTCCACTCTCATACACCAAAGTCAGTATATAAATACTTTTATGCAGTATTAACTTAGCGGTTTGTAATGCTGTCCGCTACATCGATTAAAACTTATCATTCATCAGAATTTTTTTAAGGAGATTTGTTGAAACTATTAATGTAAAATGGTCTGTTTTTTGCAATACGATTACAAAGATTTATTTAATTGAACTAAACTCAATTACTATAATACAAAAATAAAAACGTAAACAAATTTTTAAATAAACCTAATTTTACTTGTTGCTTTCCTTAAAGGAAGGGTTGAGTTATCTTCAAGGTTTCAGGATTTGCCTTACACGCAGGGGAGTGCCAATGATTTTGCGAATTATTTGTCATGTGCTGTGACAGGACCTGCCAACGTACGAGGGAGATGGCTGGATGAGAAAAGCTTGTGAGTGGATTCTGTGCGAAAGGCTGCCATTAAAATTCCGTATAAAGCCTTGTAGATTATGTGAACGTCAAAAACGTATGTTGTGACTGAAGGAAAATACATTTTGTGTTACATTATTAAAGCAAGCATTTTTTTTTCGCAAAGTGATTTTTAAATTACAAATGTGATAGAAAATTGTAGTTTTATTAAATTCGTATTTTAAATAACGGGCACGTATTTATTAAATTCAAATTTTTCATAACGAACATATGGTTTGTTTGCCATGAAAAAAATAATACACAAATAGTTCACACATCCTCACAAATTACAAAACGACTCTAGTGGTAGTAAAACGAAGGATTATAAAATTACAATAGTAATTAATTGGTGGAAGAGGAATAAAAGGTAGAGAAAGGCCGAGGATAGTATGATTGGATCAATTGAATAATATTTTGAAAGTAAAAATGTTAAAAGTCAGACAAATCGCAGAAGCTTTATGAGGAGTGTATACTCGAAGAGGAGGCAAAATATGTGTGTCGCTATAGGGAAGTTGGATGAATTGTCATCTTTGCCTATCTAGACAAGGAAACAGCGTGATGGTTGGCATATTAGTATATAATTAAAAAATACAAAAAAAAATAAATCAATAATTTCAATTATTTTTCTCTTCATTTATTCTTCGTCATGTCATATGCATTTCGTTTCATCGAGATATAACAAAATTCACATATAAATACAAACATACTATAAGGCTGTCTCATTGTAGGGTAGACAGAGATGACATTACGCTAGATATGTCTATCTTGACATACATCTTTCGTATTTTCTACACGCATGCGCTTTAAAAAAAAAAAGGATATATATGACTGAAGTCATAGGTATCCTTATACCCTCTAACTAGGCGGAAAAGATGCCTGTGTCTTTCAAGAGGCGTAGCACAGTGCGGAGTTCGAACCAACGATCTTCCGCACGGAAGTTCAGTGCGTTACCGCGCAGCCATGCACCTCATGCTTTCGCTTTCGTTTAACATTTCTTTCTTTTAAAATTTCATGCGCATGATCCAATAATATATTCCTTGTCTTTTTTCTACCATGCCTTCAACTCATATTTGTACTGTGTATTCTCCACCAACACTACCATGTAATCAGCACTCTGCAATCCGTACAAATTCCCATTCGACAGTCGTATGCCACTCATAGCCCCCTGTATTTATTTCACACGTGAATTTATATAATTATCAAACGACTTGGGTGACATAATACATCCTAACTTTAATCCTTTTATATTTTTAAACCATTCACTTAAAACACCGTTAACTCTTACACACGCATTACTTTCAGCAGAAAGTCAAGCAATACGCCATATTTATTTATAATCCATATAATATTTCCCACATATTGCCTCTTATCACGCTGTTAGATAATATTTCCCACATATTGCCTCTTATCACGCTGTTAGATAATATTTCCCACATATTGCCTCTTATCACGCTGTTAGATAATATTTCCCACATATTGCCTCTTATCACGCTGTTAGATAATATTTCCCAAATATTGCCTCTTATCACGCTGTTAGATAATATTTCCCAAATATTGCCTCTTATCACGCTGTTAGATAATATTTCCCACATATTGCCTCTTATCACGCTGGTAGATAATATTTCCCACATATTGCCTCTTATCACGCTGTTAGATAATATTTCCCACACATTGCCTCTTATCACGCTGTTAGATAATATTTCCCACATATTGCCTCTTATCACGCTGTTAGATAATATTTCCCACATATTGTCTCTTATCACGCTGTTAGATAATATTTCCCAAATATTGCCTCTTATCACGCTGTTAGATAATATTTCCCACATATTGCCTCTTATCACGCTGTTAGATAATATTTCCCACATATTGCCTCTTATCACGCTGGTAGATAATATTTCCCACATATTGCCTCTTATCACGCTGTTAGATAATATTTCCCACATATTGCCTCTTATCACGCTGTTAGATAATATTTCCCACATATTGCCTCTTATCACGCTGGTAGATACTATTTCCCAAATATTGCCTCTTATCACGCTGTTAGATAATATTTCCCACATATTGCCTCTTATCACGCTGTTAGATAATATTTCCCACATATTGCCTCTTATCACGCTGTTAGATAATATTTCCCACATATTGCCTCTTATCACGCTGTTAGATAATATTGCCCAAATATTGCCTCTTATCACGCTGTTAGATAATATTTCCCACATATTGCCTCTTATCACGCTGTTAGATAATATTTCCCACATATTGCCTCTTATCACGCTGGTAGATAATATTTCCCAAATATTGCCTCTTATCACGCTGTTAGATAATATTTCCCACATATTGCCTCTTATCACGCTGTTAGATAATATTTCCCACATATTGCCTCTTATCACGTTGTTAGATGATTTTTCAAAATTCACAAATCTACAATACACTATTTAATTGTTTGATTTACGTTTTTCTACAAGCATAAACAAAAATAAAATCTGATCCATGTAATCTCTTCCATTTAAAAAGGTACCCTAAACATTACACAGTTTCTTCTCATTGTCTCTGCTTGTCTCGCAAACTCTGGGATGGAAGATACGCGACTTTCAACTAGGCCACGGAGGACATAAAATAAATATAAGCATATTTAGGTCAGTTTAAGTAACATTGTTAACATGCTTCCGTTAGTGTCTAATATATGTTATTTCGTTTTATCTTGTAATACTCGTATATGGCCAATACGTGATATGTGCAAATTTGGTTTCATTAAGGTGTTACTTAAATGTGAATTAATTTTTGAAACAGTATTTTGTACACATATGATTAATTTGTAATGTGGAAATTATTGCTTTTACTGGAAGATAACCCGATTAAAAATTTTGAAATTTTTCAAATGAAATTTAACTTTTCTGAAAATGGCACTACCCGGAAGATGAACGTTACAACAACGCTTTCGAAACGTTAGCTATCATTAAAGCCAACTTAAGATGGCAACATCATCAAAAATCGTAATATACAACCGCCATTATATTTTATGAGCATACACTTTTAATCATATCATATTGCTAATAAATTACATCGTAAGTTTCTTTAATTGAATCACGCTTAATGTAATCTCTTTATTTCATTTTCAGAAATTTTCTCAGTGAAGTCAGGATAAAAAGTCCCCAAACTTCGAGAAACTCATAATTGTTATTTTATTTGATCTGACAGAATTAATTCCAAATCATGTTGACAAAATCGCGAAAGTTGAAATTGAATGTCAGAACAGGAGAAGTTAATTATATTTGTTGGTCGCGTACACGATTTGCAAGGGAATATTTTTCATTTGGGAGGAAGTCTAATATAATATTTGTTTCAATGCCGAGTAAAGGGCTGGATAGGAAAAATGATATTATCTGTGTGAAATAAATCAGCAAAATTATTATGCACGTTAAACCACTGTCAATATTTGTTTGCACAATTATCGATACACTTTAGCATGATAAATGTAAATAATTTGTTATCCTTTCGTTTTGTTACAAGAATATAAATACGTGCATTGAGGAGAATGCTACGGATACCCTGGACGGATATGGTCAGCAACACAAGGGTTCTTCAAAGAGCTAAAGTTGATAGAGAGTTGCTGACTAATATTAAAATCCGAAAGGTGTCCTACTTGGGTAATGTACTTAGAGGAGCAAAGTACAAATTACTGCACCTGATCATCCAAGGCAAAATAAAAAGGCGAAGAGGTGTTGGCAGGAGGAAAATCTCCGGACTCCGCAATATACGTGATTAGACTGGCATAAGAGGCGATGGAGATCTTTTTCGGGCTGCCTGGGACAAAGATGTCTACTCTCAGGTGATATTAAACGTTGGGGAGACCGGACATGACACTGGGAAGAAGAAGAAGATTGAGAAGTATACATGGAATGACAATGTGTTGATGGAATAAACACTTCATTGTTAAATCAACCTGGTGGGCTTATTGCCAGGCGGCCTTCTCTTCCAATCAACCAACCTGGTGGGCTTATTGCCAGGCGGCCTTCTCTTCCAATCAACCAACCTGGTGGGCTTATTGCCAGGCGGCCTTCTCTTCCAATCAACCAACCTGGTGGGCTTATTGCCAGGCGGCCTTCTCTTCCAATCAACCAAATCAAAGGAAATAAAGCATGTTACATGGCCGCAAAAAATATTCAAATGATTATTCACCTTTATGAACAGTATGTTATGTACATAATAAAAGTAAAAGTGAGATACCACAAATAAAAGGAAAAAGAAGGGATGGTGGAGAGGTTAAAAAATCAGGAATGAAACACCTTATATTACTGATTGGAAATTAAGAGGTTTTGTTCAGTCGCTTTTTAAAGCGTGCCAAAGACGGAGCGAGTCTAACATTGATGTGTAACCTGTTCCAGAGTCTCACTGCGTGGAAAGCAAAGGACGACGTAAAAAAAGATAAGCCGTGAACTGGGAAGGCCAATAAACTCTCTCTGATTGAGTGTAGCGCTAATTCATGATTGGAAAGACGCTGAAAACTTTAGAAACTGTCAAAATTTCAAAGCAATCTTGAAGAATTTTCGGAGATTTTTTTATATAAATATTTAATATTTATTATTTTATATTTAATTATTTATGATTTAATATTAATTCCGAAACGTCGAAAATGCTATGTGACATAACTGTCAATGAGAATTGTTTAGTTTGTGTGTGTCGCTGCAGGGGGCGCTCCCGTTATTTCGTCTGTTTTATATACTTTTTTTTATACAACCGTACATAAAAAAAATAAACATGCTTGTATACG
This sequence comes from Odontocerum albicorne, assembly GCA_949825065.1. Classification (NCBI taxonomy): domain Eukaryota; kingdom Metazoa; phylum Arthropoda; class Insecta; order Trichoptera; family Odontoceridae; genus Odontocerum; species Odontocerum albicorne. The sequence continues at coordinate 50,150,342 of OX463840.1, read as the reverse complement.
AATGCAACTTTTTGTCAAAATTTCAAAGCAATCGGTGAAGAACTTTCGGAGATTAGAGATTTTTAATATACGAACATTTACATTTTTATTTATATACTCGTAGATGACAGATACAAGACAGAATACGAAATACATGATACGTAGAATAGAAATATATGACAGAAAACGGAATAAATAAATTGACAAGGTATGAATGTGAACTTAAGACTTATATGTTAAGTTAGATTAAGAAGAGTTCGTTGATATGGCATGTGCCACGAATGAATGAAAAAAGGCTTACAAAACAGATTAATAGTGCAAATGTAAGTAGAAGGCGTAAGAAAGGAAGACCAAGAAAGGTATGGTTGGATCAAGTGAATGTTATTCTGAAAGAAGGAAACGTAGAAAGTTATAGAAATCGTCGAAGTTGTATTTATGTAGAAGAGGCTAAGGATGTGTGTCGTGATAGAAACATCTAGCGCTCTATTTTAATAACGTAAGGGTATATGTAAAAATGTCATAGTTATCATATTCTCTAGTATAAAGTTTCTCGATATGTGGATTGATAAACGATGTATAAGAGAGCTCTTTTGAATCTATGGTATACATCTTTACATACACCTCCTTGGTATTTTTGGTATTTCTCTACACGACTCTTGGTCGATCTTTCGTTACATTCTCTGTCAACGTGTTCTTTTGCATCCTACTTAATATGAAATTTATCTTTAATTAATACAGTTTTATTATGTCATATATCGACACATGACATATTATTTAACTGCACGCTTTTTTACTGCATGCACTTGGCTTATTTCAATAATTTTGTAAAAAATCATTTAAGGAGATATTCATATTAATTGATTAAGTTATATATGTTTTGGTGTCCCGTTGACTTTATTTCCTATCGAAACTTGACGTTTGATATACGAGTATTTCCCCCTTTCCGCCACCTGGAAAATGGAAAATGTTCTCTAGTGTTCACAATATGATATATAAGATTGACGTTTTTAGTTGTCCTTATACTATATATGTATACAATATTTCAATTAATATTGCATTGTTTGCAGATCGGCACTTAAATATCATCACAAAAAGTTTTCTATCAATTTGTTCTGTACAATGAAAGTGTAATGCGATACAGTTTTTTAATGAATTTTTCATCCTTTTCCAAAATCTTTAAAATATTTAAAACACTATGTTAATTGGATTGGTTACATAAATAAATACGATAAGCATATCTCTTTCCTTGACCCAATGAAAACTTAAGTTCAAGTTTTTAGAACTAAGTTAGTTGGGTGTTGACTAAGTCTTCTTCTGTGTTGATTTAGCTCCCCTGTTTTTCGTTTACTCTTCGTGTTAAAACCCCTCTTTACAAAAACACCAGAACCTTTCTAGGGTTTAATTTTACAAATGACTTCCTTTTTACAACCAGCGAAAGTCAAACCGAATAAATTTTAACTGCTCACTTGTGTTAAGTTTATTTTGCCACAAAAGGGAAAAACTTTGTGACGTAAGTTTTCTTTAAGCGCAATAATTTTTATTTGGTTTATGTATTCTGTCTTCGTAAGTTAAAAGGCCATAATTAAATAAAAAAAATGAAGTTTGTATTTTATTTGTTGCATTTTAGATTATTTAATAAATACTTATTTCATTAATATTTCAAACACTAGATTAAATCGTTAATGAAGTATAAAATATATTCTCTAAGGCCTCGGCCACACAAGTAGGAGCCTCGCTTGATGCTTAGAGCTATGTTGCGAGTTAGGCAACATATCTTAGCGAACCAACGTACCACATACCATCGCAGTAGCCACACTGTACGCTTCGCGCCACGTTGCATGATGATTTGTCATCGAGTGAATCTCCTAGCGAACAGACGTGTTGGTTAATTTACAAGATAGCGGAAGTTTTAATGACAGCTGTGTATAAAAGGGAGCCTTTGTGGAACCCATCGAGCAAATTATACAAAAATGTACCTGTAATAAAATCACTTTGGAATGAAGCTGCACAGAAAGTAAATAAAGATGGTAACTTGTAATGAAATTGGTTAGTTTTGAGAGTGACATCATGTGTTGACTCAACCGCTCAGAACTGTCAAATGAATTTGAGCGTAGCACTTTGGTGTGGCCAGGCATGAAGTCACCTAGTATATAAGTCACGTAAAATCTAGCTTAGCACCTAACGAAGCACTTTGATGTAAACTTGGCGTAATACAACTTGTCGCTACTTTTGTTTTTAAGGGCAGTTTGGTAGTAACTCTGAAAACTTGATCATTTAATTAAACGTTAATATAATGTTTTATAAAAATTTTACAAACATAACAACATTACTAATGAAATTGCCATTTAAAGTATATAATAACATTTATTGTCTTCTTTATTTTTAAAGAAATGTGAAAAGGGCTCACTAAACATACCTTGAGTGAAGTTTAAATCGTTTCATTTCATGATGAAAGTGCTGTATAAACTGTATAAAAGTGCTTTAATAAAGCGAAAGTTTTTCTGAAGTTCGACTTTTACCTGAAAAGTACGACCATATAACTTCATATTAGAATACGTGTGGGGTGGATGAAGTTTAGATCAATGACGGGAGTTCTATGTGATCCGAAAATGCCAGTAAAGTTAAAAGGAAAAGTATACTAAACAATTGTCAGACCCGCACTCCTCTATGACTCCGAATGCTGGACGATGTATAACTCTTACTCAAGGCAACTAGAAACTGCTGAAATGCGCATGCTGAGATGGTCAGCGGGTGTGTCCCTAAGAGACAAAATAAAAAGCTCACGCATTCGTGGAAGCCTAGGTGTTGCAGACATCAACAGCAAGATGGAGGAGAGGCGATTGAGATGGTATGGGCACATTGGACGCAGAGCACCCGATCACATTGTGAACCAGGCAATCTCCATGGATCTTCCTCGAATAGCAACCAGAGGAAGATTAAAGAATTCATGGGTGGTGTAAAAATATAACCTGATGCAGAGGCACGGCCTGGAGGACGTAGTCCGGGACAGAAGAGCATACAACCTGAGGACGAGGAGAGCTGACCCCAACAGTCTTCTCAGAGAGTGAGTTGGGATGGAGCCAGGGAGAAGAAGATGTATAGTATACATTTTTTGAGGTACACTGTATTTTTTGTGGGAATATTTTCCACATTGATGTGAAAATAAATGAGCCAAAACAACAACATTGTTGCATGGACACAGAGTGTAAAACTATAATGTGAGTGTATTTGTATAGATAAATTATATAATTTGTGCGAGCTCACAGAGAATAGCATTGCGAAATGAATACAATTTGTGCACGGATTGCATCGCTGGATGAAATTAGTTTTGTTGCTAAACAAAACGGGAAGAAGGGAGATATGAAAGAGACGGGAGAGATGGGAAGTCTCGTTAGGCGGACGCTAATGCAAAGAAGGTTAGGTCATCGCTATAACAAGAGAAACTTTACTCGGATGGAAAGAAAATATCATTATTTGTTTTTCGTTTTAGTTAAGGTTTTTAGTTACGAGTGTAATGGACTTTAGAGAACTTAGGTAAACACCATTTATAGTTCTGTTTCTTCTGAGAATTTTTTACCACTAGCTTTAATAATGCTTAAGTTTCGATTATATGGTGACTTCTGTTCGACTGTCTTTTAAACTCTTAACACTTGCCTCCCTATGATGGATAGTGAGTGACCAGGACTTACATGATAAAATAATTTTATAGCTAATTACAAAAAATAACCTAGCAGATTTTGCATAATTTTAATTTAAAACATACATTTTTCACTGGATGCTGAGCGTCAAGCACAGTGGCTGGCGGAATTGTTTAGCACAGTAAGGCAAGTGTTAAAAAGTCTTTTTTTCTTTTGTTGAATATTTATTTTTCCTATAAAAATGAACCCATCTAAACCCGTGAAATATTGAACCTATCTAAACCTTTATTTTGTTTTATTTTTCTTTAATTGTTTAGTGTTCAACCTTGAAATAAATTGTTGAGTGTTCAGCCTTATACTTTTGAAATTAATTGTTTAGTGTTCAGCCTTATACTTTTGAAATTAATTGTTTAGTGTTCAGCCTTATACTTTTAAAATTAATTGTTTGGTGTTCAACCTTATACTTTTGAATTTAATTGTTTAGTGCTCAACGTTATACTATTGAAATTAATTTTTTTGTGTTCAGCCTTATACTTTTGACATTAATTGTTTAAGTGTGTCTCTATTAGGGTAGACAAATATATCAAATATCCACTTCCTTTTATCTTCGTACACAATTATCGTTTCTGCCACGTTTATACATATCATCGTGCAAACATAACTTTTCTGAAGGTTTTTAACTATTCGATCTTTCAGTATAAACACATGAGAATAGAAAGTAAAGTCAGAATACACATGACATTTGTGAGATCAATAGCCACCTACGAAATAGAGACCAGAGCAGACACATCTAGAACAAAATCTCTCCTGAGAACCTCGGAAATGAAAACACTGAGATGTATAACCGGAAACACGCTAAGAGATAGAATCAGAAACACCGAAATAAGGAGAAAGTGTGGTACGGAAGACATCGTCAGGTGGGGAAGACAACGATGGCGATACTGGAACGAACATGTAAACAGAATGCAAGACGACAGACTTCCACGTGTCGCCCTTCAAGGGAACCCAGCCGGAAGAAGATTACCGGGAAGACCTCCGAAGAGATGGCGTGACAGCTGGCAATCGACGCCACAAGAACTAGCGGAACAAACAGACCATGATCTATAGGAAGAGGAAGAAGAAGAAGACGAAGAAGCTTTTCCAGTTTTTTTTCTTTGTTCGTGCCACATTTTCGTATCTCTTTCTAAACTTTTAGTACATTTTTTACCGCTTTATAAAAAAATTTAGAAAAGCTTTCTTAATTAATTCTTTCCATATAGCCAAACTATTCAAAAGTTACTGTCTTCATGTTTCCTCGTCTATATGCTATAAAAATACGCATATAAATAGCAAACAGCACGTACTCCAAAACATTGCTAAATACAAATCGGGTCGTAGAAGGTATAAATTGGCATCCTGTGCCGTACGAAAACATTGGATTTTACTCATGCAAAATAGATCCTTCCCACACGAATGAAAGCAATATATCTAAAATGCATATACGTGCGTGCTGTTCGCTTTCCAAGCTTTCTAGCACGTCAAGCCGTAAGTTGATCTTTGGCATATACCCAAAACTTCCGCACAGGAGACACGCAGCCGGGCGCTCACGTAGCGCTGACTTTAGCTCAGGACCGTTGTTTTTGCGTCAATCTCAAAAAATAACTAAAGGCTTACGTAGCGCTTTTACCAAAAATAAAGCTCTCCTTTAAGTACGTCTTTGTTGGCTTGGACATCTTTATCGAATATTTTTTAAACTTATAAAAATATGCTTTCAAGGGTAACATAATAAAGGAATTATTATTTATCTCATAAAAATAAAATGAATAATTATTAATCTTAAAACTAGTCCCAATTTTTCATGTGATAAAAATTAAAATTTCTATAACTTTTTTCAAATACTATTTTCATTTATATTGTATTGTATTACACTTTCGTAGTATACAGTACCGTTTAACATATTTATTGCCATATTGCAATGTTTTTAAATAAACAAGGAGGATGTTTAAAACACCCTTAAGTTTAATAGAATAGTTGGAATCGTATTTAAAAAAATCTGGGTTCGAACGGGAATCACACCCTCGACCTCGGGGCTGAAACACAGGCATTTTACCAACTCGGCCATGGAGGTCGCCACTTCATTGTTAGGATGGCCAAAGAGGAATTAGTAACAAACTTTCATACTTTATTCGTCAGGACATACATTCTTCGCTTCCACCGCATCATACATATTCTCATAGATATCCTGCTGTATATCTTATTTCTTTTCTTCGCTTCTTTATAAAAATCATTTACTTGGTCCAACCATACTTTTTTCAGTCCTCCTCTATCATGACTTTCACTAATGCTTGCATTGTAAATTTGTTTTGTCAGTCCTTTGTCGCTCATCAGTTCAACATGTCCAAACCATATCAACGTCCTTTTTTTCACTATACTCGACATATTAGTTTTAGCTCACATACATCATTAAAAAAAAAACATTTGCGCATTTCACTTGTATTTACAATTTTCTTTTAGATCATAGACTGGACCATCGATCATCGATACCAAAATATTCCTCGTCCATGATCTCTTATACAAATACCAAAATATTCCTCGTCATTGATCTCTTATATAGTACAACTATCAAAATATTCCTCGTCATTGATCTCTTATACAAATACCAAAATATTCCTCGTCATTGATCATACAACTATCAAAATATTCCTCGTCATTGATCTCTTATACAAATACCAAAATATTCCTCGTCATTGATCACACAACTATCAAAATATTCCTCGTCATTGATCTCTTATACAAATACCAAAATATTCCTCGTCATTGATCACACAACTATCAAAATATTCCTCGTCATTGATCTCTTATACAAATACCAAAATATTCCTCGTCATTGATCACACAACTATCAAAATATTCCTCGTCATTGATCTCTTATACAAATACCAAAATATTCCTCGTCATTGATCACACAACTATCAAAATATTCCTCGTCATTGATCTCTTATACAAATACCAAAATATTCCTCGTCATTGATCACACAACTATCAAAATATTCCTCGTCATTGATCTCTTATACAAATACCAAAATATTCCTCGTCATTGATCACACAACTATCAAAATATTCCTCGTCATTGATCTCTTATACAAATACCAAAATATTCCTCGTCATTGATCACACAACTATCAAAATATTCCTCGTCATTGATCTCTTATACAAATACCAAAATATTCCTCGTCATTGATCACACAACTATCAAAATATTCCTCGTCATTGATCTCTTATACAAATACCAAAATATTCCTTGTCATTGATCTCTTATACCACTTTATCATAATTTTCCTTAATATTTATTGATTAGTTTCATTGTAGTCACTTAAACAACTTATTATTTTATTTGATAAGTTTAATGGCCTGGTCATGGATATCAATAATATTTTTTAAACATAAATCGGTTTATTGGAAGAAATTGTTTTAAAGTAATAAATCCGACAGATGTATTTATATGTAAATGTCAAATAAAATGAACACGCTCTACGGTGACATATGTTACACTGAAATATCCCATGGTGTACAGAAGTTTACATAGTTAAAAAACAATATTGACATATGATCTGTGTTATATATCAGAACATTGTTTATCAATCTTTTTAGACTTGCAACCCTCCAAAAGATAAAAAAAATAATACAAAGACTTCGCGACCTCCCTGCTATAACTTAATATCTTGTTGATGTATGTTCACGTGGCCGCACATAGCATATGTCATACTACATAAATACGATAAGTCGTACCAGGTAAGGGTATCAATTGTTTTACAACACAAACAGGACTGCTTTTTTTGTCAGAAAATGTGTTGTTATCTTTTTGCACATGTTAGATATTTTAATTTTTCTCCACTGACCCACCACGTGAAAAACGATGAAATAGAAAAATGCAAATCCAAAACAAGAAGACAATATATTAAAAAAAAACTTATATAATTTATTTTATATGTCCTGATAATAAGAACTTCTTCCCTTTTCTTTTCTAAAAAGTAAATCATACAAAAGTCTGTACAATGGCCATATTGTTTGCTCAATCTGTGTTGTCTTATTAGACAGGCGTTATACAAATAATTGTCGTAAGAACATTGTGGAATATAATAATTAACTAGGTGAGCTTACAAGGAACGTGTTATCTGAAAAGCTTAATTATTTTCAGAACATTGAAACATTGAAAAGACGACCTCCGTGACCTGGTGGTAAGACACTTGTCTGCCAATCCGGAGGTTGCGGGTTCGATCCCCGCTGGAACCCAGATTTTTTTTAATAGGATTCCAGTCTGGTTTTCACTTAGGGCCTATTAAAACCGCTTTCTGGTTGGTTGGAAGAGATTGCCACATGGCAATAAACTCTCCAGGTTAAAAAAAAACATTAGCAGAAAATCTTATATTAAATGTCCAAGGGCTTTCGTGATTCTTCGTATCAGTTGTGTAAACTCTTTTGGAGTATTGTATCACGTAGTTTGGATTATGATGCCAACATTTCGAAAAAAATGCAGTTTTCATTTTCAGGACTCGTTTTTTATCAACTTCTGTGGTGAAATTGGTTAAAAAACAAGCTCTCAAGATGAAATATGCCACTTTTCAGAAATTTGCCATCATAATCCCAACCATGCGACACAAATTCTGAGAAACACGACACAACTGAATTTTGTTGTGAGGTAAAGTGTTTTTTTTTCATCTAACAAAGTTGTAAGAATCTTTAAGCGCAACATTAGACCATACGTTTACTCAGTTTTTGAAATTTACAATTTAAAACCCATAAGACTTTTGCTATTTCGCAATAATCTATTTCGCTATTCAATATCATACTTTTAAGGAGGTTCATTCTACTAGATACGGTGTATTCTATTCTTCCTAGGAACAGCCCTGGCTAAGTTATTGCGAGGGCTGTATAAACATAGGCTACGCCTAGTAAAAGCGCCGCTCACCTGGTGCGTCTCGCGTGATGAATGATAAGAAGGCTACATGGTAGGTTTGAGGAGTGCGCGTGTGTCGTGTTATGTTTTCACGTGTGCTGAAAGAAAGAAAAAAAAAACTTTTAGAAATAAGGGAAAATATTTGTACACAGTTTTTTTTCCGAGAGTGTGAGAGATTGTGTTATTGATTTCGATGAATTTGTGTTTTTTGAACAGTGTTTGCTTGAAATTGAGATTGAGGGTTGTTTTTTTTTTACATAAATACACGCACACTTAAATATTATGATGACTTTTGTAGCCAAGTTGGTAAGCTTCGTGTCATCAATTCTGGTGCGAGTTCGACATCTGTTGGTCCACATTTTTTACAAAAAAGTTTACGCCTCTAAAACACATTTCTGGTTGGTTTCTAAATTCCACTCAGATTTGCAATGTTTATCTGTTTTGTTAATCTTTCTTCCATCATTCGTATTACACCATCGTTGTATACAGTACAATCTGGGGTGGGCTCACTGCCATCGGGTAAAATATTTCAACCAAACGTTTTTTTTTAAATAAACAGACAACATAAGGGATTGTCTTAAAATCTGGGTAACAACGGGAATCGGCAAGTCAGACGTACTATCAATTAAACCACGGAGGTCAACATCTCAGAATGCTCTTTTTCATCCTACTGTGTTTATTATTTCAACATTTCTTTCCATATTTGGTTAAACATTGTCTCACTTAAGTATTGATTAGGTCAAACATTGTCTCACTCATGTATTGATTAGATTAAACATTATCTCACTCATGTATTGATTAGGTTAAACATTGTCTCACTCATGTATTGATTAGGTTAAACATTGTCTCACTTATGTATTGATTAGGTTAAAAATTGTCTCACTCATGTATTTATTAGGTTAAACATTGTCTCACTCATGTATTGATTAGGTTAAACATTGTCTCACTCATGTATTGATTAGGTTAAACATTGTCTCACTCATGTGTTGATTAGGTTAAATATGGTCTCACTCATGTATTGATTAGGTTAAACATTGTCTCACTCAAGTATTGACTCGGTTAAACATTGTCTCACTCAGTCACGTATTTTGCAGCATTTATTCGATTCGTTTGTTTTTTCTACAATATTATGAAACAATTTTTATGAAATGTTATTATTCAAGTCAACTGTATACATATAATGAAATAACACTATTTAGATGTAAAAGCAAAAAAATAACCCAATCCAAAAGCTGAAAAAAACTAAAATATCGGTCCAGGTAAAAGACGTCTTAAAGGACCCGATAAATAAAAATGCAGCTCATATGGAAACCTACCAACAAAGTTATAATAGTCAATACAGGATACAATAAAAAAGGCACTTCAAAAAAAGAAGATATAACACGAATTTTATGGGGGTGAAATGGCAATTCAAAACTTTAACTGATATAAAGAAACTCTATGATTAGTTCGGCTCCATTCCCACCCACGCTGTTATGGGGGACAAAATGAGTCTCCATCTAGCACGATCAAAACTAGAAAATTTTAATGCTATTAATTTATTATGAGCACCATATCACTAAGTGGGAATTACCTAAATACACTGCTCCTTAAGAATAATAACGAAGATATAATACAGGAAAGGAATTACCCGCAGCTCTATAAATATACCAACGCGGCTTAAGGCCACGTTGTTAAGTTGTGTTTACTTTCGAAGAACCTTACGGAATATCAACTTTTACAGTATTATAAATATATGATTTTGAATATATTATAAACAATAAATGAGAAAAGAAAATTCACAATATCTGACCTAGTCGCTATAATGTCTGTCTTTCAATTTGAGAGATTCGGATTGTTTTCCAGTTGGAACCCTGATTTAAAAAAAAGGATGTATGTCTGGTTTTCACTACAAGCCTCTCTTTGATATTTTTGGTTGGTTAAAAGAGATTAAAACAAGGCAAGAAGAAAGTATAAAACAAAATAATAAAATAAACTAAACGTTTAAATGAAAGAATAAATACAAAACATTGACGAATTTGATTTAAAATATTTGTAGGTGGTTTTTTGAAATAAAATAATATATTTTATTTTAAATAAATTATTTTTCTGTTTTTATTTGCGTCAAAACAATATTTTTATAAATTTTTCAATACATTTCCAAATGTGTTCCACTGTCAGAATCGAAAATCTCCTTCGGACCATCGAAATGAAGGTACTCAGAAGTATCGCTGCCAAAACCCTTCGTGATAGAGTACGAAACACAGAAATTCGAAGAATGTGTGAAGTTGAAGATATTGTCAGATGGAGACGACCGAGAAGAAGGTTCTGGAACGAAAATGTATCCAGAATGGCGGAACCAAGAGTCGTAAGAATGGCCAGGGACAGTATACCCCAAGCAAGCAGACCTCCAGGACGACCTCCCAAAAGATGAAAAGACAGCTGGCAGTCGACGTTACAAGAGGGAAACGATGATGCAGAACCATAACAGGCCAACAGGCCTAAAATAAGAGGAAGAAGAATAAGAATTTCCAAATGACCTGGAAAGAAGTCCGTCTAGTAACAAAACTCACACGCTATAGACACGTGCGAGTGTTGTTGCCCCTTCACGTGCAATATAACTGCTAAAATGTATGAATACGAACAAGTACTTTGCCTACAGATTTTGTCTATGTTGGTGAATATATTTGATCGTGTGATTTGACAACTTTCAAAATAAATTTGTTTTTTAGTTTATTTTCCAGTTAAGTCATAATTTGGACCCCTATTTTCTTTTCAATCTTTACGGTGGCAGTGAATTTGGGGCTATATGTACCTATGTGTGTTTATTTTTTTAATAATGCTTGTACACATTTATTGTGTTTATTATATCGACAGCTTATTAATTATTATTTATTTGTTTTTGCATTACAGTTACGTGTACAAAGGTATGGGCTTAAACACATCTGGCATCCCCGCAGCTGGGCTTGTTTTATCATTTATGAGTTGTATCTCGGGACTCATTTCATAAGATATCCTGAAATGAGTCAAGATCTTTTTATAACTTTTCTCTAAAATATACGTTTGTTTAATAAAATTCTGAAAAAAAGCAAAAGTCAAAAACATTTACAATAGAAATGTTTATATTCCGAAGTGTGTGGACATGATTGGACCAAAAGTAACATTCCATTATAGAGTTGATAATGATACTGCCAAAATAGTTTTAAGTTTATAAAGAAGTAAGATAAACTGTAGAAAAGATATACATGAGGAGGTATATCTTTTCTACAGTGTATCTTACTTCTTTATAAACTTAAGAGGAGGTAATAGGAATTTAGTGATGAAGTAGATGCTTTATATGGTAAAAAATGTAAGTAAATAGTTGGCGCTTTGGTCAAGGGTTTATATGCCATATGGTCGAGGATATATCTGGATGAATCAATAAATACGGAGATGCCAACACCGTATTTATTGATTCATCTAGATAAACTTTCGACTTAATACAATTTACAGATGAATTTAAAACATAACATGATTGTAGTAAATATAATAAATTTTTCGATCTGATTTTCAGATATTGAAAAGTCGCACCTGGAACAAAAATAATATTTTACGCTGTCACAGAATGTATTTTACGTTATCACAGAATTTATTTTACGCCGTCACAAAATACAGCGCAATGCCGTTTTACAGATAGCTTTCGAGTCATTGCATTCAATTCGGTTGCATCGACGTTATACGCGAAAGTGTTGCTGAAATATGAAATACGACATAAGCATAAAATATTTCAGGTGAGATATTTTCTACATTGATCTGAAAGAACTTTTATGTATTTGAAATGTTATCATAAATTTCCAACTCAGTAAAATAAATAGATGTGGTGAAAGATATTTTAAAAATCTCCTAATATTGAATGTTATTTCATTTGTAATCAATTTAACTGAAAATCAGAGTTGTATTATTTTTTTAATTTCGTTATATGCGGTAAAACCTTGCGTGATTTTTGACATGTGGTAACCCCCTCTAACCAACTAGAAAGTTTAAAAGGTCGTAAATGTAAACCAGACTCGAATAGTGATTCAACAGTGATGACTCAAATCGTCCCATTTTGAATATTATATTTTATAAAAGAACTATATTTTTTTAAAATGCAAGATTGATACGAGTTCATAAAAAAATATAATTTATCATCTAATTTTCTTTGTATTGTATTGCATATGTAGTGTAAAAAGTAATCGTTTCTGGGCTTCGTAACTTATTTATTTATTTATTTAATTAACGACACAACAGTGTCTTTTTATACAAATGAACATGTGACAGGTTATACACGTACTTAAAATTATTGACAAATAATACAAAACTTTATCTTAAACTAACATGAATATACAAAAAGCAGTAGTAATAATAAATTACAGTCATTGTTTTAAAATTATTTAATAATTATATGTATATTTAAGTTCAATATATGTTATGTATGTATACAACAAAATATTACCAAACTTCACCAAGCAGACTTACGTAATTGTAAATCGAAAACTTATTTTATAGAGGTAAAGAACTCAGATTTGTTTTTAGTGGAATAACGCATACATAGAACAAATATTGGATTTTTTGAGAATTTTGTGGGAATTTTATGGATAGATATTGAGATATAGAAAACACATGGCCTCATTAGTAAAACGAGATGCTAGTTGCTTTGCAGAATTAAAACCTCCATACATGTGGATGCAGGGTTACTCAACTCCAGAGACAAAGTATTGTCCTTAATGTTTTGTTTATATTACGTTATTTATATTAATAAAGGAGAGCACAAAGTTAGTAGCTATTTTTAAATATTGTTGTGATATTCTGGCGAATACTATATATATTAATATTAAAAATATCTAAATTGTTTGTTGTTATTAAACAATCTCAACATACCGACCAGAAATATATTAAAGGGGCTTTTAGTGAAAACTAGACTGCTAACATTTTTTTAATTGGGTACTTTTGAGAATCGATTCCGTAATTTCCGAATAAAATGACAAATGTTTTATCAACCACGATGCAGAGGTTGTCTTTTCGTATTTTAATGTCGATGAATCGATCAAAAATTTCCTTTGAATATAAGTAAAATTTAAATTTTGTAATAATACGAGTAAATGAGTTCCCTGTCGCCACTTTTTGAGAATTTCTAATTTAAGATTCGTTCTTTTCCAGAAATTGTAATGTTGTATTTATACAAATTTAGATATACCATATATATTTTAAAATACTTTCTCCATGTATTTTACAAAAATAATGATTTTTCCTTATAGAATAATATTTCTTATGGATGAATAAAAAACAATAAAGATTTTTGGACTTTTATTTCCGGTAGGAAAAGTAATAAACTAAATAGTTTTTTATTTGTTTTATATGAAGATAAGATATTCCATTTAGTTCCCATTAAAACTCTTGAATCTTATGGGGGATTCGAACTCAATTCAAAAAGTCCCAAAACAAAATAAAACTAAAGTAGAACAGTGAAAAATTCACACATTACCTGAAAGTGGAAATATCAAAGATTTTGACAAAGCAAATAAGTATTTTCGTTCCTTCCTGGGGTTAAAAAGAATCTCTGTTCTTTGTGAAGACTAACTCTCGTATCGAGCAAAAGAAAAGAGCTTAAAACTTCTTCAAAGCAATCCAACCTCGCAATAAATTTTTCAAACGGGCTTCGTCTTGGCTTTTGGTGTAGCGAAAAATAAAAAAAAACAATAAAATCGAATAGAAAATATGACCAAGGAAAGAAGACAGGGCAGTATCAAAAATTTCTAAGATAATAATAGTCTACAATATTATGTTAGTACCAACTTTGATGTATGGGATTGCAATGTAGACGTGGAAAAGACCGAAAGGAGCCGATCAAATGTTGTAGTAATGCATGGACTTTGAAGAATACAAGGAGTGATAATGTATTGCAGAAAACGATCCGAAGTCAAAAGCGATGAATGTTACTTAAGGTTTAATGTTACTAATTGAGTAGGATGAAGAATATCATTCTGATATGATTTGGACATGTAGAATGAGTGAGTGAAGAAAACTAACAAAACATATATACAGTGCAGATGTGAATGAAAGCCGTAGTAAAGGAAGACGAAAAAAACATGGTAGGATCAAGTGAATGCTGTTTCCAAATAAGGAAAAGTATGACAAATCGATGGAGCGGTATGAGAAGGTGTATCAGAATAAAAACAGTCTAGTTGTCGGTCCTCTTTGCCTACTCCGACAGGGAATTGTTTTAGATAACATGGTGATCCAATTTGTTTTTTTTTTCACACATTGTAATTGACGAGGTTTTTAGATGCGTTTATCGAAATACAAAGGTTTTCCGTATAATAAGAGATATTTTTAACGTTTAAGATTGGCGATCCAAATGGGGAGAATATTGGGAGGATTTCAATATTTTGGGGGCGTTCAGGTATACATATTTTTTAAGGGGATGTCAGGGCTTTCAAGGGGGTCATTAAGCTTGTTTTGAAATATTCCAGTTATATTAATTTTTAGCATGACCGTATAGCTCTCTTGTAAACGTCATTTAATTCACAATAATAAAAAAACTAGTTGCAACCCGTGAAATATTCACGGAAGTAAAACAAATTCTACATTTATGAAAATATATATTCATAAATAAAGAATTGGTTTATATGTATATAATTTATACATCGTCCCCTTTTACACCGGTTCAAAAATTGTTGGCTAGGTATTTAAAATTCGTTCAGTTATCACGGACCCACCGAGTTCAAATTTCGAATTACATTTTCAGAGAATTCCTCTCTCGCTCTCTTGTATTCAAAATTCAATTCTCGTATTCATTCTTTGACGACAACCATTGTACGGGTTTTGGCCTATTTATATTATGATTATGTCTTTGTGGATTTTAAAATTAAGACTGTCATGGTTGTCGGGCAAGTAATTTCGTATTTTTATGTCGAATTCAAATGAAAAACTGCCCAAATGCTCGTAGATGGAGGCTTATAGATTCAGCATCTCAGCAATCTCTCGTGTCGAGAATGCAGGTTAATCACGATCAAAGATTTGGTCGTCATGAGTGGCAATCGGCCATCCAGAGCGGACATCATCTTCGAGTGTCGTATCACCATTACGGATTTTTTCAAACCGTATTTGACATACACAATCGCTAACTGCAACGTCTTTATATACTGAACAAATTTTTTTTGGTTCGTGCCACATTTTTTTATTAGCTGTAGTAAAAAAGCCTAAAACAACGTATTATGCTCCATATTTAAAATGACGCCAAAACCCACTCAAGCAAATTTGGTAAATAAATTAGTCTCTTAATGGGCTAGGAGAGCTACATTGAAAAAAAAATACAACGCGCATATTTATTTTTGAACAAAATATATACATCGAAATTTAAATATTTTGTTTAAGCTTTTCTACATTGCAAGAACTTAAAATATTCAATGCTATTGAGGAGAGTTTTGACTTATAAAAATTCTCCAAGGCGGGGTTGATTTAGAAAAAAATTGGAAACCTTGCTATAGACGAATTTATATGTTTTTTTTATCGTATATTTTCATTTAGTTCTAATGTTTTTTTTTATTTTCGACTAATTAACATTTATACAATTGAAGAGTAAAACTCATAAACCACATAACAACCATGTTTTTGATTTTAAATTTTTTTTTAAGGAAAAACAGTCTGTCAACAAGCTATAATTTACCCACAAATTAAATATATATGAATTAAAACTATAAAAATAGCTTTGTATAATTTGTATGTTTTTTATTTTTCACATATAAAACGTTTTATAGAAAATGTGCAGTTTTTTCACAAAACTCTTTACGTATTTTTTGGCTCTTGAGTGGTTTATAAGTTTTACTCTTCAATTATTATGAGTCACATTTACATATTCTTCAAAATTTTCACTTTATTAACGACGTGGAATAGTTTGTTTTTAAGTGTTCTAGATATAGTAGGGGTGTGCCGCTAGAGGACACTTGAAAACAACCCTTTTAAGGAACGCATATATTTTTTTTCGATTATACATGAACACTAAACAAATATACCAATTTCATCTAAGCCGAATGTGCTACTATAACATTTCAGAAAATCTACAAAGCTTTCTTTGTGGTTCGTTTTTCCTTGATTAATTATATGGTATTATTGGAGATTACCTGTTTATTAATGGCGCTAGTTATATTGATTGTACTTGCTTGCAAATTCTAGCTTATTAATATTGTACGTATTTAGAGTGACAACATCCTTAGCCTCTTCCACACCCATACAACTTCTCTCACAACTCCTACGATTTCTTTAACTTTCTACGTTTCCTCCTATCAACGTATCATTCAATTTATCGAATCATACTTTCCTTACCCTTCATCTACCTCACACCTGCACTATGTATTTGTTTTATTAGTATTTTTGTATTCAATGCCCAAACTATTTAAGACTCGGTTATGCGGTTTCCTAAACAAAACTATTTTTCGAAACTTATGCAGATGCGGGATAGTTCCCAATCTAATGGTCACAGCCACAACTTTCCTGAACTTTACTTGATTTTTTCAAATATTTTTAATCTTTCAATAACAGTTAATATATTGCGAATTGTTCCTTAATCATTATTTTTCTTAGACAGAAGTTTAACAAACTAATCTTATTATTTTCTTGATCTTACTGTCCCTCGTTTTCTGTTTATTTCATACATTTTTCTTTATTGCCACAATTCTACAATATCTAAAACTCTACTACAACTCTATTGACTTCATATTTCGCTTCACGATCTTTTAAAACTTGGCTCTAGCATACAGTGATTTTCTAGAACTTCCTACACTTTTTATTATCTTTTGTAGATAAATAACATATTTATTCCGTCAACCAATACAAAAAAAAACACAGATAACTTTCGTTGGATTGTGTAAAAATACATTTATAGTATCTCATTGATTACTTTTACAAGCTGTACACCCAAATATTGCCGCGCGGTAACGTATTACATTTTTGTGCGGAAAGTCGTTGGTTCAAACAAATGACATACACATTTTTTCAGCCAAGTAGTAAGTACTTAAGGACACATATTACTTCGGTTCTATCGATTCATACAAAAAGAGGAAAAAAAACCTTAAAGCTTAAATAACTTTAAAAAAATCAACGGCCCAGCTTCGTTTTCCAACTGAAGACATTGTAATAGCGAGGAAATCCTCGAAGACAAGACCATGACACTCTATATGAAATTTTAGTTAAAACGTCTCATCTACCTAATAGTTACATTGTTTATGCTTTATTTACATAATAAGTTAACAAAAGCTTCTATGTGGTATTCATAAGTATACGTATTTGGTTCTTTCAACTCGTTGATTGATATTTGTTTTAATTCACGTTAGCCAACCCAAAAGGTTGTCTTTTTGACAAGGTTTCAATTTCCGGCGTACGAGTATATGATACTCTTTAGGAATTAGGCTGCAGTCAGCCAGTTTATGCATTTAATATATGAGCATATACTGGCATAGTCCTCTTTATGAGCACGAAGGCTAAACCCCTGAAAGCCGAATATACCCTTGTGTTACGTTGCACTCCCCGCTTTATAGTTCTCCATTGGGACTAAATGGGGACACTAGACCTCTATTTTCCTGCCTTTACAATATGGTTATTACATTAACTTGTTATGACGTAAAACGATTGTGACGTTACAAGCCGTAGGATATATTTCATAGTTAATTCGGATAAAGGTATTATTAAGATGACAAAGAGATTCATATTGCAAGTTTATTTATTTATTATTAACTTGAAAAAAAATATATTTTCAGATATACTTACATACATACCATCACACCATTTCCTTGTTGGCATAGATGACAGAGCACCATACTTTCCTAACTTGACACACATGGGTAGTCCCATCTATATCCATACACTTTCTCACGCAACCTCTATGATTTTTGTGACTTTCAACTTTTCTTTCTTTCTGAATATCATTCACTTGAGTCAATTATACTTTCCTTGGTCTCCCTCTTATACGCTTTCCACTTACATCTGCACTGTTTATATTTTTGTTTGTTTTTCTTCATTCATTCGTTCCACGTGCCCATACCATCTCAACGAACTCTTGTTCATCTTACTTAACACATCAGCTTTCAGTTCACATTAATCCCTACATGAATAATATGTATTAATAAAGTAAATAAGATAATGAAGACTTATTGGGCCTAACGGTAAGACACTTTTTATATAAACCGGAGGTTGCGGGTTCAATTTCTATTGAAACCCATTTTTTAAAAACAATTATTATCTAGTTGATTGGAAGAGATTGTCATTTGACAAGAGGCCTGCCAGGTTATAATGTATACAACAAATGTGGAATTATAAAAATATGTCAGCTTCTTATTTGCATTACCACTATTTAGCCTGATTTTTTTGTAATTAACCATTTCGTCAGTGATCGTAGAAGCCGACTTACTGTTGGATCATCTTTATTCATAAATTTTTAACAGAAAAGTTAAAACAATTTATTCGACTAAGAGTTTCATTAAGGATTTAACTCGATACGTAGTGAATGAATTCAATACAAAAAAAACTATATTCTAATTTAATATAAGTAAATAACTAACTATTGCGTTTATACTCGTATAAGGTTTTAAACACATTTTCTGAGGAGAAAAAAACATTGCTAATCATTTTAAAAACTCTCAGAGTTATGAAAAATTGCCTTTATAGGAAATTCATACAAAAAAGATAATACTAATTATTTTGGAAGAAAGCTCTAAGGATTTATTTGTTAGAATTTTTCAGTCATATAAAGTCCGAGTAGACATTTTATTCCAGGCCAAATTTGACTGACGGTCAAGTTAAGTAAGAAAATAAAAAAGTTAGCAAAGGACGTGTTCTTACAAAATGTACCGACCTGTTTCTTAAAAAGTTATTACGACGATTGTTCCGGGTTCCATTTCCGGCGGATTTCTTTACAGACAGGTTTTACTTATATGTTTATCCATTTAGTCGTGTAGCTTATAACTGAGCATCGTGACTCCCTTGATAGTCATTGATGACTCCTCATAATCCAAAACATCCCTTCCTGAACTACACAGTTCGAAGAGCAGTAATTAAGGGCTGTTACATCCCTTACTAGTCCAACGCAATGGGGTGCTTCTTGTTGTGCGTTGTCACAAGCTACGCACAACAATAATTGGATGTCTCATATTATTTTATTTTATTTAATAAACGACACAACAGTGTCTTTTTAATACAAATGAATATATGACAAGTTTTACAAGTACTTAAAATTATTGATAAAAAATAAAAAACTTTATCTTAAAATAACATGAATATACAAAAAACAGTAGTAATAATAAATTACAGTCATTCTTTAAAAGTATTTAATAGTAATATGTATATTTAAGTTCAATATATGTATGTATACCACAAAATATTACCAAACTTCACCAAGCAGACTTACGTAATTGTCGAAGACTTATTTTATAGTGGTAAAGAACTAAGATTTGTTTTAAGTGGAAAAACGCTTACATATAATAAGAATTGGATTTTTGTAATTTTATGGATAGATCTTGAGATATAGAAAACGAGATGCAAGTTACTTTGCAGAATGGAAACCTTCCACATGTTGATGCAGGGTTACTCAACTCCAGAGGCCAAGTATTTTCCTTAATGTTTCGTTTATGGTACGCATATTGTAAACAATTAATTGGTGACTCGCAGTTTTTCTAGAATGGATTCGATTCCTGGTGGATTCCGTTTCGAACTGGTTTTATTCTTGTCATTCAAAACCTTAATTTATGTTTATTTTTAGGTTGTATGTTAGACTACCAGATTGTGTTCTTGTAAGTGATATTGGTGTTCATAAACCTACTTTAGTTAAGTTAGTAAGAATGCGTTCTTGAGATATCAGTAACGATTGAGAAACATCACTATGCCAAATTATCTTAAAATGCCTATCAGCATTGCAATATTATAATAGTTTGCGTTCCCCTGAAGATGAGGTGAAAGCCTTGAAACCGGTAGGGTTATACCGTCACAAAAAAAAGGAATAAACAGTGTTTGATAAAAATAAATTGCAATATTATAAATTTGATTTCATATGAAATAATTTATTCTATAATAAGTAAACAAATTAAGTAATCATTCGTATAAGGAACTCAATAAAATTTTCTCATTCAAATCCGATCACCATATACTATATAGTATATTTTTTGCTCATCATGAAATGCACATCGCAACAACTGAATCTATATAATTCATTATAAAATATTAAGAATTTTATTTCTGATAAAATAATTTATGTAAGGTTAACAAATAAAGTATTCATTCTAAAATCGATAAATATTTTAGTAATAAACCCAGATACAGATTTTGTTTTATTGCACACCATAACATTAATCCTCTTTGGAAAAAATAGATGGGACTGTATAAATAACTCCAAGAATTTCTTCTAAAAAACAGTTATGTTTCTGCATCTATATTATAAACTATATAATATAGTATTACGAATTACATTTATTTTAAAGAATTTATGTAAGGTTAACAAATGAAGTATTCATTCTAACTCCACAATCTTTAAGTATTAAATTCAGATATCGATTTCGTTTTGTTGTACATCATAACATTTATCCTCTCTGGAAAAAACAGATTTCTTAGAATTTTTTGTAGATAGAGATAAATAGATTTCTAAGAAATTATTCTAAAAATTTCTTGTTCACCATAACATTTATCCTCACTGGAAAAATTAGATGATACTATATAAACAACTCTAAGAATTGCTTCTAAAAACAGTCATGTTTCTGCATCTTTGTTATATTATAAACCATATAATACGAATTACATTTATTTTAAAGAATTTATGTAAGGTTAACAAATGAAGTATTCGTTCTTAACTCGATAATTATTTTAGTAATTAATTCAGATATTGATTTCGTTTTATTGTACACCATAACATTAGTTCTCATTGGAAAAATTAAATGATTTTATTAAAAATTAGATGAAAAAATAGACAACTCTAAGCATTTCTTCTCAAAAACAACTATGTTTCCGCATCTATATTATAAACCATATAATGTTACGAATTACATTTATTTTAAAGAATTTATGTAAGGTTAACAAATGAAGTATTCATTCTAACTCGATAATCTTTAAGTAATAAATCCAGATATTGTTTTCGTTTTGTTGTACACTACAACATTAATCCACGCAGGAAAAAATAGATGATACAATATAAACTATTCTAAGAATTTCTTCTCAAAAACATCTATGTTATAAACCATATAATATTACGAATAACATTTATTTTAAAGAATTTATGTAAAGTTAACAAATTAACTGTTCATTTTAAAAACGGACTTAATAAATCTTGAAACAGTCAATCCGAAAACTACTTACATTTTTTGTACCTAATAATAATAAATCTACTCCGGCAAACATCACAAAATATTAAAACCCCTATGAAAATTCCTCCAAAATTTATACATTTAGCATCTCCAGTACCTCAACATAAAAACAATCAAATCTTTGATAAATTTCAAAACCCAAAATTGTTTCAAGTCACTTCACTACAGTATTTATTTAAAAAAACAATTGAAAGAAATATAGTTGTGAAGTGTCAGGCTGTGGAACGACCTGAATGGAGGCGTTTAATGAGATTTCTGTATTCTTGATAGAACGTATAGGTTGGTAATATAACATAAATAATAATTTTATTGGTCTAAGTGAATGAAAATGAAGGCAATATTAAGAAAACATCTGTGTGGATGCGGATGACGCGAGAAAGAATGGTATGTTACAGTAAAGTTAAGCGTTTTATCCTCTTTGCTGATCGCAAAATGAGAATGACGTGATAGTTTGTACATATATGTAAAAAAGGTAAAATTATATCAGTTCGTTTTTTAGTTACTGAAATAATGCAAACTATTATGTTTTTCCTTGAATCAGTCAATTGAATTGGATGCTTAGCTTTGAGACTCGTTTATTATTGCAAACTATCCTAGTGATCTCGAGGACTGGCGTTATTATTTTAGTTTAACGAGAGGAACTTCGAGCTTGTGGTTTGTTTAATATTATGTTAAACTTTTTTGTTTGGATTCCCGGTTAGCGAAGGT
The DNA here is from genome assembly GCA_949825065.1 of Odontocerum albicorne. Classification (NCBI taxonomy): domain Eukaryota; kingdom Metazoa; phylum Arthropoda; class Insecta; order Trichoptera; family Odontoceridae; genus Odontocerum; species Odontocerum albicorne. Next base: position 50,127,741 of record OX463840.1, on the reverse strand, counting down.
TAAACCTACTCAGTAAGTAAGCCAAGTTTTAAACAACAAATCTTTTGTGGATCAAGCTACAAAAATCTCGTGCTTACTTGATAGTACATGGATGTGTTGTCTTACAGAAGTAGATGTGATTAATGGGGATTGACAGTGATGATAGATTTAAAATGAAATCGGTGTGATTACTACAGCTTTTTATAATAGAGAAAAGCTTACCCATAAAAGCTTTTGCTTCACCATAGAAAAAAGTTTTTACTTAAGAAGCCACTTATAACTTTGAATATTACCAGCTAGTCGAGTCTCGAGAGGATATTTCGAACTGTCTATTAGGACAGGTGATGCCAGCGGTGCCTTTTATTTAACATGGGTTTTATTAAGGTAGTATGTATACTAATTTTCGTTTACAAATCCAGATGCGAACATATACTACCTTGATCAAAAAGTTTTAGGACTTTATTCATAAAATCGAAAATACAAGTTTATTCATCAAAATTGATATGGCCCCCTTCAAAGTACTCCCCATCGACTGCAACGCACTTACGCCAGCGCTCGATCCAATCCTCGAAACACCGCTGGTACTCAATTTTCGGTATGTCCATCAGAGCCGTCTTCGATTTTTTTATGACATCCTCTCGGGTGCTGTAACGCGTTTCGCGAAGCGGTTTTTTAAGTCGGTTGAAAAGGAAAAAGTCGCAGGGAGCCAGATCAGGTGAATTCAAAGGCTCTGGATAGTAGCCGTGTTGTTTTTGGTCAAAAACTCATGGAAATCATGTCTTTCGCGATTTCAACGCGGTCCTTTTTTTTGCTTGAAATTGAGGTATTTCGGCACCAGTTTTGCAGCGACACGTCTGAGGCCCAACTCACTGACCAAAATGTCTTGAGCGGATCCATAAGCGATGCTCAAGTCCTCTGCCAGCTCTCTGATGGTCAGTTTGCTGTTTTTGGCCAACGTTTCTTTGATTTTATCGATGTTTTCATCGGTTTTCGACTGCCACTGCGTTCGTCATCCTCGACCGACTCATGACCACTTCTAAAGCGTTCGTGCCACCAAAAAACACTTATCCAACATTTCCAAGGCCTGCGGACCGTTAAATCTATTTTTCACACAAAATTTAATGCAAACTCGTTTATGCCATTTTCAAACTTGTAAAAAATCGAAAACACGCACAAAGGTAGATGTACTCAGTACAGCGTAACTTTTACAAATGTCAAGCTATGACGCTGAAATTTAGAGGGAAGTGTCAATGATAGATGTTGTAACCTAACAAAAAGAATTCCAATCGGGTGACTGACAGCGCCACACGGTGGCCGGTCCTAAAACTTTTTGATCAAGGTAGTATATGCATGTATAAAAAAATTGGATATTTTTTTTCTTCCACAATTTCTTGCCTCCGTGGTCTGTTTGGTAAGACGCCTGTTTTCTAGCCTAGGGGGTCGCGGGATCGATTCTCGCTGGAATCCGATTTTTCAAAAAGAGTTCCAGCCTAGTTAGTACTTAATTTTCTTCTTCCTGGCACTGTCTCAACTCATTGCCTAGGTAAGCTGTTGGGGTCGGCTCTTCTCGTTCTCAGGCTGTATGTTCTTCGGTTCTGGGTGTCGCTTTCATCTAAGCCGTTTCTCTGCAGGATTTTGGAGCATTGAGTCATCCAGGAGTTCTTTGGTATTCCTCTGGACGGCTGTTGAGGAAGATCCACAGACATTGCCTGATTTATCGTATGGTCTGGTGGTCTCCGTCTTATGTGCCCGTACCATCTCAGCTGTCGCTCTTACCGCTTACTCTTTATGTCAGTGATCCCCAGGCTACCACGAATGCTTGAGCTCTTAATTTTATTTTTTAGTGATACTCTTGCTGACTACATAAGCATTCGCATTTCTGCTGTTTCAAGTTGCCTAGAGTAGGAGCTGTACATAGTCCAGCATTCTGAGTCATACATAATTGCGGTTCTCACGACAGTCTGGTATATCTTTCCTTTCAGTTTTATAGACATTTTTGGGTCACACAAGACTTCTGTTACCGATCTGAATTTCATCCATCCCACACTTATTATATGGTCAACATCCGCTGCGCACCCTCCGTCTTTGTGAATGAGTGAGCCCAGATACTTAAATGAGTCACAGCCGGCTAATATTTCCCCATCCAGTTGCATTGAAGGAATTGTGGCATTTGGGTCTTCAAATGGTAGGTACAGATATTCTGTCTTTTTCCTACTAATTTTTAAGCCGTTTTCCTCCAGAATCTTTCTCCATCTCTCCAGGCTGCTCTGCAAGTCACAATGATTATCTGATATCAGTGTTACATCATTTGCAAAAAGCATAGTCTTAAGGATACCGTTCATTTCATGATTTGTTAGATAATTCATGGCAATTAGGAACAGCAGTGGACTGAGGACAGATCCTTGGTGCACCCCCACTTTAATTGGAAATTCATGTGATGTTCCCGACGTGCATCTTACTTGTGTTTTTCCATTGGTATACATATCTTGTATGGCAGTGCTCCGCAACCTTTTCTCACCTACGACACACCAAAATTCTTCCTAGAATTCCGCGGCACACCAAAAGCTGAAATATATAGGTATTAAATTGATACACAAATTTTACAATAAATTTTTGTTTTTTATTCGAAAAATATACATACATAAAACTATAACATATTTATTTTTACGCAATCTTAATAATTATTATAAAATAATAATTAATTAATGTGATACCTGCGCTTGTTTCAATGAACACAAAAGTTTTATATTCGGCTCGATTTTTGACAGCGCAACCCGAAGTTCTCGGTCAAGACCTTTTAAGCATGACCGCTTATCATTTTTAATTAATACAAGAGTTGAAAAACTTTGCTCACATAAATATGTCGTCGAAAATGGGAGTAGTGTTAAGATTGCTTTGTCGGAAATGCGAGGATATTATTTTTTAACGTAAATCCAGAAAACATCTAATGGGACTTCGGAGAAGTGAAGTTTTCAAGTCATGTCATTATTTAAATCTGTAAATTCTTCAGCTGTAAGTCTTCGGCGACGCACATAAGGGTCATTTTTGTTTGTCTATGACTAATTTGGTGCGGCCATGGTGTGTACAAAGCACACAACGCAGTTTTCAACAGTTGGCACCAGGCGCTGGGGGACCATTGAAAAATTATTTAGTTATAATAATTATTCTATACTACATTTTGAAAAATAGACAATATTATGAAAAATAATTTGTCATTGTGTATTAAATACATAATGAAAAATTGTAAAATGTCAAATACATTGAATTTGACCGCGGCACACCTGTATCCGGCTCACGGCACACCAGTGTGCCACGGCACACCGGTTGCGGAGTACTGTTGTATGGTCAGCACACACCCTACGTAAGTTGTTCGTGGAAATTCCTCATTTAGTAATTTAATATACAATAATAATCTTTCCATCTATCGCATACTTGGATTTCCTCTGTTAGTTAGCACTTAATGTCACGTTATAGTTTTTATTTATCTTATTTTAATACTTTTTGTAGTTAAATATACTTTATTTAATATGGCGGATTTATCACTAGGTGGCAATGTCTTACAATCAATTCACAACTATTTTAAAAGTTTTCAGTTCTGGGTGAAGAATTTATATTTTTGATGAAAATAAAAATCAAAAAAGCCTACAGTTAAAAAAGTGTTCTTTATAACAAGGTCATCTTGTACCAAGAAAACAAAAAATAGATTAGAGCAGCGGTTCCCAACCTGTGGTACGCGTACCACCGGTGGTACGCGAGTGGATAGTTGGTGGTACGCGAAAAATAATCAGTAATGGCGGACATAAAAAGTAAAAAAAAAAACTGTCATAAAAATATCATTTAAACTACTATATTTTTCCTATAATTCATAATTTTAATTAATAATATACAGTACAGTTGTTAATATGTACAGTCGATGATCGAAAATCCAACAATCAATATCGTATTTTTGGAGTGCACTTTTAAATTTAGCGCGGTAGATATCAGTAACTTAAGATGTCGCCGTCACTGTTATGATGGCGCTGTACTCCATTCACTTGAGTGCGCGGCTTACAAGTGACAGGTGCGTTATTGTTTGTGATTGTATCATATTTGTTTATTAAACTTCATTGATCCCGTGTGTTAATTAACTTTTTTCTTTTTTAATAAGACATGGATCAGTGGTTAAAAACCGGTATGTGCCAAAATATCAAGCAAAACACGGACAGTGATGTATTGCCAAGTTCTACAAATGGCAGTTCTGAAAATTCGGTGCAAAACGTTGAAATTTTGCAGTCTTCAGTTATACAAAAAGGCGTTAAGAGAAAATACTGCGATGAATATATAAAATATGGATTTTCGTATACTGGAGACGAAGACTGCCCTAAGCCCAAGTTTGTAGTGTGTGGGGTAGTGCTTTCCAATCGATGCATGAAACCTTCATTTCTTTCGCGACATCTGCACACGAAACATTCGGATTACCGAAACAAAGATTTCAATTTTTTTAAACGTATGAAAGAAAATACTAAAGTTATATCAACTTACGTTTCAAATGCTAATAACGATAACGAACGTGCGGTAGACGTGAGTTATCGTATTAGCTATCGAATCGCCAAATGTGGCTATAACCATCAAATTGGCGAAAAAATAATTTTACCCAGTATAAGGCGCCCGTTACACGGTCAATCTGGACCGCGATCCGTGATCGCAATCAATGATCGCGGTCCAGATTGACCGTGTAAGGAGCGGATTGATGGATTGATCAATCGGATCGCAAAATATCTGGATATTTTGAAATCACGCTTGCGATCCGCTGCTCGCGTTCGGGATTGTTCGTGTGAGGTCGTGTAAGATCGCGTCAGTCGACATTTACACACCGATAGAGGTGGACGTATGCTCTCTATCGGGAATTTTAAAGAAAATAAAGCCGCAATCGGCTGAATTGACGATAAATAAATAAATAAACAAGTTGACGTGAGAAAAAAAAATGTCTGAGATCGAATTATAGGAGAAAATTTAAAAAAAATTACAAATACAAGCTTCACTGATAGATGCAGGAGACATGATAGAAAATTTAAGGTCTTCAATATTTCTGCCTGTAGCAAGATAACGCAGTGTTACTGCTATTTTTTCTTCAGGTGTTTTACTTTTTCTCATACAAGTATCTTGTTTAGATATGTATGGAGTTATCATTTCTAACAACTCATCAAAACATTTTCCACTCATCCTGAAGTAATTATTATAGTCATCTTTTTAAGCAGTTAATCGTATTTATTTTAGTATGTAGATTTAAATGGGTATACAATTCTCTCATTCGTAGCCACTGTTTAACCCAATGTTTCCTTCGAACTCGCTTTTTCAAAGTTACGGCCAGAACTAGGGCTACAACAGCTTTTACTTCATTTACGTCCATTTTGAGTTGATTCGGCGGCTGCGTCATGCGATGAAAGATGTTGACGCGGCGGCTGCGTCGTGTGGACTGATGGAAATCGGATTGATCGTGTACGCAGTCGCGCGATCCGTCAATCCGTGATCACCGATTTGGATCGCGGATTGCGATCCAGATTGACCGTGTAACGGGCGCCTAAAGGATGCCGTTGAATTTATGATTGATCAAAAATATATCCCAAAAATAAATTTTTGGAAAAAAATTGCCTGCGGCGCATTTGGTTTTTTTTATACAAATAATTTAATTTAATTCTATGTAATTTTTTTTTAATAAAAATTAGTTGTTAAAAAAAAATACTTGTTTAAATGTCCTGGTTTTGAATTTCGACAAGAAATGAGCTTCAACACCTTTTATTTAAAAAAAAACATTGTTATATGTAAAGTTCAAATGTCTCATTTTTATCAGAAAAAATAAAACATTTGGTATTTTTTTTAAACTTAAATAAATTGAGTTATGGGAAATATAGTCACCCTATAAAATTTATAATGCAAATAGAATAACAAATTTCTCGAAATACAATCATTTTTACGAAGTGGTACAATTAAGCGTGATGTACTACCAAGTGGTACGCTAGCCAAAAAAGGTTGGGAACCGCTGGCATTAGAGAGAAGGATGGTAAAAAATGAGAAAAACATACGCTTAGTCACTGAAAGCATTGTCAATTTTTCTGTTTAGTTGGAAGGGGTTGACACGTGGTAATGAAATAGCCAGGTTTTAATGTATATTATTCTTTTGATGTGCATAACACAACCCGGGCGTATTGTTATATTGAAATCTCTTTAAAAAAACCAGGATGACTTTAAGTGTAAATCAAACTAGAACCCTATTTAAAATCATTGGGTATTAACAGAAATTAAACCAGCTATCCTCGGGTCTTTAGATAGATTTCCTGGCAACCAGGTCACCGAGGTCATCATTAGGTTTGCAACTAGATTACTGATTATACAATACAAATGATTATTTTTCATTTTAATTACTGAATCTGATAATGTATAAACCTTTGCAATAGAATGGATGCACACTAGAAAAGGGAACTTGGTAAGTGTTGAAGTCTTCACATTAGTGGTATATCGTGACTGACTTCGGATATGGTAGTTTTGTCGGCTTCACGTTTTAAAATATTGAGCTTGAACTGGCATTAAGTGAAGATAACATAACAGTTTTCATTAAAAAAACTTGCGGAAACCTTCAAACATTTAAGGTTATCTGGATCGGATATATGTATTTTGTATATTCTTACATGATGCATTTTGTTTTATATTGTATCTTGTTCCACTGTTATATTTAATCTTATTCCTTTGTTATATTGAATCTTATTCCTTTATTATATTGAATCTGACTTTTTTTGTTATTTTAAATCTTATTCCTTCGTTATATTGAATTTGACTTTTTTTGTTATATTAAATCATTTTTTTTTTTTTATATTCACTTTGCATGAATTTCTCCTGTTACACAAAGAGAGCCTGCTTCTAGCGTTAGCTTATTCGTTAGGAAGAATATAAGAGATTTTTCTCATACTGCTATACGGTACCAAAAATATATCAACAGTGTCATTCAGTTGGTTCAATATCTCTATACCACGCGTGACTGAGTGTTTAGCCATGATATTCGTCCTGTAAGTTGGTATGTAGAACAGAGGGTGATTCCTTGCACGGCTATATTTATTGGGTACATATAAACTTAGTGCTTCTAGAATCGCGGGACATTAACATCAACCTTGGAAAACCTTAAGTAGGAATATCGCAATGGATTCTTGCCTTCTTGTTTCGAGGCTTCTATAGTTACACACCGTGAGAAGTTTGACATGGTGAGCATATTTTGGGTTATCACCCTTTGTTCTATACCATGGATATCTGAGGATTTTTTTTTTGTATTTGTTCTATTGTATTTTTTGTAATAATTTTGTATTCATTCTATTGTTCTATTTTTTGTTTTCATTCTATTAGTATATTGTTTTTATATTTGAGCTGATGAGGAGCCCAAACCATAGATGCATATTATAATTTGGTTCTAATTAGATAATTATATAAGTTTCGGAGGATATCGGTGCTGTTAAATTCTCTTGCTATTCTTATTATAAAACCGAGTAGTTTGTAACAGTCTGATATCAAACATGAGACATGGTTAACGAACGTGAGTCTGACATCAAACGTTACGCCCAAATCTTTGAATTTAGAAACTCTATTTAATGCCCCTCCCTGTATAGTATACTAATGGTGGATTGGGGAAAACGATCGACTATAAGATACACAGACACATGTATTAATGTTGAACAGAAGATGATTTAGCTCAGTCCAGGAGACTAGGGAGTCTAGGTCCTGTTGTAACTGTACACAGTCGTGAGGTGAATTGATATTTTTGAACATTTTCAAGTCGTCAGCAAACAATAAACATTGTCGGGTGTTATTCCTTTGTTACATGTCAACATTGGTTTGATATGCAGTCAACATTGGGTTGAGCAGTGGAGTCCGTCCGGTAGCGAACCTTATGTCTTGGAATCGTAAAATAAATTTGGAAATATCAATGATCTAATCATACACACTTGTATGGTTCTGGAGATAGGCATATCTTTTACGATATATCTTCTTGAGTTTGTTAAAGTATGTGCCAAATTTGTATTTATTTTACAAGTATTTTGTTTGTTAAAAGAGTATAAAAATTGAAATACAAAAAGGCAATAAAAGTTTAGAAAAATCGATTTCGAAATTTCAAAAACCTTTTGTAAAACTTTTCTGCACCTGACAAGTGCATTAAATTCAAAATAACGTTGCAAACAGAAAATTTCTTCGGAAGTTTTATGGAAGTTTTGTATTTTTATTTTAACCAACAACTTGTTATATCTTATTTATTGATAGTTTAAGATATAATGGAAAACCATTATCAGATCCTTCTTGTATGTTGTAAAACTAAAAATTGAGTAGGGTTACAAAAAAAATTAAAGCTTTTAAGAATACACTAACAATGGATCTTTGAATTGGCTTAAGATTTCAAAGAAGAATAAAATCGATATGCGTTTACCTAATACACGTTATTAAGTTTGAAAATGGATCTAAAAAAACAAGAAATTATTAAAAAAATTAATAATATTAAAAATGTGAACCAAATTCGAGTATTATTGCTAGAAGAAACCTTGTCAGATCGACAGAAAATGTGTACCAAATTCGAGTATTATTGCTAGAAGAAACCTTGTCAGATCGACAGAAAATGTGTACCAAATTCGAGTATTATTGCTAGAAGAAACCTTGTCAGATCGACAGAAAATGTGTACCAAATTCGAGTATCATTGCTAGAAGAAACCTTGTCAGATTGATAGAAAATGTGTACCAAATTCGAGTATTATTGCTAGAAGAAACTTTGTCAGATTGACAGAAAATGTGTACCAAATTCGAGTATTATTGCTAGAAGAAACCTTGTAAGATTGACAGAAAATGTGTACCAAATACGAGTATTATTGCTAGAAGAAACTTTGTCAGATCGACAGAAAACGTTTTACTTCACGATGTTTTTTAAGATTGTCAGCCCATATTTCAATGATCCAGAACTAATTCAGATTGTCATGTTACACGTTTCTTGTTGGCCCACTCGGCAGAATGTTTTATTCCACAGCGAAGTGATTGTGACATATTACGTGAAATTTAATGTGGCTTTGACTATAGGAGTAAAGTAAAAAAGATGTTCTTTCCAAGATGAGTGGAGTTGATTGTATAGGTTAATTTTTTTACTATGAAATATTAAGATTACTGAAAATGAAATTACGTGCCGGAAATTAAAATGAAGCAAGTTCATGGGGATATTACTTAAATAAGATTAGTTCTTAAGATATAAATTTGTATATAGGTAAAGCATTTAGCAAGTGATTTGTATTATACGAGTATATTATCTTATTGAATAATAAAATCAGTAGTTGGGTTCATCACGTACTATTTTGCCTATTGAATACCACTGCTTTTATTACTTGTTAATGATAAATTAAATTGGATGTGTTGTTTTATAATCTTTTGTATTAAAAAAGTTATTTTGCCATTTAAATTAAATAAAAAAATCATGAGTTTAATAAAAATCCAATAGAAGAAAAAAAAATTTAATTGCCTTGGAACTGTTAAACTAAAATGGAGAGATTAACTCAGTAATCTCTGGAGGCAGCCAAACTAATGAACCGGGATGTCCCAATAAATTATATAAGCTCAATCCTATACCGATTAGGCTGTAGAAAGATTCTGCGTATTAATTGGCAAGTGTGATTTTCCGAATTGTTAATACGTATTTGGTGACATCATGTTGTACATATTTATTAGCGATTGACTGGCCAAGGCAGTGGGAAGGAAAGTAATTAATGACAACCATAGATCAGCCTTACATTAAAAATTAACTGGAGTCGAGAAACTCTCAAATTCGACAGCCCAGAATAAATATAATAGCAATAATTAAGACGCAACAACGTAGCTTAATTTGTAAAGCTTTTTATTAACAACGTAGGAACTTTAACTCTAAAATTATAAAAGTCCGAAGAAACTTTTTAACTTATTTCTCTGTAGAAAAAGATTTTACTATCAAGAACGACTCCAAGGAACTTGATGCTATCTTTTGGAAAAAGAACTAAAGCCTCCACTGATAATACATCCCCAATTTATTTTAAGACATCCAATTTGAGATTTTGAGAATGAAATTAGAAGCATTTTGTTTCAGGAATTTTTACATTGTAGATCACAGAATATAAAAAAACGAAGCAACATTTTTATAAATCAGAGAGTCGTAAGGTTTCGTGTAAATGAGATCACGAAGATCGTTTTATTTTAACTTTTCTTATATTTTTACATAATTTATTTTTTTCTATATTATTTTTTTAATGTCGGGGATAAAACTGAATAAAAAGAAAAATGTGAAGACAAAAAATGTATATTCTAAAGACTAAATTAATAATTATCAGTAAGGGGGATTAAAACCAAATGCATCGCTGAGAGTACGATCCGGGTGCATTGAAAGAGTGCATAAATACTAGTATTTAGGATGCTGCTTTAAGGATCAGTGGGATCATTACCGGGAAATCAGAAACAGGATTGAGATGACAGAGAACTGTGTCTTCAAAATGAAAAATATTTTCTTTAATAGAAAATTTAACCTCAAATTAAGAATATGCATTGTACGATGTATCTTTGTACTGCAAGTATATTCTTTATGACGCGGATACTTGAAAATTCATCCATAGCACCACAAAATAAATATAAGTATTTGAAATGTGGTGTTACAGTAGAAAGCTAAAGATTTTTGGGTTGACAAAGTGCCCAACGAAAATCGGTCATCAGAAGCATGAAAAAAGACAAAGAAGTACTTACTTGCATTGAGATGAGAATATTGGAATACGTTGGGCATTTTATGAGAGGAAACAAATGAGAAATCATCCGAGTCATATTGCAGGAGAAGATATGTATGATATAAGATGAACGAAGTGTAAGAAAGAATCTAAGAGAGACATAGTTCAAAGCAGCTGCAGACAACATTTAAATAACATTAAGAAGACGAAAAAAAGAGAAATATCCCATACCCTTAATAAGATTTGTGACTTTATTGGTAAGACACTTATATTCCAGCCCAGAGGTTTGATTCCTTTTGGAAACCCGATTTTTTTTAAATAATTTCAGTATTTTTCATATAAAGTCTCTTTAACATCCTTTTGGTCGGCTGGAAGAGATTGCTACACGAAAATAAGTGCACTAGGTTATACTAAACAGAAAAAAGTTTAAAACATGAATAAAATATAAGCTCTGCAAAAGTATACTCACAGAAAAAGGATTTCATAGTTTTTACTAGAACAAATATTTTTTTTAAATCATTTTGAAAAAAGGTTTGTCTTTGACAAAAACAAAACACGTTTTGACAAATTTTTCATGAATTATTTTGGAATATATACACGTAATACTAAAATATGTATATTTTGGTGTACAATAATATATTGTAAAATGGCGATAATTCTCCCAAAACAATTATAATGTCACCCTCCAACACATCCGTTATTCCACACGCTCCCTTTCACGTAGGAGTGGATGTGAAAATATAGGCTTGTTTGACTCCATTTTCAATAACAACCTCAGTTAATAAAAACACGGAAAAACGTAGCGGAAATAATAGGGGCGAAGAAATTATTAAAAGCACACCCGTTTAAATGTAGAACGTGCTTCTGTTTTATTGAATTTTATGATTTATTTCTAACGGAATAATAAGGATTTTTGAATTTCAAAACTAAAAAAAACATTGAAAATTAACCAAATACCATAAAAACTAGTGAAGTTTTCATCAACATAATATATTGTGTTGATGATGCATTGATTAATAACCTCGATGACATTCACTTCATACTGAAAAGAACAAACAATTCAGGTATCGAGCAACGATTGAATATAAATGTTCAAAGAACAAAGTTTTAGTTCCTACGTCGACAGCTTCATAGTGACTCTGCAGCTGACCGGGGAATATTTAGAGCAAGTTGTCAGGACTGTATTTGATAAATTACATAGTTCACGTCCCCAAGACTAAATTCCCACTATTTTCATGCTCCTGAAACAGGCTTCTCGAAACAAAATAATTTAGTATATTTTTAATACTGTCGCTAGGATTAAACCAATAAAAGAAAAGGTTATTTTAAGTGCTCACCGCCTTGCAGTACAAGATTATATCCTGGATTCTAAAGAATCCCATGGTTATTGTTGGTTTAGGAAAAGGGGCCTATAATAAATTTAATTCTGTTTTCGAAAGATGGAAATTGTAAGGCCAGCGGTAAACGACTGAAAAGAACAAAAGCAGGGTCATAAAAAAAAATCCATTGCTCAAGGAAGCAATAAATTCTGTCTAGACGAAATACCCTTTTGATGAATTTTAAGAGACACCGATCTCAATTGTCTTTTAAAAAGATAAAGTACAGTCTAGACATGGACCCTTTTTTCTTTTGCTTTGCTGAATTGTATAGAAATGCCGAAGTCAATTGTCCTTCCTTATAATCTCGGGCCTACCAGGCGGCCATAGTATTTTTTTAGTGAGAAGGAAGTCATGTAGCATCTCTTTCTCGCAAGTGGCTATAAAAGGCCCGAACTTCCACGAGGAGCTTTTTTCTGCCCTCAGATACGACACGGTTAGCACGTCTGTCCAGGAATAGAGTTTGTACCGAGGATAGCCAGACTAGTTTTCTTCGTGTATCGCAGAAGCCCAGGACGCCATCTTAATTACGGGTGAATATTATTCCTTCTATTTTAATGTGGATTTCGTCGCCACGCGAAAAACCCACTGAGTAAAGTAATTTCTAATTGTTATTGAAATCTCCCATGCTAAATACAACACAGTCTTTTTTGTTGCCAATTTTAAACTTTTTTTTCTCGACATTCGCTCGAGTTTTTTTTATATATTTTTTTCTTTTTTTTCTTTTTTTTGCATAATATAATAAACTGTTTCATTTAAAATTATACTTGTTTAATTGTGTCGCCTTGTCCTGCTGAAAGTGAGAGAGAGTTATTCAGAGTTAAGTGAACCCAACAAATCCCAGAGATCTAAAGAGTTCCTGTCTCTTTAAAAAACCGGCTGACCTGAACGGGAGTGTCACACCCCATTTGATGGTAATGTTTTATAACTACTTTATGTATTGAAATGTGTACAACCTAATATTGTTTTTAAATAGGAAAGAGGTGTGACATAATTGGCCCCCGAACGTGTGGCGTATTTTACTCTGGTATTTCTGATCTCTCGTTGGACAAGGTTTTTATTTATAATTTGTTTTGTGTGTTTTAAATAATAATTTATTTTCAGGAAAGTGTTTTATATATATATTTTTTGTGTGCGCCGTTTGTTTTCATTGTTCGCGACCGAGTGGTCATCCTTGTTCCCATGTGCTACGGGCTCCGAGTTGGAAAGGCCGTTTTTCGAGTCTTTTTGGAATAGATTTCTAGTTAACTTTTTCCAAATATTTTCTTGTTAAGAATTGTGTGTTCCTTATCAAATTTGATTTAAAAAGTCAGTGTGTTTGGAGATTTGAACCATGCTTCTCCCGCGTTTGTTTTCGCTGTTCGCGACCACGTGGCCGTCTTTGTTGTCGCGTGTATACGGGCTCCAGTTTGGTAAAGAGCCGTTTTCGAGTTTTTTTATTATTCGAATTGTGAATAGAATTTTAGTTAATCGTGAGAAGAGAAAGAATAGATTTTCTAGTTAACGTTCGCTAAAATATTTCGTTGTAAAGAGAATTGTGTTCCGTTTTATTTGAGCCCAATCTCATATTAAGAGAGTTCGTGGGTAGGCAAAGCGCACGAAACGCCTATCTTTCGTGAAATAATTCGCTGTTCAGTTGGCCCAGTTTTTCGGGTTTTCTTTCAAGGATTAATCATTTCTTGGTGCTCGGTTTGTTGAAATATGGAGAATTTCAACGGTTTAATATTGCAAAAAAGTAGAAGTTTCGCTTAAGTTAGATTCTTCTTTTACTTAAAAAGATTCCGTTGGAGCAAGTTATTTTTGGTTTCGATCTTGGGAAGCGATAATGGCCGAATCATGAATTTAATAGTTTCTTTCAGTAGTGGATCTATAAACGATATAGTTGTTTATAGAGATTGAATTACATTTTGGTTTATAGTTGTTTGTAAATTTGAACTACGTTGTTTAGAGAAACCTTGTTTGTTTAAAAAAACGATCGAGCTAGAATTGTTGTTTTGTTAGTAAGGTCTTGATTTGCTTCGGTTGGGCTTTTTGTCCTATTGTTTTATTGTTGCAATGTATCCAATTAAGGCCGAGGGAAGATCTCTTCATTCTGCTCCCCTGTTTTCAAGAAAAAAAGTGCGCGGTCAGAGAATTGTAAATAGGACTAGTGTGGTATTTCGTGGATAGTCAGGCTTAAAAAGAATTAAATTCCACGTGGATTAAGCTCCAGTTCATCTTTGAAAGAAGATGGGCTAGGTAAAGTGTTATATGTGCCCTACTTTCGTAAGAAATATTCCAATCGCGTAAATGATCCAGTTTACGAATTTTGTTTAGGAGTAAATAATAATTAATATCTCAGTGGTCAGTTTAGTGATTTTTTGCGAATTGTAGTAGATTGAAAAGGAGATAAAGGATAGGAGTTCAATGTTTAGAAAATTTAAATTATGGAATGGTCGTGCGTAATGGACGGACGCCATTTTGTTTTGCGGCTGGAAATACTGTCCGATGTTTTTCCTTGAGGAGGTTGATTCGCACGTGGTGTCGTACTTGAAATGGATTAAATTAATAAAATAATAGAGGAAGTGCGTGGTCATCATGACAATAATTAAGAAGTGTTGACTTTCGTAGAATATTCCAGTTGAATAAGAATTGGTTCCTGGTTAATTGAGATCAATCTCACCTTGGAAAGGAGAAAGAAACTTCCGTAAATAATGTTTCAATCGCGCTAGTGATCCGGTTTACGGATTTTGTTTAGGACTAAGTAATAGTTAAAATCGCAGTGTTCGGTTTGGTAATTTTCAAAGTCAAAGGCAAAAGGACGAATTGCGTCGTAATTATGGATAGTTTATTTTGATAACGGTGTAGCAGGTCAGGCAGTAAATATTGTGAAAAACAAAAAGAGTGGGAACTAGAAGAAGGCTCTAGATGTGAATAGTATTGCGTCATAGTTATAATTTTTTTTTTTTCTCGTGATAGCAGTGGCTGTTATTAAACAATATGTTGGAATAGAGAGAACTGGGATTGAGTTCTAGAAGGGTTCTTGTAATAGGATATTGCAAATTATTACGCGGAGCTACTGTTGTTATGGCGAATTTGTGTAGAAAGTATTGCGTCATAATTGATGTCGTTCGGTGATATTGGCTGTTCTTATTGACATAGGGATTGTTAGAAAGGGCTGTTGTATTTTATTGATAATCAGTCAGTCGATGCTGAGTTTTCTTACATGCGCTGTTTTTAAACACTGAATGGGCTTACGTTTTAGATAAATTCATTTGTTCTCGTATCAATGTCTTTTGATAGTGAGGTTTGTTATTTGGTCTGAATTGAATTTCGGTTTGTTTTGAAATTCGAAAGGAATTTCGTCTTAAATAGATTCTTTTGTTTTGTATCGGTGCATTGGGTACAAAGGAGATGGCTTGTTTGTCCTTGAGGTAGAAGTAAATAGACTTCCTTCAACATGCCAAGGTTCCTGTGAGATGCAGCATTAACCTTCCTAGAATTAAGGTTAAGCAGGTAGTGATTGTCATTTAGTCAGTAGGGTTTGCCTAGAAAGGTTTAAGTCGGAAGACTTTAGGATAAAACACAGACTCGACATCAGAGCTTATGTATAGAGACAAATCGGGTCCCTTACAGATTATATTCCAAGAATAGGGAATTTAAAATCATTCTTTAGAGCCACCCTTGTCAGATAACGAATTATCACGGGTGTAAGAAGTGAAAGCTAAAGATAGCTCATAGATTATCTGTTTCCACCCGTCATCAGTCGAGGATTTGTAAAAACCCTGTTTAGTTTTCGAGTAAATAAATAAGGGAAGATAAAAGATCTCGCCTCGCTTCCTTTTACGTAAGAGCGTGGCCAGGTAATCGGTAGTAGAGTATACCATTCCATGTCATAAAAGTCAGGAGAGAATTAGTCCGGATTCTCGTAGTCAAAGCATATAAAAAGAGCGTGGTCAAGTGACCGGTATTTGAGTAAAGAACTGTTTCTCATCGTGATAGGGAGATCCTAGTTGAGTATTCTCTCATTAGAGACTAGAGAGCGTGGTCAGGAGACCACTACATAAGAATGGAACTCTTTGTCGGCGTAACAAAGAAATCGTAGTTGTGTTATCTCTTTTGAAGTAAGAGAACGTGGCCAGGCGACAAGAAGCCGATTATAGCACTCTTTTGTCGATTATAGCACTCTTTGTCGTTGTAAAAACGAGAGAGTTAGTTTGTTGTCTCTTTTGAAATTAGAGAACGTGGTCAGGTGATTAGAAGTCGACCATAGCACTCTTTGTCGTTGTAAAAACGAGAGAGTTAGTTTGTTATCTTTCTTGAAATTAGAGAACGTGGCTAGGTAACCAGAGTGCGAGTATAGCCTCTTTGTCGTTGTAGTAACAGGAGAGTTAATAGTGTATTCTCTCATTGTAGACTGGAAAGCGTGGCCAGGTGATAGCTGGAGATTATAAAATTCTGGTCGTTTTACCAGAAGCGGAGTTGGGAACTCAGTTTGGAACTCGGTTGGAACTAGAAAGCGTGACCTAGAGTCAAATTATTAAAACCATTCTTGTCTTGTAGGAAGGTAGGAATACAGGGGATATTCTCTTATAAGAAAATGGTTGAAGTTTAGTACTTGCATATATACCATAAATTGACTATTGAATACAGTAAAGCTTAGAATAGACCTTATGCGGCGAGTCCGTCGTCACACGATAAGGACGCGAACATATGATATGGGTCCGGTCCTGAGCACAGCTTCTGTGCCCGGGTGGATTATAGATAAGCTGATAGTTGACAGTGCAGTGATGGGTTCGTCAGCGCCTAATTGGGAGTCATTCATGGTTAGGAAAATGGTTCTTAAAATAATTAAATTAAATATTTTGTTATATACCTTGTGGGTGTACACTGTCGGATTCCTTGGCGAATGACAGTTTAGTATGTCATGTGACGTCACCGGTGCGAATTTATGATTGCACAAGGGTGAATGAATAAGTGAGCTGGCCGTGGGCAATCTCGTATGGATTCATTTCCATATGTTTTATGTATGGGCTGGTATTCAACCCGGTGACTTCACCAAAGAATACCTGGCGTTCAATGAACCTAAGCCTGGACCACGAGTGGCGGAATGCTGAGAGCCTAGAGTAGGATTATATGTATCTCAACGAAGGACTTAGGTCCTTCTGAAGTAAGAATTCATGTAATACATAGATGATTAGTACCGTTTGTAGAAGGTACACGTATTACATTCAGGATCAAATTGCTCTTGTGTAATGCGAGCTTAGGTATTGGGTTACCTAACAGCTGTTGTGGTTTAATTAGTGGTAATCGTTACTTTCTCATTAGATTCCATATCGGAATTATTGACTCCGTAGATTAGGGTAGTAAGTGAAGAAATTCATGGATGTCTTCTGAATTTCGTATTGGGAAAGGATTGTCTTCCTAATTGTTGTGTTATCTGGTAAGAATTCGTGAGGTATTCCGAACTTCTTAGTGGAGGGGTGTACCCTTCCCCCGGGAGTAGCGTTCCAAAGATTGTACTGAGGATTCAGTAGAGTATCCATCGTGGATAATTGCTTTGCGCAAATGCTATCGCTGGACGGTGGTCCGCAAGTTTAATAGCAGTAGAATTGTTCAGTAGTGCTATGGAGTAGGTGTTGCTTTCCACCGAGTTGAATTTTGGAAAAGATTGTACAGATGGTACAGTGGAGTATCCGTTTCGGATAGTTGCACGTAGCAAGTGTTAGTTTTTGGACGGGGTTCCATGATGATAATAGCCGTTGATGTGTTCGGAATTTCTCGTTAGAGAGGTGTAGCATTCCACGGTGTTGAAGGGCTATAGTATTGAAGTAAGTCATCTTGTTGACGAATTGGCTCCTGTTGAGTGTGGAGTATATAATTTGAAATAAAAATGATTAATTTTTTTTTGTTGTTGTGTAAAATATTATAATATATTTTGTTCTGTCAAAGCACTCACCGAGTACGGGGTCGCAAGGTAATCTGTGAGGCAGCGCGATGAAAGGTTTATGGGAAATGTGGAGGTTGTAGTGGTGCTGCTGGGAGGAATAAGGATAAGGGTATGGTGCGTTCTCGAATGAACTTTGACAGAATTTATGTAACTGTTACGGTAATTGCCGTTGTATTTTTGTTCTGTTTTTTTTGACAGAATTTATGTAACTGTTTCGGTAATTGCCGTTGTATTTTTGTTTTGTTTTGAACTTGTACTGATTTTATGTAACTGTTACGATGATTACCGTTGTATTGTTTGCTCTGTTTGAGTTTTGGGATAAGAGCTCTGGTTACTGTGGCGTTGGCAGCATGCGTCATGACTGGGGGCTGCGTTTCTTGGATAGTGAAATCTCGAAACGAACCCGTGCCCTTGTGGTCGGACGTATGGTGGGTGTCGCTCGGTAAATTGAATTCCCTGTCTTTGTTGTTTATTATTGTCTCCTTACTTTGGCTCGGTGTGAATAACCGAGAGGCCTTGGGCAGCCTTAAGAGTCCGGGTTGGGAGAAGCTGGCCTCCCAACCGATAAAGGTTTGGAGATGGCCTGAGAATACATCTGGGATGGATTGCTGTGTGTCTCCATCACGGGCCTCATGAACCCACATTAGCGATTGCGATTACAGATGTGTTCTGTCATGCTCATGTTTCGGGCTAGGGTAGCTTCGGTTCGTGAGGGTCGCGTGTCTGTCGCTCGGATCCTAGATGACCAAAGTTGTGTATGTGGTGTCACGTGATTCTTGGCTCTGTTCTGGGGGTCCGTAGACGCGTCCTGCTTTCAACCGGGGCTACTCGCCAATTTTGTATTATGTTTTTTTTTTTTTTTTTTTTTTTTTTTTTTTTTTTTTTTTTTTTAGTGGACTAAGGGTCCATTTATACAGTTACCATTCTGTGTGGTGGTGAATTGTTGCTGCAACGGTTGTCCAGACCTTGGAGTCTGAGGAAACCTAAGATATGTGTAAAGTTCTGTGTGAACTTAAGGAGATATAAACCCTAGTTAAGTTCTGTGTGAACTATAGGATATTTGAAATTCGACGTGTAAAGTTCTGTGTGAACTTAAGGAGATATAACCCCTAGTTAAGTTCTGTGTGAACTATAGGATATTTGAAACTCATCGTGTAAGGTTCTGTGTGAACCTCTTGAGATTTAAAAATGATAATATTGGCTTGCGAAATTTATTGTTATCATTGTTGTTGTCATTTCGCCCGGAATAACCGGAAGTTTGGACCGCCTTGTGCTGTGTGCCAGGGGCGGTCGTATTGTGGAAAGCGCCCGTGATATGGGGCCGCTTTAAAATTTATCGGTTCCCGACTGTGCAGTATAGGGAAGGGCGAAGAAGGGATTGTGTTGTAAAGTATTGTCTTTGGTGTATCAAGGGAAGTGGGATTGTAATTTTGTGTTGAGCCATGTGGGTGGTTGGTTGGACGGAATCCACATTGAAAGGGGAGAATTTCAGGAATCACCTTTGAAGATCAGCTGGTTCATAGGTTGGCCCGTGACCTACAGTGAACCCACTAAAGTCAGCCTTTGGGAGAAGACTGCAGATTTGTTTTATTATTTTTGGTTAAGCTGTGTCCATTTCTCAGAATATTGTAATGAGAGAATGGCTTAACTGATTTGTTTCCCTCTTGGTCAACATTTGATTGTTAGTTGACCTTGCAGTTTAATATTTTATTAATTATATTACCCAATTGTATAGTATTATTTTAATTTCTTTTTTGTGTGATTTGATTTTATTAATATTGTATCAATTTCCTGTAATCTTGTACCATTGTGCATTGCTTTGTTTTGTATCAATTTCCTGTAATCTTGTACCATTGTGTATTTTTTTTTTATGTGTAAGGAGTTGGGAAGGATTGTTTCCCGCTCCTGTGTAACCGGCTATGTGTTGATGTTAAATTGTTTAGGAGCCTAGTCAAGGAAAGGTTTTACGTGGTTTCCTTCCTCGTGGTCGGTCTTACACCAATTAAGACTACACCTATGGCAAATGCTGACTAGAGATAAATCGGCCACGAAACCGTATCCGGTGAGGGGTACATACACCCCTCGCTCCTTAGAAACATCCCCCGGACTGATGCGTCTGTGATATACGGAGGATAATTTTTTTTTTTTTTTTTTGTTGTTTTTTTTTTGTTCTTTCGCTAACTTAGGGTGGGGTGTCAGGACTGTATTTGATAAATTACATAGTTCACGTCCCCAAGACTAAATTCCCACTATTTTCATGCTCCTGAAACAGGCTTCTCGAAACAAAATAATTTAGTATATTTTTAATACTGTCGCTAGGATTAAACCAATAAAAGAAAAGGTTATTTTAAGTGCTCACCGCCTTGCAGTACAAGATTATATCCTGGATTCTAAAGAATCCCATGGTTATTGTTGGTTTAGGAAAAGGGGCCTATAATAAATTTAATTCTGTTTTCGAAAGATGGAAATTGTAAGGCCAGCGGTAAACGACTGAAAAGAACAAAAGCAGGGTCATAAAAAAAAATCCATTGCTCAAGGAAGCAATAAATTCTGTCTAGACGAAATACCCTTTTGATGAATTTTAAGAGACACCGATCTCAATTGTCTTTTAAAAAGATAAAGTACAGTCTAGACATGGACCCTTTTTTCTTTTGCTTTGCTGAATTGTATAGAAATGCCGAAGTCAATTGTCCTTCCTTATAATCTCGGGCCTACCAGGCGGCCATAGTATTTTTTTAGTGAGAAGGAAGTCATGTAGCATCTCTTTCTCGCAAGTGGCTATAAAAGGCCCGAACTTCCACGAGGAGCTTTTTTCTGCCCTCAGATACGACACGGTTAGCACGTCTGTCCAGGAATAGAGTTTGTACCGAGGATAGCCAGACTAGTTTTCTTCGTGTATCGCAGAAGCCCAGGACGCCATCTTAATTACGGGTGAATATTATTCCTTCTATTTTAATGTGGATTTCGTCGCCACGCGAAAAACCCACTGAGTAAAGTAATTTCTAATTGTTATTGAAATCTCCCATGCTAAATACAACACAGTCTTTTTTGTTGCCAATTTTAAACTTTTTTTTCTCGACATTCGCTCGAGTTTTTTTTATATATTTTTTTCTTTTTTTTCTTTTTTTTGCATAATATAATAAACTGTTTCATTTAAAATTATACTTGTTTAATTGTGTCGCCTTGTCCTGCTGAAAGTGAGAGAGAGTTATTCAGAGTTAAGTGAACCCAACAAATCCCAGAGATCTAAAGAGTTCCTGTCTCTTTAAAAAACCGGCTGACCTGAACGGGAGTGTCACACCCCATTTGATGGTAATGTTTTATAACTACTTTATGTATTGAAATGTGTACAACCTAATATTGTTTTTAAATAGGAAAGAGGTGTGACAAAGTCAACAGTTTCATAATGATATATATCTGCAGCTGATCATGAACCCTTTAGAGCAAGTCGACAGTTTCACAGTGATGTACCTTTGCAGCTGACCGAAAAACCGTTAGAGCAAGTTGACAGTTTCATAGCGTGTATCTCTGCAGCTGACCCTTAAACCTTTAGAGTAAGTTGACAGTTTCAAATATCTAGAAAGACTAATCACTTGTTATCTTGACCCAGACAGAGAATAAGATACCGACTTGAATTGGAACATACAAGATTTTTCTAGAAAATGTCACTTTTCTACTATGTTACTGAAATATTCAAGATGTGCATGATGTGTTCAACGGGGTTTTAACATAAGTTGTGTCCGTTTTTCTACAATTTAAAAATGAGCACCAAAAGTAAAACAAAATGGTAAAGGTTATACGTCATTTGAAAGAAAATTTTCTGCTCTACAAGATATTGTGTTTTCTTTTACGTTACATATATTATTTTATTTGATTACAAGACTTCAAAATGGAATGTCAAGTAGACGAAAGTGAGCATTTTCGACACCTCCTTCTGTTCGCGTTCAATCGAGGGAATAAAGCTGCTCGCAATATTTGCGAAGTGTACGGTGAAGATGCTATGAATGAAAGGACAGCTCGTCGATGGTTTTTTGCATTTCAAAGACGGTAATTTCGACCTGAAAGACATGGAGCGTTCCTGACGAACAGTGGACTTCGATGAGAACCGCTTAAACCATATTATTCATGAAGATCCCCTTCAAACCACCATAGAATTGGCTGAGCAAATGAATTGTGGTCACATGACTGTACACCGCCATCTTTAATCAATGGCAAATGTCCAGAAGTTCGGCGCTTTGGTTCCACATGTTCTGAGTGAAAACAACAAAAATCAACGTTCGACAATTTCTGCTGGTTTTCTCGCGCGTCATCGAGCTACGCTTAGCCATCGTCTATTTGACATTCCATTTTGAAGGCTTGTAATAAAATAATATATGTAACGTAAAAGCAAACACAATATCTTATAGAACAGAAAATTTAATTTCAAATGACGTATAACCTTTACCATTTTGTTTTACTTTTGGTGCTCATTTTTAAATTGAAAAAAAAAACGGACACAACTTGTGTTAATACCTAATATTTATGTTATGGTCTTCTCTTTTTCACGGTGTTAAAGTATGGATAATGGAGACTAGAATAATAAATAACCTAGACGAATTCAAAATGTGGATTTATCGGAGAACATTCAAAATTTTTTGGTTTTATTGTATCTCAAACTGGTTTCATTGTATCTCAAACTGGTTTCATTGTATTTCTAACTGGTTTCATTGTATCTCAAAATGGTTTCATTGTATCTCAAACTGGTTTCTTTGTATCTCAAACTTTGAGAGTTTGCGTCGAGCAAGTGTAGAATAACAGCTCTTAAATATTATGAAATGCTCAAAAAAAAAATACCGCTTCGTAACATTAACATTGATGGAAAAAAATCGAGGGCCGATGTGGAATCTTGGTTATGCTACATTCATGAATGGACAAACAGCCGAGGAACTAATGCATGCCACTAAATATAGAAATATTTTCTCAAGAATTATCGCCAACGTTAGAACAACCAGACATGCCACATGAAGAGGAATAATTATAAAAATGTTATTGATTCAAATTTCCCACTTGGTCATTGCAAGCCTAATACTTGGAGAGCATCATTATCTGCTTTTTTCAGCGTAGCTATGTTACATTTAGAAATAACAAAAGCTGCTATATTACCCAATAGCGATAATACTATGCGTATCCAGAAAGTAAGTGTACTGAGGCTCTCACGACCGGATGGATTTTATTTTCGACATGTTGGCTACACTTCCGTGTAGCCTGACATTTCCTCTCCGCAACGAGATCGATTCGAGGTCAATACGTTGAGAAGTGTCGAAAAATGTCAATCCAATCTCCCGCCGAATGCGAAATACGCGGCGTCATCCGTTATCTCGTTTGGAAGGGAAAACCTCCGGTTGAGGTTTATAATGAGGTGAAAACTGCATATGGTGATAAAGTTATGAATCGTACGAGTGTGTACAAGTGGTGTCGCGAGTTTAAAAACGGTCACGTCACACCTCTTCACCCTCCGCCAAAAAGTTCAAAACCACAATTTCAGCCAAGAAAATCATGGAATCCGTGTTTTGGGACTGTCAAGGCATAATTTTAAATGAATATATGTCTCAAAGGGAGACCATCAACTCTGCAAGATACTGTGAGACCCTAAAAAAATTGCGGAGGGAGATTCAGAACAAGAGGAGAGGCATGCTGACAAAGGGAGTCTGCCTGCTGCACGACAAAGCCAGACCACACACGGCCAACGCCACGAAGGAACTGCTCGCCTCGTTTAAATGGGATGTCCTGAACCATCCCGCGCATTCCCCTGATCTTGTACCTTCAGATTACTATCTTTTTACCTCCCTGAAGCTGCACATGGGTGGAAAAAGGTTTTCAACCGACGAGGAGGTAAAGGAGGAGGTGGAGAAGTGGACGGAGGGGTTGGCGGGAAACTACTTCGAGGAAGGCATCAAAAAGTTGATACCCCGCTTCACCACCTGCATTGAGAGGAATGGCGACTATGTCGAAAAATAGCTTACATACTATATGTACTACGGTAACCACGTATTTTTTTTGTTTAAATAAAAAAAATTGTAACCTACAAAAATTCAGTACACTTACTGGATATGCCTCGTAGTATATGCCAGGGGTGGGCATACATGAGGTCAACGAGATCCACATTTTGGATTTTCATATATATAAAGAGCCACACCATAGTCACGTTCTCCCGTAGTATAAAATACATCAATTCAAATTTATTACATATTCTACGCAAATCTTAATTGCTACATAAAGTATAAAAAATACACATATAAGAAAATATGCAAATGAGAAAGGAAACGCAAAATAATTAGTTATTTAACAAAATTTATTTAATAAAAATAAAATGTTATATAATAAAAAGTGTATTTATCACTTTTAGCTAAATCTCTCAAATTTGGTGCAAAATTTGTTACAGCCGTTCACAGCAATTCTGTCAAATGCTCGTTTGTTAGCTGCGAACGATGTTTTAATTTTACAAATTTGTTTTTTTTTTCGGTTTGGTTTTGACAATTTTACAAACGGTTTGCGTGGTTTGCGCACATAAAGAGGCAGGGAATGCGCGCGCACCCTACACATTGAAATCACAGCTCACACGTATACACCAATACTTGCGTCTTTGACAGTTGCATTCATTCATACATGCGCATCTTGTCACTTACAACATTTAGAAAGGAAAATCGTGAAAATACAAGTCATATCGAGAAAGAAAGTATCTATATTTTTATAAGAGACATTGGGAGACCGCACTTAACCCAACGAAGAGCCGCATGCGATTCTCGGAGCCGCATTTGCCCACGTCTGGTATATGCTAAAATCACAATTCAGTAGCTCACTCTAATATGTATATATTTAGTTCCCCGCTGTTAGGGTTCAGGAAGATGGAGGCTGAATAAACAGAAAATGATTTTGTAATTTGTTTAGTCAAGCACTGTTTATTCCATTTAATATAATGATATAACCATGCCGGTTTTAAGGGTTTCACCTCATTATCAAGGGAGCACAAACAAGAATAAATTATGTCCGAACTGGTACCGACATACATGTGCATCTATTGGTAAAAAAGATGGGTTGAGGATTGTGGGTGTAGGGAGGCAAAATACAACTTTAGCAAGCAGCGGTGAGTTCTTGGGAATATGTGTTTGCCAGATGTTCATCTCAATGCACTGACTTGGATATTTCTAATGCCTCTAAT
Source organism: Odontocerum albicorne (assembly GCA_949825065.1). Taxonomy (NCBI): domain Eukaryota; kingdom Metazoa; phylum Arthropoda; class Insecta; order Trichoptera; family Odontoceridae; genus Odontocerum; species Odontocerum albicorne. Next base: position 50,102,523 of record OX463840.1, on the reverse strand, counting down.
CTGTCCAATTTTCCGTTACTATTGATGTGCAACGATTTGGCATCAAAGGTAATTAATAATTTTATCGGTAAAACTGATTAGTCATTTTAAAATAAATTAGAGGATTCGCAAAGACGGATTAGTGTTCACAAAGCCTGTTTTTACTATCCAGAAATTATGGTAGTCAGAACATAAAAGTTTATACACACCTTAGTTGCTTAGTATTCCATTTTTGTTTTTCCCGTTAAATATAACATAAGTTTTCAGATATTGAAATTCGTGTAAAAAGCTGGCTTTGTGTGAGTTGGATTTTTTCGTTGTTTGATATGTTATGTTTTTTATAAAAATAACTTTGCTCCATTTATTTATTTAATTAACGACACAACAGTGTCTTTATATACAAAATAACATGTGACAGGTTATAAGTACTTAAAATTATTGACCAATAATACAAAACTTTGTCTTAAACTAACATGAATATACAAAAAGCAGTAGTAATAATAAATTACAGTCATTATTTTAAAATTATTTAATAATTATATGTATATTTAAGTTCAATATATGTTATGTATGTAAACCACAAAATATTACCAAACTTCACCAAGCAGACTTACGTAATTGTCGAATACTTTTTTTATAGAGGTAAAGAACTCAAATTTGTTTTTAGTGGAATAACGCATACATAGAACAAATATTGAATTTTTTGAGAATATTGTGGGAATTTTATGAATACATACTGAGATATTAAACAAGTACTCGTATGCTTATATGATTCTGTTTTTAGAGAAATTTTCCCTCTCCACCTCCCAATTTATAGCATTTTCACTACCTGCTAATATGAAAATTTGTCACTTTTTATTAACATACCTTTCTGCTAGTTTGTAATTTGATCGTTGATATAATATCGTAAAGATCTGTGTGTCATCATTAATTTTCTACATGTATTCTTAAAAATATAATAAGTATTATCGTAATCCTCAACCCTTCGTATCCTGTTGAGGTAGGCAGATAGAACAGAACTCTACTTCATTATATCCTGGTACAAATATTTTGCTTATGCCACGTTCAAGCCTTTGCACTTTTTCAGATTTTGATCGATTTGATTGAGCTACATTTTCAACATCTTTTCAAACCTTTTGTGCCTTATATACTCATGTGTAAATTTTAAATGATTCATTCTCAGATCAGTGCGCTTGTCTTTATTTTAAGCACTGTATCTTCTTTTAATCTGAAACGTGGAAAAATACTGAAATACGCCGAATAAGTTATGTAGAAATGCGAAATGCTGTAAAATACTTGATGAGACAATGCGTGATAGAATATTGAGTCAAGTAACATGGGATAAAAAAAGATGTTAAGGCTGATGAATTAGATAAAATAAGAAAGAGCACTCTCAAGTAGCAAAGGAATGTAGAACGAATGAACGAAGAAAGACTTTTAAAAAAAATATGGTGCCAATATGACATGGCCGAGTAAGACGAAAAAATATATATGGTTGGATCAAGCGAATGATATTTAAAAAAAAAAAAAAAAGAAAATATAAAATTCCAGAGAATTTTAATGAGAAGGGGTACGGATGGAAAGTTCTAATAGAAAACTCCCTCCTCTCTGCTTATCCTGACATGGTAGCGAAGATACTCGTATATATGTATGTATATACTTTTAATAATAATGTTTTTTATTTATAGTTTTATATTCGTTCTATTACATCTTCCAATAATTCCCACAGAGTACACGTCTCCATGAATAAATAAAACTGGTATATCTTTCTCGTTAATCTCGAATCTGAAATAAAAATATTTTCCAAGTTTACCTTCCAGCCTGCCAGCCTGCCAGCCTGCCATCCTGCCAGCCTGCCAGCCTGCCAGCTTGCCAGCCTGCCAGCCTGCCAGCCTGCCAGCCTGCCAGCCTGCCAGCCTGCCAGCCGGCCAGCCTGCCAGCCTGCCAGCCTGCCATTTATTTAGCGAGCTATTTATTCTATTCAAGAAGCGATCGTAATTTTGAAAACACTTTGAGAATAGATCCAAGTGGCGATAGCAATAAACAAATGTAAAGTTACGGTGATCGATATTCGCTTTTATCATTACGTTTTAAATTTTATAAGTTTTGATTTTCAGCAATCGTTCAATTGCTGAAAATCTAAAGATTAGCACGATTTGTGCGTATTTGATTAGATCAACACTAATCAAAATAATACTAACTGAAAACCAGTGTTCAATGTAAAATAGAGTGATTGCTTCCAAAACAGTGTTCAATCTAAAATAGAGTGATTGCTTCCAAAACAGTGTTCAATGTAAAATAGAGTGATTGCTTCCAAAACAGTGATCAATGTAAAATGGAATGATTGCTTCCAAAATAGTGTTCAATGTAAAATAGAGTGATTGCTTCCAAAATAGTGTTCAATGTAAAATAGAGTGATTGCTTCCAAAACAGTGTTCAATGTAAAATAGAGTGATTGCTTCCAAAACAGTGTTCAATGTAAAATAGAGTGATTGCTTCCAAAACAGTGTTCAATGTAAAATAGAGTGATTGCTTCCAAAACAGTGTTCATGTAAAATAGAGGGATTGCTTCCAAAACGAGGGTTTATCTAATATTTTTATTGAAGTATGAATGTAAAAAATTTGAATAATGTTATCATTAAAATACAAGTTCAGTGCATATTCAGTCCGTATTTTTGAGAAATTTTAAAACAGTGCAAAGAAAACATATTATACTATCGTAATCAATGGTATATTTTCTTTCATTAAAAACAACTTGTTGCCATTTTAAAGGTAATTTTTTAATTCTGTTTGTGTAAAAGGACTCTGGTTTTGATGTTAAAAAACTGGAGTAGGGTATATTTTTTTGACTTTCTATTTATCGTTTAATTTTTGCGATAACAAATTTTGAAGAGCCAGAAATAAATTATAGTCACTTTAGACCATATCTGAAAAGTAAAGGGGATGCTGCAGGAGCTTACAATTAAAGTCTTTAATTTTTAATACTCTTGTCCGTGCTATGTTTGGCCTAGCATAATCATGATGGAACCAAAAACTTTTTGATATTCATTTATTGTGGACATTTTTTAATTAATGTTGAGCTTAAACGTGAACGCTGTTGACAATAAATATCTGCATAAATAGTTTGATTAACTTCCAAAAGTTCAAAGTGGATGACACCGTATATATCCTACCAAATAGACAAAAGTATATTTCATGGGCGTAATTTCTCTTTTGCTGTTGGTAAGTGATTCTCATGTTTATTTATCCACCATATTTTTTTTGATATTATGCTACAGTATCCATTTTTATCACCTGTCACAATGCGGTTAAGAAATGGCTCGCATTAAAACCGGGTTAAGGGAGAGGTGCAGAGGTTTATTTGCTGCTGGTAATTGGCTTCCGATAGTTCGTGTGGTATCCATTTTCTGAGCTTAAATTCCTCTCCTATCTCCTTAAGATATCGAAATACAGTTCTGCCATTTAATTTACCGTTCGCTCTGACTCTCAACCCACAAAACTATTAGAGCGTCGTTTTCAAATAAACAGGGCGCCCTGGCTGGGGCTTATAATTAACAATGTTTTGTCCATCTTTAAATATTTGAATCCATTTCTGCACAGTCCTAACACTGAATAATCTTAAGTGTAATAAGAATCAAAATATAAATAAATAATTTTGAAAAACTAAAGGATTAAACTCTTTACGTACACGAATAAATAGTTATAGACATTGATTTCTCAAATCTGGAGATATAAAACTAAAACAAGATTAAACTTTCACGAAAAGTAAATCCATACATCAATTGTCAATCTTGTTTTACGTTCAATAAAAATACATCAATAATAAATTAATACAAATACACTTCAAACATCCTTGGCGTTTCAGTTTCCATAGGACAATATACTCGTATAATATAGTGAATTCTACAAAGTTACAGATATTGAAATAATCAGACTAGAACCTTTTTTGGTACTATCAGGAGACCTTACACCCGTGTGATTGTTCCCTTATTTTATTTAAGCGTTATTCCAATAAAAAGTCTAAGTTCTTTACCACTATAAAATAAGTATTCTACAATTAACATACATTAGTCTACTGGGCTTAATTTGGTAATATTTTTTAATAAACAAAGATACATTGAATTTAAATATACATGTTAATATATATTTAAATTCAATGTATCTACAATCAACTAACTAATATATATTTAAATTCAATGTATCTTTGTATATTAAAAAATATTACCAAATCAAGCCCAGTAGACTAATGTATGTTAATTGTAGAATACTTATTTTATAGTGGTAAAGAACTTAGACTTTTTATTGGAATAACGCTTAAATAAAATAAGGGAACAATCACACGGGTGTAAGGTCTCCTGATAGTATCAAAAAAGGTTCTAGTCTGATTATTTCAATATCTGTAACTTTGTAGAATTCACTATATTATACGAGTATATTGTCCTATGGAAACTGAAACGCCAAGGATGTTTGAAGTGTATTTGTATTAATTTATTATTGATGTATTTTTATTGAACGTAAAACAAGATTAAAAATTGATGTATAGATTCACTTTTCGTGAAAATTTAATCTTGTTTTAGTTTTATATCTCCAGATTTGGGGAATCAATGTCTATAACTATTTATTCATGCACGTAAAGAGTTTAATCCTTTAGTTTTTCAAAATTATTTATTTATTTATATTTTGATTCTTATTACACTTAAGATTATTATGTTTTTTTAGGGTATGTCCTTAAGGGAGAGATCATCATCTCTAGTATGGAGTGCGGTTCGCTCCCAGCTACGGGTTGAATGGCCGGCACGTGGACTTTGTAATTGTTTGTTTTGCATTGCTAAGGAATGCAAAGGTCACTTCATCGGTCATTGACCGTGTGTATTTGATCCATTATATAATACATTTTGATCCATTATATACATTTTGATCCATTATATAATACATAATTCTGTAATATTTCAAATTAAAAAACATCTTTTGCAGAAACAATACAAAAATGATATTTTAAGGTATTTTTTAACGAATGAATGAGGTTTACCCGTTTTCGGAAAGAAAATAGAAATCTTAAATAATTCAGAATTTGAATGAAATCAAACTCAAAGCAAAGTGTTTATTTTATTGGTAGAAAACTTTATGTAAACTATAAACAATTAAATGAATTCATTCACACAGCAAGAGATTCAAATGAGTGAAAACTTTATGTGAATTTAATCATTTATTGTAAAAATTATTTTTGTTAGAAGAATCAATTATTTTTCATCACTTCTCGTTTTGATATTTATATTTATCTGTTCAAGAGAAAATTTATATCTTCTTAATAAATACATTATTACATAAAAGGAAAAAATAAGTAAAATTAAAAACTTATATTATATTTTTGTGTTCACTACAGGTTTAATTTAGGTTCACAACTAGTTTCGAAGACCACCGTCTTCTTCGTCAGGTGAATATAAATTAAGTTGCTAAAATATATTCTGTACAAGTGTAAATCACCTAATATAAAAGATGTGAGGTAGGGGTAGTGAAGTGGGGAGAGATGTAATACAATGGTGAATGGGGCGGGGAAAAATATGTGAAAGTAAATGTGAATCTTTGAGACAGGGGAGGATTTTAAATTGGAAACATATTAACACAAACACATAAAATAAGTTTTTTATTTTACTTATTTCTTCCTTTTATGTAAGAAATGGCACCACAAAGTGAAACTACTCGTATACTCTTTTCAAAGATTCAATAAATAAATACATTATTTATTATTTTTGTTATGTCTTATATTCATTTTAAGACGTGACAGCTGTCAAATAATATTTGAATGCTAAAATATTCTAAGTCGTAATTATACGTTAACAACACATTATGTAACATACAGACGTAAGTACAACCAATGTTATATTGTTTGATTGCTCTTTACCCCCTTGAGTGAGATTCTCTATTTTCAAATAAAAGTTATATTTTATAAGTCTTGCATTGTTAATTGAATTATTTTTTTACTTTTCGTGATGTATTTTTCATAAATATGTTAATGTATCATATTTTGAAAGAATTATTTTAAATTGTAATTTTTTCAAAGGTATCGACTGTCTTATGTTTTGTTTATTAATTGTTACTGTATTATATAAAGGTAACGAAACTTTCATTTATTTTGTTAGTAAAATAATAATAAAATAAGAGGTATTTAAAGAAACATATTGAATTTACTAACAAAAGTTAAGTGAGCATAAATCAATTACTGGATTTCGATTTGAAAGCCAAACATTGTTTTGAGCACATTTGTGTAGGGATTATTTGTTGATCAAATAATCACCAAAAACAGGCCCTTTACCCTTCAAACAAATTTACTTTTCAGAATTCAGCTGAAACTGGATTGACAAGTCGAGCGTTCGGGACTAGTTCTTTTGACGAAAAGGGGTCAAGTGCTTATGTACTTTTTTAGTGTAGATATATTTTTCACACGAGAATCCTGTTTACGGAGGCATATTTTGGTATAATGTATAAATTTGTATAATGTATAAAAAAATTAGCAGAAATATAAAATTCAAGTAAAAATCGAAATTAATCTATAAAATAAAAAAAAAACTACAGACAGTAATTTGAATACATATACTTATATAACATTTTAACAGTTTATCAAATAATTTGAAGTTACGAAAACGCCCTTCATAATTCTTCGACCTGGTTGTTTCATACTAAGGCTGTTATTTAGGCATTAATATGGTTCGACAAATAACAATAGAAAATTATTCAAAATTACGCTATTGCAAATATCAAAAATGTAATGATACTCGTAATATAAATTAACAAAAGACAACACTTTGCTTAACAAAATAAAACAGAGAAAATATTTATGTTTTAAAATTATTCAGTTAAGTCAAAACTTTAACTACCAAATCCATATACACATTAATTAATATTTATATATTGGGTGTAAACATAAGTTGTGTCCGTTATTTTTTCAATTTAAAAATGAGCACCAAAAGTAAAACAAAATGGTAAATGTTATACGTTATTCGAAAGAAAATTTACTGCTCTACAAGATATTGTGTTTGCTTTTACGTTATACATATTATTTTATTTGATTACAAGCCTTAAAAATGAAATGTCAAGTAAACGAATCGACACCTCCTTCTGTCCGCGTTCAATCGAGGAAATAAAGCTGCCAAAGCTGCTCGCGGTATTTGCGAAGTGTACGGTGAAGATGTTATGAATAAAAGGACAACTCGTTGATGGATTTTGCGTTTCAATGACGGTAATTTCGACCTGAATGATATGAAGCGTTCCGGACGACCAGTGGACTTCGATGAGGACCGCTTAAACCATATTATTCATGAAGATCCCCTTCAAACATTTTTGATCACCATTTTTTTTCCATCACCATTTTCAAAATTTTCTTTCGAATGACGTATAACATTTACCATTTGGTTTTACGTTTGGTGCTCATTTTTAAATTGAAAAAAAAAAAACGGACACAACTTATATTAACACCTAATAGATTGACATTTTAATGATTGATGAGTTTTCTAAGGTACAATTATTAACTTCATTCCAAACTTTTCACTTAACTGTTCGATAATTATAGTTAAACCTGGAATGTAAAGACCCAGGATCGGGAGAGATGGAAACATGTGGTGCAACGACATGAACCATGAAGAGCTGCATTGAGTACACGAGGAAGAAAAGAAAAAAATTAAATGTTGCTAAATTCGTGTTCAAAATTGTAATTTCAAAGAAAAAGTAATTATTAATTCATCACAGGTTTAATAGTACTGGAATAATGGTTGTTTATTTTGATTCCAAAAGAAAGGCGAATAATTGAATAAAGCAGGTTTGATTGACGAAGAAATAGGACATTGATAAATGGGGTACAAGCTTATATGAGTAATAACGGTACTCGTAGCATCAATTTAAAAAAAGCTTATATGAGTAATAACGGTACTCGTAGCATCAATTTTAAATGATTACGGAGTCAGTTAGTAAAAGAAAATCAATAATATACCACATAGCGATTACTACTTCTGTCTTTTCACTTTTTGCACATATAATCATATCAATTAATTCGATTGCAATGCTTTTTTATACATCAATAGGCTTCCCAAACCTCCAGTTTAACTACACGCTAGACAAATATTATAAATATGGGATGAGTAAGATTCCTACGAAATGGAGATTGTTACTTATCAAATTTTTTATTTATTTTAATATTTGTAATCTGTATTTCCAAATTTGTAAGGTTGAGAAAAAAATTTAATATTTGTAAAAACTTGTATTTGACTCCGTTTAAATAACTTTCCACAGTTCATATTAAGTGCCACTCACTCTGTATACATTTTTCAGGGATTTACGAGTAATGAAGTTTGCTACGTAAATAAATAATCATTCATCCTTGGACTAGAGCAGAAGTTCACAACCAGCGGCCCACTAATCATATCAAACCCAATTATGTCTTACACTTCGAGTTATATAGTATTATTGTCCTTTTTTAGGCCACTTAGCTTGTTTCCAAATATTTCCTCTCTTCTAAGGTAAAAGCTTCCAAATAGCTTTCCATCTTTTCGGAGGTTTTATGGGGAGGTTGCTGTTACATGTGCATTGCCATTTAGTTTTTTTTTGTATTATTTGCACGAATATCATCTTCTTTTTTAATTCCCATACTACACAATGTGTGGACGGTCTTCCGTGGCCTAGTTGGTAAGACGCTTGTCCAAAACCGGAAGTAGCAAGTTATATTTCAGTTAAAAATTTATTCTAAGATTTCAGTCAGTTTTTCTTTAACTTATACTAAAGCAGTACTTAAATGGTGAAATATTTAAATACAAATATCACACACATACACACCATCTTACTGTCTTTCAATTTGGGTAGCTAAAGTGGTCAGATTTCCACACAAAAACCTTTAAGTATTTGCTTCATGAATACTTAAAGGTTTTTTTTCTGGGTTACAATCCTAGGATTGGTCTGCACCAAGCACTCGATCCCTCCACTCATCTCTGTCATCCGCCAGTCTCTTCATTTCCTGGTAGCTGCCACAGCGCACATCCCGGATCACCCGGTCCATGTAGCTATATCTAGGGCGGCCTCTATGGTTATTGTCCTCAATCATTCCCTCGACGATGGTAAGGAGCAGGCCTGGGTGCTTGATGTTATGGCCTATTCAACTGGATCGTTGTTGGGCAACTCTATTTAGGAGTTGCCTTGTTTATCCAACTCTGCTCAATACCTCGTCGTTTCGGATGTGATCTGACCAATGGACCCTGGCCATGCGCCTGTAGCACCACATCTCAAAGGCAGCCAGACGCCCGGACTCACTCTGGCTGATGGTCCACGTTTCGCAGCCATATAGCAGCACACTCCAGACAAGAGTTTTTACAAAATTCTTCCTAACATTGATATCAATGTTAGGAGATTCAAATATCTTGGATTTCTTGTTGAAAGCAACTCTTGCCTGTTGGACCCTACTTATTATTTCTGCCTTTGATCGGCCATCTTGGGTATCATCATACAAACATGCATTTTATATTTCATGCCACTTACCTGTCTCTCAGTTTAAATTTCTCAAACTTTATTTTTTCCTCACTCTGCCTCTTCCTCGTACACCATTCATTCCAGATTGCGATTGTTCCTTGTGAGATAAGATTTTGCGTTGTACGAGTAACACCAGCCAGGTTGTGCTGTATACAAAGAATGTGTAAACATACCCAGACGGATATTTCATACACATTCCTGTTTTGTAGGACAGTGGAGAAAGTCAACGTCAGATTTTTGGTAACAAAATATACTTTCCATTCCCTCTATACTATTTTACATTCCCTCTATAGTATTTGACTCTATATCATCGTACAGTTCCTTCGAATGTTTCTGATTATTTACATTTTTTTTTTCAAAATTTCATTCCCACAGTCAAAGCACGCTTTTTGTTTAACATCAACACCACTTATCTACAACACCTATCACTTACATTTGTTTAACATCTACAACACTTATCACTCACATTTGTTTAACATCTACAACACCTACCTACAACACCTATCTACAACACCTATCACTCACATTTGTTTAACATCTACAACACATATCTACAACACCTATCACTCACATTTGTTTAACATCTACAACACCTATCTACAACACATATCACTCACATTTGTTTAACATCTACAACACCTATCTACAACACCTATCACTCAAATTTGTTTAACATCTACAACACCTATCACTAACATTTGCAATACATATTTCTTCTGATTTGTTAAGTCTTCTTCACCTTTCTTATCACACCAGTCATTAGAAATACTCGTAAAAGCAAATCAAATTTTCAACCAAAAATTTTCTGACATCACACTATAGATTCATCTGTGGCCTTCTTGGTTAGATGCTTGATTTTGACTCTCGGGAGTTTATGCTATTTATACTTAAGACATTAACACTGTGGAGGATTAAATAAATTGTAGTTTGTTTAGTCAAACACTGTTTATTTCACTAAAGCGTTTGACTAAATAAATAAAAGGGATTTATGGTCGATTTCTGATGCTTTCCGAAAAAAAGAAAGAAATGATACCAGTCTAGTAAAAACCATGCTAGGCAGCAAAACTTGTGCAAGCTAAATGTGTGCGGGTGTTGTAAACTTTTTTCGTATTGCCAACATGCGCAATTGGACTGCAAGTTTCGTGCCTACTTCTGCGGTTCTTGATCCATAATTTCGATTAATGAGGCCTAAGACAGTATTGTCTCCCAGCCACAATTTTCTAATATGTTCGAACTATCTACTGTTCGAATACCTAGAAGAAAGGGCTACAAAGAAGACGCATGATGAAACGTGTTCTCTTGTTATCTGCACTTACCCGGCGATAGACGCCTTTCTTTCCATCTGGATAACATCGGAGACAAACGCCTCTCACTCGGTAGCTGCATTTTCCGAGGGCGCGCGCTGTCTGCACCAGAAATTTACATCTAGTTAAAAATCCTCAAGCTGTGGGCTCTCCTGACCAGTGCCACCATCATGGACTACGCCAAACTGATAGTAAGAATGACAAGAACCAGGGTTTAGAAAAAGAGCTGGCTCTTATTACCAAGTACCAAAAGTTGTAGAGTAGAATACAAATCAATAAAAAAAAAGGTTCAATAAATACCTAGACTGCTCTAAGGTAGTCATAAATATTCTTCAAGTAACTTTTAATTGAGAGTTTATATCCATTCTCACTTGTATTATCAAATCTCTTGGTTCGACTTTTACTCTAGAAGGCGAAACTGATCTTCACATAATTCCTAGTTTACATGTTTCTTGTTTTTAATCACTCTTTTAATGTCACATCTCTCCAAATGAAATATAAAAACTGTGATATGAGTGGTTGGATTGATTCTTTCTTCTATTTAGTCCATAATAATTTTATTACGTCTTTTACATTCAAGCGATTAAGACCGCTAATTGTATTCGCTTTTTATTAAATACCCTCTCATATTTTAAGTTTAAAACCACTGCTCAATAAACAGGAGGTCATTCCCTTTAGAGAAATCTCCTCATCCAGCCTTTATTTAATACGCGACATGTCATATACTGGATAATGGGATACTTAAACAAGTAATATGTGGTTAGGGTTAGTTTCATTACACCGGGGATAGCCAACATTGTAGGGTTATGAGTGGAGACGCTCCGCATCAAGATACAACCTTTGAAATAAACATGATGAAACACGTTTAATTGTAATAAGGGCGATGTACAATTGCTTATTCGACGTTACTCGGAAGGATAAATTACATCGTGTAAACGTGGTTCATATTTCAAATATTGATAGCGAGAGTTTAATGTGTTTGTACACTAGAACATACTCTATATTTACTCGTACAATGAACATTTACAACTGAACATTGTAAACTTCAAGAGCACCTAAATTTGAGTTAAATTAAAACTTCAAAACTTCGTGTTCCAAAATAAGTACTTTTTTTTTCTTATGAATATTACTTTTAAATTTTTTTTCGCACTAAGAATAATACGTTATTGAGTTTTCCATGATAATTTTCCTTATTGAATTTTCTACAATACAAATATTGATTGATATAAGGAATACTTCATATCACGATGAAATAAATACATAAATAATAGTGTGTTGGGGTTAGACAGTTTTTAACAAATGTATAGAAAATATCTGAGAATGAATGTTGGAGAATCCAAAGTAATGGTGATAGAAAAGAAAGAGAGAAAAAATAGATATGATATACGAGTGAGTACTGAAAAATTAAATCAAGTCGAATAATTCAAGTATTAGAGTAGTATTTTTTCAGATGATGTAAGAGTTACAAGGGATATGAAACGGCGTGTAGCGATAGGAAAGAAAGTCAATGTCAAAAGCAGTATCAAAATCTGTTCATAGCATGTATGATAGCAAAACGTGGAGATTAAATTTTTTTTTAAATCGTATAAATGCTGTATAACAATGCGTGTACTTTGAAGAATACTCGTACATGGGGTGATAATGTATAATAGAATACGAAATAAAGCAAAAACGGATAAATATGTAAGGCTGATGTGTTGAGTAAGATGAAAACTAGAATTCTGAGATGGTTTGGGCATTTGGAACAAATGAATTAAGAACGACCAACAAATATACAGTAAAAACGTGAGTATAGAGAGCGTAGTAGGAACAGATCATAAGTGTATGGTTGGATCATGTGAATTAAATGTTTTGAAAGAAGGAAATATAAGAAATAAGAGAAATCATAGCACGTGTATGGTATAAGGTATATTGACGTCGAATCGGCTAAATAGTTTTGTCAAGATAGGAAAGTCTCGCACTTTGCTTTCTCTGCCAACCTCAGTAGGGAAATTATTGTTTTTATGATGAACAATACAATTTTTTTACTTATTTTTTCATTGGATATGTGTGTATAAATTAAGTAAACTCTGCCATGGCAGGTCACAAGCTCAGACCGGCAAATCATAGTAAAGATTATTGCACCTGCACATGGCTGATGCAGACACGATCGTTATTTTGCAATAGCCTCCGACATATTCCTGAAATAATTCAAGCAAGGAAAAGAACCACAAAGGTTTATGAAAAAAAAAATAGTAAGAGTATAGTCAATTTAAACATTATATCCTGAAATAACAGAGATAAAGGAATAATTATTTAAACAAGTTGCGACCCGTAAAATATTCACGGAAGGTAAACAAATTCTACATTTATGAAAATATATATACATAAATAAAGAATTTGTTTTACACCGGTTCAAAAATTGTAAGCAAGGTATTTAAAATTTGTACAGTTATCATGGACCCACCGAGATTCAAATTTCGAATTACTTTCGGAGAGAATCCAAGTATTTCTCTCTCGCTCTCTTGTATTTATTTATTTTTTTTATTATTATTACACATGACAAGAAATATACACAATTTGAGAAAAAACAACAGGTAATTTGATTTGGACATATAATTTTAATGGATCTGGGTTTGTTGCCTTTCATTTGTCGTATCCCCAGTAAACTAGGCTTTTGCCTGTATCTCACTGAGGATATTTAGCATGAAAAAATAAATCGATACTTCTTTCCGATTTTTGATAACACAAAAAACCCCGTTGCACGCTCTCATCAACCTGACAAACAGTGACACTCAACTACAACTGGAAACACACTGCGAAACTCAACTCCTCACACATTATCGCTCCAGAAAGACCAAAAATATTCATCCCACAATATACTGCACACAATCATAAGAATAAAAATCAAAACAAATTCAAAACAAAAAAAAGAAAAACACACAGAAACACAAATACAACCAAAATTAAAACAATAATAAGAGACCCACACTCACGAGCTCACATAAATCCTTTCCACTCGTCATTCATCCTGAAAGCCCAAGTACTCAAAATCCTGTCGCAATAACAACCACGCTCCGATCGACTGTCTAAATGGTTTTCCTACCTTTACTTTTATTGAAGTCGGCACGCCATTGTATGTAATGGGAGCCAAATAAGCATATTGCCTTTGGGCAAAAGAGGTTTTAACTCTAGGGATGGTGAACATTTCATTAGTTGCCATGCGTGTCATGTGTGTCTGCTGAGTTTGCATCTTCCCCTCCTCTCGATGGTAGTGCCAGATGATGGTAGTATTCAAAATTCAATTCTCGTAATCTTTCTTCAACGGCAACCATCGTATGGGTTTCGGCCTATTTATACTATGATGATAAACAAGCACACATCCATCTACTGCGACGTATGGGTTTTGGCCTATTTATACTATGACGATAAACAAGCACACATCTATCAACTGCGATGTATGGGTTTTGGCCTATTTATACTATGACGATAAACAAGCACACATCCATCTACTGCGACATATGGGTTTTGACCTATTTATACTATGACGATAAACAAGCCCACATCTATCAACTGCGATGTATGGGTTTTGGCCTATTTATACTATGATGATAAACAACCACACATCCATCTACTGCGACATATGGGTTTTGACCTATTTATACTATGACGATAAACAAGCCCACATCTATCAACTGCGATGTATGGGTTTTGGCCTATTTATACTATGATGATAAACAACCACACATCCATCTACTGCGACATATGGGTTTTGACCTATTTATACTATGACGATAAACAAGCCCACATCTATCAACTGCGATGTATGGGTTTTGGCCTATTTATACTATGATGATAAACAACCACACATCCATCTACTGCGACATATGGGTTTTGACCTATTTATACTATGATGATAAACAACCACACATCCATCTACTGCGACATATGGGTTTTGACCTATTATACTATGACGATAAACAAGCCCACATCTATCAACTGCGATGTATGGGTTTTGGCCTATTTATACTATGATGATAAACAACCACACATCCATCTACTGCGACATATGGGTTTTGACCTATTTATACTATGACGATAAAAAAGCCCACATCTATCAACTGCGATGTATGGGTTTTGGCCTATTTATACTATGATGATAAACAACCACACATCCATCTACTGCGACATATGGGTTTTGACCTATTTATACTATGATGATAAACAACCACACATCCATCTACTGCGACATATGGGTTTTGACCTATTTATACTATGACGATAAACAAGCCCACATCTATCAACTGCGATGTATGGGTTTTGGCCTATTTATACTATGATGATAAACAACCACACATCCATCTACTGCGACATATGGGTTTTGACCTATTTATACTATGACGATAAACAAGCCCACATCTATCAACTGCGATGTATGGGTTTTGGCCTATTTATACTATGATGATAAACAACCACACATCCATCTACTGCGACATATGGGTTTTGACCTATTTATACTATGATGATAAACAACCACACATCCATCTACTGCGACATATGGGTTTTGACCTATTTATACTATGATGATAAACAACCACACATCCATCTACTGCGACATATGGGTTTTGACCTATTTATACTATGATGATAAACAACCACACATCCATCTACTGCGACATATGGGTTTTGACCTATTTATACTATGACGATAAACAAGCCCACATCTATCAACTGCGATGTATGGGTTTTGGCCTATTTATACTATGATGATAAACAACCACACATCCATCTACTGCGACATATGGGTTTTGACCTATTTATACTATGACGATAAACAAGCCCACATCTATCAACTGCGATGTATGGGTTTTGGCCTATTTATACTATGATGATAAACAACCACACATCCATCTACTGCGACATATGGGTTTTGACCTATTTATACTATGATGATAAACAACCACACATCCATCTACTGCGACATATGGGTTTTGACCTATTTATACTATGATGATAAACAACCACACATCCATCTACTGCGACATATGGGTTTTGACCTATTTATACTATGATGATAAACAACCACACATCCATCTACTGCGACATATGGGTTTTGACCTATTTATACTATGACGATAAACAAGCCCACATCTATCAACTGCGATGTATGGGTTTTGGCCTATTTATACTATGATGATAAACAACCACACATCCATCTACTGCGACATATGGGTTTTGACCTATTTATACTATGATGATAAACAACCACACATCCATCTACTGCGACATATGGGTTTTGACCTATTTATACTATGATGATAAACAACCACACATCCATCTACTGCGACATATGGGTTTTGACCTATTTATACTATGATGATAAACAACCACACATCCATCTACTGCGACATATGGGTTTTGACCTATTTATACTATGACGATAAACAAGCCCACATCTATCAACTGCGATGTATGGGTTTTGGCCTATTTATACTATGATGATAAACAACCACACATCCATCTACTGCGACATATGGGTTTTGACCTATTTATACTATGATGATAAATTAGCACACATCCATCTACTGCGACTTATCTGAAACTAAAAAGTAAAGCAAAATAACTCCAAGTATTCACATAACATCTTCGATTATATCGATAAAAATAATGAAAAAAATCTCACTCAGCTGTTGGAATCCTATTTCACGAGAAATACAAACCATCCTTTAATTGAACCAAATACTTATGTAGATTCCATAAATCAATTAGGAACGAGAAAGATTAAGCTCTAATGAGCTTTTGCGCATAAAAATTACAAAGCATAAATAATACTTTCTTCTCTACTAAAAAATATTTCACATTAACCTTTGTTAACAGCCAAGGTGAAATAATTGTGATAAACTATATCAAAACTGACAGAAATATTCATCCCTTACAAGTTCTAGAAGTAAGGACACGAATATTTTCAAGGGAACAGACTTCTAGCTGGTCATATGTAAGTTAAGAATACATAAGCCAAATAATTAAGCACCTAAACCAGGGGTGGCCAACCTTTTGCATACCATGCGTCAATTTTTTCACAGAGGAGTTCAGATCCGCTATAAAACTCAAGCTCTTTTTTTACCTTCTTACATTCACGTTTGGGGTTGTAAAATAGGGATAGGGGTAGGATTTGCTTAGCTTAGGGGAGGAAAATGAATAACTCAATCACGCAATTCAATTAATTAATTTACGCCATTTCAAAAGACACGTTTATTGGAGCACCAATCTACAAAAGTCAGAAATGATTTCTTGGACGAGAGGGTGATCGCTGTCGTGGACCCCTCTGATGGTGCTACAGCTGCCAGAGAATTTCGTTTGGTGAAGATAACTCATCCGTCTAAAGTGACAGCTCACAAGTTCCATTCTAAGTGTCAGACACCGTAAAGTTGAACATTACCAAAGGCTGAATGAATTGAACTGAGAGCACTTTGGTGTTGAAAATATGAAGATGTTTTCAGTTATGACGCTTATTTTAAAAGAATAAGTAGGCGCAAGGATGCAATGCGCCCCTTGTAATCATCCAATGAGCCACGGTTTGGCCACCCCTGACCTAAACGCATTGAGAAATTCAACCTTGAATAGGAATAAAAATTAGTTAAGGAAGACTGTGATGATAAATTTCGAATTCAAACTCTTGCAATAACTGAAACATATGACATTGAGGAAGCATTTTCAATAAAAATGGACACCAACGACGCTGCCACGGAAGCTATTGGCAAAAGGAAAATTAATATAAATGTCACCAAAAGAAACAAGTTCTAGTTTACAGAGGAAGTGAAAGAACTGACTACGGTTAAAAGAAAAAATATGTTCCGAGTTTCGAAGCTCTCCATCACTTGAAAAGTACGCAGATTGTGTTCCAGTCAAAAACAGAATAAGTTCTGATTTTAACAAATTGTATTTTTCTACGACAACACGGCAAAAGAAAATATTGTCCTCTTGTATATTTTTTCTTAATTATGATTCAAATAATTTACAAGCAACATTTGAAACTGATCATCTATGAATTAAATGATACAAAATATATTGGTGCTTCCTTACTTTATTCGGGGTCATTTTTGAATGCAAGTAAGTCGTTTTTTCCAATTTGTTTTAAACGAATTCGAAATCAAATAAATCGATTTTGTTTATCGATGAGCATACAATTTGTCAATATTTAGTATTGAATAGTTATTTTTTACTCGTAATTTTGTATAATTTACAGTATTTCACAGTTGATTTTGACAGCTTAAAATACCGGCATATCACTTAGGTCGAAAAGTTTCCGGCTTCAAGTTAGGTTAGATAAGGTTATGTTAGGTTAGAGAGTGTAGGGTCAAATATCACACCCATCGCATGGGTTAGGTGATGTAACTGTTACACTTAGGTACCTTTTCCCTCGTTAACATTTCAACAAGAGCTGATAAAAGACGTGTTGTTTTGGTGTATTAAAAATTGTTACAAATTAAATATCGTGATGTTATCATGTTTCAAAAGCAAGGAAAAGCCTGACAGAAATTAAACGACGTTTAGATGCTATCCACAGTGAATCTTCTTTGTGCGATATATTTTTTTGTAATATTTCAGAATATAACTAAACAACACGTTTTCCATCAGCTCAAGTTGAAATACTGGACAGGGTAAAATTATCAAATTTTTACTATAACATCGTCTGACCATGCAGTTGCACGACTGGCTTATTATCTATCCATGCACGTTCTAACTTGTTAATTCTGGAAAGATTTGGGCCTTAGTGGTACATACTCGTTAATACCAATTACACTATCATATCTTTTTAAGGCGACATTTGAAATTAAACCAACCATGAATTTTCAAGCTTGAGTCAGAAAAACTGATAAGCGCTCTATTAATTGTTCGAAATGTGAACTTTTTTGAAAAGCTCCAAAATAATTGATATTTTAAACCTGCAAATAAATTCTCTTTCTGCTCACACTATAAAAAACCACATAAAGAAGTTGTAGGGAATACCTACGTCCCTAAATAAATTGTCATACATACAGGGTCAACGACCGATGAATCAACCTCTGGACATCTACAATTGTCACATACCAGAAACGTCAACAATGTGTACTCGCAAATATTATTTACGCGGCATGCCACGGTAGAGGGAGAGCGCATCGCTTTGTCTCGCCGTTTCGGCAAATAAATATCCTACTTGCTATACTGGGGCACACGCAGGAGTGAGACAAAGTATATATCGCGGGCGCATTAACGCACAACTATAAAATACCTACTTGTAGACAAATAAACATTATTATTCACTTGACCATTCATCGCTGTTTACTATTTATCGATTATTCACTCTCACTTTTATCGCATTCCTGAATTTTGTATTTTATTTTAAATACAAACAAATCAAGATCATCACGACGTATCAAATTAAGCATCTCGCTACATTGGTGACCCCGCACGAAAACTGAATACGTATCTCGACTATATCGAGTGTTGCCAACTCGATAAACACCGTACAAGTGCAACCCGACACCGGCATCAGCAGCAACGCAATGAGCATCATGAACAGTTTCGTCAACGACATCTTCGAGCGCACCGCCGCCAACGCCAACCGCCTCGCCCACTACAACAAGATGAGCATCATCACCAACAGAGAGATCCAGACCACCGTCAAGATTCTACTCCCCGGCGAATTGGCCAAGCACGCCGCCAGCAAGGACACCATAGCCGTCACTCAGATACAACACTACATCTGATGTGGACGAGCCCGACGCCAGCTCATGTGAGGTCAGTCCTGGCGATCAGCCACACGATTTACAGGATTGCCTCCCTCGACGAACTACTGACCGACAAGATGCTGGAGCAGACAAGCATCGCTACAACATCGATACAACTATGAACATCGATACAACCACGCTACAACCACGCTACAGCCACGAGCACCGCAGACTCCACCATCATCAAGCACCTGCAGATCAACCCTCCACATCGGACGCCATCTGCAACTTAATCTACACCATCACCACCATCATCAAGCACCTGCAGATCAACCCTCTACATCGGACGCCATCTGCAACTTGATCTACACAACCAAGCATCGACGACCAACGCACCGCAGACAATCCGAATTTAGCGAGACACGACCAAACCTACCCCCCGCTTCCGCATCACCCATCTGTACGACTCTGCAGATCCGGGAAAAAACGCCACTCGCTGCTGTTATCCACGTACCTACTTCGACAACGGAAAACGGATAACCAGTCCAGGCGTCAGATGCACCGGAACCTAACGTTCGCGTAGGGCACGCGCTCCCTACGTTCCCTAGGAGGGGAGCCATGTAGGGAATACCTACGTCCCTAAATAAATTGTCAAACATACAGGGTCAACGACCGATGAATCAACCTCTGGACATCTACAATTGTCACATACCAGAAACGTCACCAATGTGTACTCGCAAATATTATTTACGCGGCATGCCACGGTAGAGGGAGAGCGCATCGCTTTGTCTCGCCGTTTCGGCAAATAAATATCCTACCCGCTATACTGGGGCACGCGCAGGAGTGAGACAAAGTATATATCGCGGGCGCATTAACGCACAACTATAAAATACCTACTTGTAGACAAATAAACATTATTTTTCACTTGACCATTCATCATCATCATCATCATCAATGGCGCTACAGCCCATTGTGGGCCCCGGCCTCCTCCAGCAGTCGCTGCCATTCCCCCCTATCCTGGGATGCACTCCTCCAGCCCCTGATGCCAATCATGTTTGCATCATTCTGCACCCCATCCATCCACCTAAGCCTCGGTCTACCCACGCTACGTCTTCCTTGGGGCTTGGAAAAGAGTACTTTGTTAGGCATTTCCTCTTCTCCCATTCTTGCTACATGCCCCGCCCAACGTAGCCTCCCAATTTTGATGTATTTTATGATGTTGGGCTCTTTGTATATGCTGTATAACTCCTCATTATATCTCACTCTCCAAGATCCATTTTTCTGTATGGGTCCGAATATTTTTCTGAGTATTTTTCTTTCAAATATTAGAAGGGAAGATTCGTTCTTCATTCATCATCGCTGTTTACTATTTATCGATTATTCACTCTCACTTTTATCGCATTCCTGAATTTTGTATTTTATTTTAAATACAAACAAATCAAGATCATCACGACGTATCAAATTAAGCATCTCGCTACAAAGTCAATAGATTATCTTTCAAACCTGATCCTGAAAAAAAGCTCACATAGAAATTTTGTTTATTTTGTAACATCACTGATATTTTAAACGACAGACAACACAAATGTTTGCTAACAAATGTCAAACAACCGCGACACGACAGTCAACATTACATCATTAATGCAGTGCTACAAACATCGCACACTGATTCCTTGAATCGAAATTAAATAGTTATAAATAAATATGAATTGATTGAAAATAATACCACATTGATTTAAACAAAATATTAAAGAATAGGTGATTCATAATTATAGACCATTTGTTGAAGAAACTTTGGAAAAAATGGAAGAAAAAATATAGGCATATTTAAATATTTAACAGGGTTAAATATTTAGAGGGCTGAGCTTATGGACATTTCCATAAAGCAAGAAAATTGTTCTTTTTGGATAAAGAATTGATAATATTAATTGTCTAGTTGCAACCCGTGAAATATTACGGAAGTAAAACAAATTCTACATTTATGAAAATATGTATTCATAAATGTAGAATTTGTTTATATATATCATTTATACATCGTCCCCTTTTGTACCAGTTCAAAAATTGTTAGCTAGGTATTTAAAATTCGTTCAGTATAGTTTCCATCTTTTCATTTATCACGGACCCACCGAGATTCAAATTTCGAATTACTTTCAGAGAGAATCCAAGTATTCCTCTCTCGCTCTCTTGTATTCAAAATTCAATTCTTGTATTCTTTCTTTGGTGACAGCCGTCGTATGGGCTTTGACCTATTTATACTATGACTAGTT